>LR812530.1:12830163-13180163 GCA_903798195.1 Danio kyathit | reverse complement strand
CAAGGTAAGAAAGGCTGAAAAACGACCACCACTGAACAAGACACACAAGCTGAAACGTCAAGACTGGGCGAATAAAAACTCTCAAGACTGATATTTCTAAGGTTTTATGGACTGATGAAATGAGAGTGAGTCTTGATGGGCCCGTGGCTGGATCGGTAAAGGGCAGAGAGCTCCAGTCCGACTCAGATGCCAGCAAGGTGGAGGTGGAGTACTGGTTTGGGCTGGTATCATCAAAGATGAGCTTGTGGGGCCTTTTCGGGTTGAGAATGGAGGCAAGCTCAACTCCCAGTCCTACTGCCAGTTTCTGGAAGACACCTTCTTCAAGCAGTGGTACAGGAAGAAGTCTGCATCCTTCAAGAAAAACATGATTTTCATGCAGGACAATGCTCCATCACACGCGTCCAAGTACTCCACAGCATGGCTGGCAAGAAAGGGTCTAAAAGAAGAAAAACAATTGACATGGCTTCCTTGTTCACCTGACTGAACCCCATAGAGAACCTGTGGTCCATCATCAAATGTGAGATTTACAAGGAGGGAAAACAGTACACCTCTCTGAACAGTGTCTGGGAGGCTGTGGTTGCTGCTGCACGCAATGTTGATGGTGAACAGATCAAAACACTGACAGAATCCATGGATGGCAGGCTTTTGAGTGTCCTTGCAAAGAAAGGTGGCTATATTGGTCACTGATTTGTTTTTGTTTTGTTTTTGAATGTCAGAAATGTATATTTGTGAATGTTGAGATGTTATATTGGTTTCACTGGTGAAAATAAATCATTGAAATGGGTATATATTTGTTTTTTGTTAAGTTGCCTAATAATTATGCACAGTAATAGTCACCTGCACACACAGATATCCTCCTAAAATAGCTAAAACTAAAAACAAACTAAAAACTACTTCCAAAAATATTCAGCTTTGATATTAACCCTGAGTATTTTGGGTTCATTGAGAACATGGTTGTTGTTCAATGATAAAATTAATCCTCAAAAATACAACTTGCCTAATAATTCTGCACTCCCTGTATATATATATATATATATATATATATATATATATATATATATATATATATATATATATATATATATATATATATATATATATATAGTTGAACTCCTTTGATTTTCTTTTCTTTTTTAAATATTTTCCAAATAATGTTTAACAGAGCAAAGAAATTTTCACAGTATGTCTGATAATATTTTTTCTTCTGGAGAAAGTCTTATTTGTTTTATTTCGGCTAGAATAAAAGCAGTTTTTAATTAAAAAAAATAATTAAGGTCAATATTATTAGCCCCTTTAAGCTATATTTTTTCGATAGTCTACAGCAGTGGTTCTCAAACTGTGGTACGCGGTACAAGTGATACGCGGCCTTCCTTCCAGTGGTACGCGGAAGAATCGCTGAATAATAAAAGAATAAAATGAACACAAATTTAACCCTTTGACGCGTACGATAACTCCGAGACTCATGTGATCAGACAACATTGGCTGTTCTCTGAAGTGTACGATTATGCTAGAGTGCTTTTAATGTTTACTTTAGTGCATCGCATCATCAGATGTTAAAAATCAGTCCGCTTGGCGCAGAGCCATATGAAGATGCGCGCGTCGCTTACAGAGCAGATACATGCGCGCTTGAGAAGCGCTTCTGCAGACCAGTGCTGTTGTTCTGCTGTTTCAGTTACTGCAAACTCAGGATTTTCCCCATGCTGTATCACTGGTAAAATAAATATTACAAATGTGTTAAATGTGTGCTCGTAGTTGTGTAAAATAATGCGTGTTTTCGATATATAAAGTTATTTGTTTTGTAAAGCAGCGTACGTGGCTTTCGGTTTAGTTTGTTACCTCAGATTGAATTTGGATGTGATTCAAATGGCGCGAGACACAGAACGTAGACTCAAGCAACTTTGCCATGCTTGAAGCTTAGAAGTAGAATACAATTAAAGTTATTCTTCCTGAGTCTGCTTGAAAACAGTGGTCGGTGCGCGGTTAACGCGAACTTCACGGTTCACTTACTGTATGCGATCTCATTCGCACCAGATCGCAGAAATACCGCACATATGAATTGGTAAAGCACTGTATGCATTTAATCACTCGCTTTTTTGACACATATAGGCCTACTGTAAATGACGAGCAGCAGATCTAATTTCTAATTTAGGTAATTCCAAATCATATATTTAAAATACAAGTTTAGATTTCAAAGATATACAAATATGTCATATGTATATGCAACGTCAAAACTTTCAAAATGTATAAAATATTAAAATTATATATTTATATACAGTATATATTTGTGATATAGCCTATATTTATCAGGTCCAAGCAACATTTCAAGGTTTTTATGAATAGCTATACATTAATATTTTACAATACGTCATTTTTGTTTTTACTTTTTAAGAACAGTGCCATTTTTAATTAACTTTTAAAAGCACATTATAATTTAAATGGTTTAAAAGTTTTTTTTTTTTGTTTTGTTTTTGTCTGCAAGCACAATTAATGTTCAAACTATTTATAAAGTTTAAAGTAGCTGACAATAATACATATTCTTAATAATATGAATTAATCTGCCTCGATTTTGAACTGTGCAGTGCTGCAGCTGCTTACAGTTTTTCTCAGTGGCTTTGGTGCATTTCTCACAACACTATTTACATTTGCACAACAGTTAATGCATTTCTCAAAACAATTAGTCATTTGTGCACATCATAGTAGCAGTTTCTCATTCCTTTCAACAAATCGCAAATGCTTTTGGACATGCATCAATTGCTTTCATACAACTCTCTGCTGTTTTATAACATTTTCAGTTGCTTATGTCATGTCAGTCAAAATGAACTAAACTTGTGAATGCTGAATAGTCATTCCATATAAAACTGATAGTCCTCAATTCATTACTTGAGTCATTACATGCAAAAATGTTGAACTAGTTGTCAAAATCTGTCAAGCTAATTTGATAAAAACTTTTAAATCTTTTTTTTTTCCTGAAAATGTCTTCTAAATTGAACAATTTCATGAATGATTTACAGACCTGTGCATGTTGTAGGTTCAGTTCCAATATGTACTGCAATATTGTTTACAGTTGTGCACAGCTCTACTCAAAGGGAGTTTATGTTTGTTGTAAATAAGGGTGTGTTTATTCTTTTGCACAATGCTGTAAATAAATTAGAATTGTAAAGAGCAAATGCAGTAAAAATGTGAAACATACATATTCAGTGTCTTGTACTCAGATACCTCACTAAATGCAATGATGTCTAACTTAACTGTAGTTTTCAAATGGCTGTGCAATATACAATTTCAAATATGCTGTAGTGCTGTCTTGAGCATTTTCAGGAAGTATCACCAAAATCAGACTTTTTTTGCATTGGAAAAAAATGTACAGAGTAAACTGTCATAATGAAAACATGACAGCCCTTTGACTATCTTGTTCATAAAGAATGGTGGCAGGACTTTTCATCTTGATGAGACTGATGCTGCGTTCACACCAGACGCGGAAGAAGCATCAAGCGCGAGTGATTTACATGTTAAGTCAATGCAAACGCGCGAATAGGCATCTTGCGGCGTGATACACGCTAATGGCACGGCGCGCAAATTAAGCGTTTGACGCGCTTAACGCGCAAATCATGCGAATCGCTCGAGTTAAAAAATCTGAACTTCTGCGGACATTCGCTCCGCGTTAACCAATCAGGAGCTTGCTCTTGTGGGAGCATGATTGTGACGTAGCACCTGTTGTTGGTGTCCGGGGGAAATCCTCCAGCCGACACCGACAACAGTTCATCAAACTGGGCTTACTCAGTCAGAAGCACTGCTGGAAGCCTCCGTCATCCAGGTTAAGTTTCTAGAGGAGTTTATGAGCTCACAGAGCTGGGTGCACCTCTGAAAGTATCTAGTGGACTGCTCCAAACGTATCGACGCTGTTTTACAGCCTTCACAAAGCACATAAACAGAGTTATTTTATCAATAAAATCCATGTTAGCCATTTAGCAACGAAGCTACATTCACCAGGCAGACAGAAGCCCTGCCTATGACGCAAATCCGCGTCTATTCTGAAGCGGAGTTTGACGTGCGAATGAAGCGAGTAAACTCAAATGTTCACGCGTCTATTTACACGCGAATAGCGCGATTTAGCCGCGCATTCCGCGTCTGGTGTGAACGCAGCATGACACTCTCATTGACATGAAGACTTGCTTTTGAGGAGTGAGCTCTCCATTTTGAGCAAGTGACACGCTTTTGCAGGTTATCCACTAGGTTTTGCAGTTTGTACTAATTGTTTTGAGAAATGCATTAACTGTTGTGCAAATATAAATAGTGTTGTGAGAAAAGCACCAAAGCGACTGAGAAAAACTATAATTAGGCCTACTACGCTACTGTATTTCAATACTGGTCATTATGGTGGTACTTGGAAAGACAATTTTTGTGAGGTGGTACTTGGTGAAAAAAGTTTGAGAACCACTGGTCTACAGAACAAACCATCATTATACAATAACTTGCCTAATTATCCTAACCTGCCTAGTTAACCTAATTAACCTGGTTAAGCCTTTAAATGTCACTTTAAGCTGTATAGAAGTTTCTTGAAAATGTCTAGTAAAATTTACTGTCATCATGGCAAAGATAAAATAAATCAGTTATTAGAAATGAGTTATTACAACTATTATGTTTAGAAATGTGTTGAAAAAAATCGGTCACACTTTATTTTGATGGTCCGTTTGTTGAATTTAAGTTACATTGCATCTACATGCCAACTAATTCTCATTGGATTATAAGTAGACTGTTAGGTTGGGGGTGTAAGATGACATGTACCTGCAAAGTTTCTTATAGTCAGTTAAATGTCTATTGAAGGTGCAGTATCAGCAGATATTAAGCAGACAGTCTACTAATACTCAAATGGACCATCAAAATAAAGTGTTACCAAAAAATCTTTTGTCTATTAAACAGAAATTGGGGAATAAAATAAACAGGGGGGCTGATAATTCAGGGGGGTCTAATAACTCTGACTTAAATTGTACAGTATACTGTATTATAACCTGAATGCAAAGGTATTTTTACAGGATATCAATGTTTTAAAGATAGAAAACGTTTTGTATGGACACAAGACCCAAAGGAAAAAGTCCCTAGACCCAAAGTTAATATTTTAAACATTGATGTCCTATAAATATACCTCTGAATTCTGCTTAAATTAAAGCTATTTTGTGTTGGGAGCACCCGTGAGGCCTTAACATTCCTCTTCAACATCTTTTACTACATGACCACTGTACGCCTATACGTCCTCGTTTTGGTCCTCTAAGAACTAGACCTGTAAGCAATTTAACGTTTTCCTGCTAGAGCTGGAAGAAATAATATCTGTTTGATTTGTGGTTTTATTTTTCAATCTAATAAATCAGAGGCTTACAGAAAATAAATTCTCTATCCTAACAGTGCCCACAGCGTTTGAAGTCCCATAAGACACGGGCAAAGTTGAAGCAGAGCTCTGTGAGTGAGAGAGAAAAATATGCTCACATTATACAGTTTATATTTGTAATACTGTAAAAAAAGTCAGATATTACACGCGCACACACATACACGCGCACACACACACACACACACGCGCGCACACACACACACACACACACACACACACACACACACACACACAAATAGAAAATAGTGAAAGACACTTCCTATCTCCTACAATATAACTTCTAGAAAGAGGATGAGAGGAGGAGGGGGAAAAGAGGAGGAACCCAAGGACAGAGTGATGGCCAGTGAGGAGCACAGGGTCAATCAGATCCAGCCGTGAGCAAACTCATGCGGATGGAGGAAAATTAGCCATGTCTACACCGTCTGTGCGCCATCTACACACACACACACATACACATCTATCAGCACTCACATACTAAAAGCTGCTTTCAATTAGCAAGACATATAGCATGTGCAGAGCAGAGCAGAGCGAGAGAGCAGAAATACAGACGCACAACACGGTCTGACAGCAAATAGAGAAATACGGCTGTTCCTGCAGCAGGAAGTGAAAACCTTAAAAAGCTTTTCAAACATTATCAAGATACTTCTCTGTCCACAAGCAATTTTCTATTAGAGAAAACAAATCCTTCCCAGTGAAAACTTGACTTAAGAGCTCAGAAAACTCAGGTCCACATCATCAAATTAAATCCACCGTATCAAGGCTAAACAAACCTGACAACCACAACTATACAACATTTGTGCTTTTAGTTCACACAAACACACACACTTACACATTTACAGCTATCTTTATGGGGACTCCCCATAGACATAATGATTTTTTACTATACACCCAGCTAGCAAAATTCATGTGGTTCAAATCCAGCCCACACCAGACACTTACATCCCGCATACCGCATGGAATGATGGCACTTGGGCGGTCCGCTCCTGTTTGCCAGATCTGGGCCACAATAGCAATATCACATATCAGCCAGAATTCAACCAAATGAACCAGAACTGACCCTATTCTGGGCCACAGTTTGCTTTTATTCTGGCCCAGATCCGGCCCACACCAGACACTTACATCTGGACCACATACTAAATGGAATGATGGTTCTTGGGCGGTCCGCTCCTGTTTGTCAGATCTGGGCCACAAATAAACCAAAGCAATACCACATATTAGCCAGAATTCAAGCAAATGAACCAGAACTGACCCTATTCTGGGCCACAATTAGCATTTATTCTGGCCCAGATCTGGCCTACACCTTACACTTGCTGGGTGTGGCAAAGTACAAAAGTCCCAGCATGCATTGCAGTATGAATACATTCTATAGCTTATTGATGCTACAGTTTTCATTATTTGCTGTAGATTCTGCTGTTTATGTTGACGTTGTTGATTTTGTCACTTTTAGTCTCCTGTTTGTGATGTTTGTGAGTTTTGTTCATTTTGTAAATTGTTAACATTGTTGAGCTTCATACGCTGATCATTGATGTCTCTGTGAGCAGAAGTTGAACCATAGAATTTTTTTAGCTTATAAACCTTCATAATTCTGTGGCATGTGCAAGCATGTTATTACGTTACTTCTAATAATGGATTAAACATTGGTCAACATCAGTGAATTATGTTGTTTTATCATAGGTTGTACCTCACTTAAGTTTATTGTTTTATTTTTATTTTTTTTACTTGGCTTGTTTTCGGTAATGAATAAACTTTTCAAGCAAAGTTCTTAAAAGTTACAACAGCCCAAAAGAAAATTTATATTAAGAGGTTCAGGGCTATGAGCCCAACTAAAGCAAACACTTTTCTCTATGATGGTGACTTTAGTCTATGTGGTCCACATATGTTTTAAGATAACTGGGCCATATTTGCCATATCTTCTCTGGGCCGTGTTAGGCTCACAGCCACATTAGCCTCAGCTAGCTGTGCCAAATATTTGCCAAAAGTGGCCCACATTTGTTTTAGGATAACTGGGCCACATTTTCCATATCTTCTCTGGACCACTATAGGCTCAAATTCACATTAGCCAAAGCTTACTTTGCCAAATATTCGCCAAAAGTGACCCACATATGTTTTAGGATAACTGGGCCACATTTTCCATATCTTCTCTGGGCCACTATAGGCTCAAATCCACATTAGCCAAAGTTTACTGTGCCGAATATTCGCCAAAAGTGGCTCACATATGTTTTAAGATAACTGGGCCACATTTTCCATATTTTCTCTGGGCCACTATAGGCTCAAATCCACATTAGCCAAAGCTTACTTTGCCAAATATTCACCAAAAGTGGCCCACATATGTTTTAAGATAACTGGGCCACATTTTCCATATCTTCTCTGGGCCACTATAGGCTCAAATCCACATTAGCCAAAGCTTACTTTGCCAAATATTCACCAAAAGTGGCCCACATATGTTTTAAGATAACTGGGCCACATTTTCCATATCTTCTCTGGGCCACTATAGGCTCAAATCCACATTAGCCAAAGCTTACTTTGCCAAATATTCACCAAAAGTGGCCCACATATGTTTTAAGATAACTGGGCCACATTTTCCATATCTTCTCTGGGCCACTATAGGCTCAAATCCACATTAGCCAAAGCTTACTTTGCCAAATATTCACCAAAAGTGGCCCACATATGTTTTAAGATAACTGGGCCACATTTTTCATATCTTCTTTGGGCCACTATAGGCTAACTGCTGCATTAGCCAGGGTATACTGTGCCGAATATTCGCCAAAAGTGACCCACATATGTTTTAAAATAACTGGGTCACATTTGCCATATTTTCTCTGGGCCACATTTGGCTCACAGCCACATTAGCCAAAGCTTACTATGCCAAATATTTGCCAAAAGTGGCAGACATATGTCTTAAGATAACTGGGCCACATTTGCACTTACATGTGTGAGCCACTTTAGGTTTAGACCCAGATTACCCTTAAATGACTATGCCACATTTTTGCCAACTGTGGCCCACATTTGTCCTCCATCATTTGGGCCAAATTTATTATTTTCCACATGGGCCACATTAGGCTCACATTCAGATTACATTTTGCCATAAGTGCCAAATCATTGCCTCAAATGGCCTATATATGAGTTGGAATCTTTGGCCCCCCTTTGCCCATTGTACTGGTGGGCCACTTCAGGCTCACATTCATTTTGTCTGGGCCGAAGGAAGACCACCAGTGCCGCATAACTGCTTAAAGTGGCCCACATTTGTATGCTAACTTTGTATATTTTATCATCCCATACCAACCATTTGAGCAGTTTGAAATAATACAATGTATAAGAAATAATATATAGAGAAATAAATCATGTAATAACAGAAAAAGTACTGTCAGCTTAGGGCTGGGCGATATGGCAAAAAAAATTATCACAATATTGTTTTTCATATCAGTCGATATCGATAATTATCACGATAAATATTAAATCTTTATATCTGACAATTTTATAGGATTTTCAGCATGCCAATCGCTTTGAGCAGCTGATCACACATTTTGTGAAATGTTTTATCTGTCTGACTGAATATAAATAATAAACAAAAGAACAATCTTAATTCTTCATTTACTGTTCAAGTTGTCACAGCCAAAGACATTACCTACAAGGTTTTGGATATTATTGTTCAACATCAGAAGAAAATAAACAAGTTTGGAACACATAAAAGGTGAGTTAATGGTGACAGAAGTTTCAGTTTTGGATGAACTGTCCTTTTAATGGTGAGTATGGTGAATTTAGGGTGAAATATCCTTTAATATATTTTATTTAGGGATGCTAACGATTACTTGACGATCTATTGATTGTCAATAACCCTTTAACCGATAGACCTTATCAATGACTGATTAAGCATGGAGATTTAAAGGTTTAGTTATGCTTTGAGCTGTGAGATACCTCCATGCATTACATAATCAAGTGTGTGCAGTTTACCTTACTTACGGAGTCACCCTCTTGACATTGCATATTGCGGGACACATATACGCAGATCTCTGTTATATAAGCAGGTGTTTTAACCAATTTTATCTCACAGACTGGCACGAATAGGCCTATGTAGACTTTGATTTTAAAGAAAACATATGCTGGATAAGTTGGCGGTTCATTCCGCAGTGGTGACCCCAAATTAATAAAGGGACTAGGCCGAAAAGAAAATTAATGAATAAATCACAATTATGGAAAACTGTTAATTTACTGACTTTACAGTGTACTCCTAAATCCAACCCACACAGGAAACAATCTGCATTTTATATTTTCAAAATGCTTAATTCTGTCTGTTTTAAGAGTTGTTTTCCTAATGGGGGCCAAAAAAACGTCGAAATTGCCTTGTATTGCTACAGTATATTTGTACATTCTCGCAATGTAAGGAATACATAGTATACACACACATACACAAAATGCAGTTCTCTTCAACTAAAACACAGATAGAAAAATAAACAGTCATTCTCACTCACTTACTAATTAAAACAGGATTGGCGTAAATCAAACCAGATGGCTCGTTTCGCGCCCACACTGTGTAAACGCTTCAATTATCTAAACAGTTTGGAATAACACACTTTACACACACTCACATAGCCCTGCCCTTACTTATTACTGCTTTAAGGGCAAATTAAACCATATAAGCCATGACCAAACATTCACAAACTGACATTTATTGAATACTATGACTAATGTCTGTGATTTCATTCCTTATTCTTATTATTGTAAAACAAATCTCAGTTTTAAAGTTTTGACTTTAATGTTGTAACAATGAATAAATAAATAACGTCAAAATCTATAAAGTGCCAACTTTCACAAACAATACACAATTCCTAAACTGTTAGAAATGGCCATAATTTATACAGGATAAAAAAAACTGTATAAAACTACAGTAAAAATCTGCAACCTGGTTGACTGTAATTTTCCTTAATATATACGGTAAATAACCATAAATTGAGATTCCCAGAACTCCATGCATGACATCTAATTTTTTATGCTTTTTGCAGAATTTACTATATTTTTTCTCATCAGTGATGCCCATTAGAAATTTACACTCACCGGCCACATTATTAGGTACACCTTACTAGCCTAGATCCGTCGTGGCAAAGATTCAACAAGGTACTGGAAATATTCATCAGGGTTTCTGCAGTCTCATCGAGTCAAATTTAAGACTTTTTAAGATCCTTTAGGACCATAAAGAATGAAATTTTAGACTTATACAGGGTTAAGATTTTTTCTAATGGCCCAGTATTATCAAGAAGAATTGTGTAATTGTTTTCAGTTTTTTCTCCGATTAGGGAATTTAATTTGGGGAATTTGCTGTAAAAATGTCTTACAGCTGTTATGAACATTCTTTTTACAATAAAAAAACTTTAATATTAAAAATAATATATTGAGATGTGTTGTTGGACATTAGATGGATATCGGCCCAAATTGAGTATAGCTTTACTTGGACAAAGTAAAATTAAGACCTTTTTAAAAACAAGTTAAGACCTATAAACAATGTCAGCGCATTAAAGACTTTTTAAGGCCTAAAATTTAGGTTTTGAAATTTAGGACACTTTTAGACTTTATAAGACCCCGCGGAAACCCTGATTCATTTCATAATATTTATGACATGACCCGTTATCCTGCTGGAAGTAGCCATCAGAAGATGAGTACACTGTGGTCATGAAGGGATGGACATGGTCAGCAACAATACTCAGGTGCTGTGGCATTGACACAATGCTCAGTTGGTATTAATGGGCCCAAAGTGTGCCAAGAAAATATCTCCCACACCATTACACTACCATCACCAGCCTGAACTGTTAACACACGGCATCCATGCTTTCATGTTGTTGATGCCAAATTCTCATCCTACCATCCAAATGTCACAGCAGAAATCGAGACTCATCAGACCAGGCAATGTTTTTCAATCTTCTATTGTCCAATTTTGGTGAGCCTGTGTGAATTGTAGCTTCAGTTTCCTGTTCTTAGCTGACGGAAGTGGCACCCAGTGGTCTTCTGCTGCTGTAGCCCATCCGTCTCAAGGTTTGACGTGTTGTGTGTTCAAAGATGCTCTTCTGCATACCTTGGTTGCAACAAGTGACTATTTAAGTTACTGTTGCCTTTCTATCATCTCCAACCAATCTGGCCATTCTCCTCTGACCTTTGGTATACACAATGCATTTGTGCCACAGAACTGCTGCTCACTGGATATTTTCTCTGTAAACCCTAGAGATGGTTGTGCGTGAAAATCCCAGTAGATCAGCAGTTTCTGAAATACTCAGACCAGCCCATCTGACCCCAACAACCATGCCACATTCAAAGTCACTTAAATACACTTTCTTCCCCATGCTGATGCTCGGTTTGAACTGCAGAAGTTCATCTTGACCATTTCTACATGCATAAATACATTGAGTTTTTGCCATGTGATTGGCTGATTAGAAATTTAATTTACTTAATAACGAGCATTTGGACAGGTGTGCCTAAAAAAGTGGCTGGTGAGTGTATGTTATATCTAATGTTGACAAATGATGTTCATTGCATTACTTTACTTTCGCGTGTGTGACTATGATGGTGTTAATAGTTTATCTGCTTGTGGATAAGCTGTTTGTTATGAGCTTTGGTTCATTACATAACTTTCTTCTCCCCACATGCATTTGGTAGTGCTTTTGTCGGTGTAACAAAAGGTACAATGTATAGAATTTATAGATTCAATTAAAAACACATCTGAACCATCTATTCAAGGTCTTCAGGCATACTAAAAACATCCACACAGAATCCTGGATAAGCAGGAGCTCATCTCTGCAGGCCTTCAAGGAGCAGGTTTGGACACTACTGCATTTGGATTTGTCTTGATCAGCTTCATAAATCCATAGCTCAGTAAACTGTGTACAGTACATGAATTTGTCAATCAAGACACAACAAAAAAGACATATGCAAAACAGTTTGATGCTATCAATCCATGACACATTTAGTAACCCACATTCTGAAATGATACTTCACAGCAAACATAAACAATCTGTAGAGGTAATTTTACACATAAAACATGAGCAGTTTTGACATTTCCCAGAGGTCATTTGATGATTTCGCACTAATTGTATTTTCAGGTCCATCGCTCCTATTGGTTATTGGCTTGATGCTCATCATAAGAGTAGTCACACTGCATGAAAGTGTCTCAAACTTTCTGACACTGCCAGAAATTGATCAGACATCAAATTGATCACAATGCCCATTAATGTTGGTGAACATGTTAGCGATCAAAGACAACAGATTTCAGCCTAGAATTATAGTAATCTTTTAGGATTAGCAAAACTTGCTCAGATGATCAAATTGTAGGCAAAATCACACAGTGTGGGCTGAGCTTTAGTCATAATACCGACTCTTAAAATTCAGCTTTTAAAAAAACACAGAGTTAAATAAAGTACTGTTATCTGAGTGACAAGCTGCTGAATCCATAAAGGAAGAATTATTGTACTTTTTTGAGTGGAAGTGTGGTGGTCATCTAGCTCATTTTGGTAGATCTCTTGGTAACACTCGATTTTGATGGTCCATTTGAGTATTAGTAGACTGTATGCTTAATATCTGTTGATATTGCTGCTAAACAGACATTTAACTGACTAAGAAACTTTGCAAGTACATGTCAACTTACACTAACCCTAACCCCAACCTAACAGTTTACTTATAATCTAATGAGAATTATATTGCATGTAGATGCAATGTAACTTAAATTTAACAAACGGACCATCAAAGTAAAGCGTGACCGATTTATTTAAAACCATGGAATGTCTAATTAATTTCCTTATGCTATCATGTGATTCTGTCAACAAACTTGATATCAAACTTACAGATTTGCATGCACTTTATTTATGAACAATCTCATGAGCATGTCATTAGTATTCAGTGCATCAACCAAAATACCTAACCACTGAACTTAACAAACACTAATTCAAGAGTTCACACTTAGCTGATGATTGGTAATAAGCTTGTTTGGCATGCTGTCTCGGTAGAGAGTCCTGAGCTCATAAGATCCTCGAGCCCGGGGCTCCCTCCTGTTTGCAGGGCAAGAGGGGAGTTTGAGCTCAGGTAGATCTCGAGAACCCCCCCCTGCTGCTTAAGGATTGCTATGAGGGTATGCTGCTGATGAAACTGGTCTATGGTGATTGGTTTAGTCAATTTACTTATCTCATGTTTAGACTGTGGGAGGAAACCGGAGAACCAAGGGAAAACCCACACGAGCATGGGGAGAACATGAACTGTCAACTGGCCAGGTAAAGACCCGAACCAGAGACATTCTTGCTGTGAGGCAACAGTGCTAGTCACTGGGCCGCCGTGCTGCCCTATGGAGAAAAAAGGAGGAGAGGGGGATTCTTCAAGACGAAGATGATAATGATGATCCTCGCCGTAAGCGGCCCGCGGGCCGGCAGTTTGAGACCCCTGCTTTAAGTTAAGAGATTATTTTGCAAAGCCCTGCTGTACACTAACACTAACAAAAGTCTTGTCGCTGATCCCAGTTGTAAGAGCAACAAATAATAACTTGACTTCTAGTTGATCATATGGAAAAGTGGCAGAAGGTAGATTTTTCAGATGAATCATCTGTTGAACTGCATCCCAATTATCACAAATACTGGAGAAGACCTATTGGAATCCGCATGGACCTATGATTCTCACAGAATTCAGTCAAGTTTGGTAAAGGTAAAATCATGGTTTGGGGTTACATTCAGTATGGGGTGTGCGAGAGATCTGCAGAGTGGATGGCAACATCAACAGCCTGAGGTATCAAGACATTCGTGCTGCCCATAACATTACAAACCACAGGAGAGGGCAAATTCTTCAGCAGGATACCGCTCCTTCTCATACTTCAGCCTCCACATTAAAGTTCCTGAAAGTGAAGAAGGTCAAGGTGCTCCAAGATTGGCCAGCCCTGTCACCAGAGGTGAACGTTATTGAGCATGTCTGGGGTAAGATGAAAGAGGAGGCACTGAAGATGAATCCAAAGAATCTTGATGAACTGGATGAGATGGGAGTCCTGCAGGATGGGAGTCCTGCAAGAATGCCTTCTTGCCATTCCAGATGACTTAAGTTATTTGAGTTATTGCAGAGATGTATGAATGCAGGCCTCCAACCTCATGAGAGTCATACACAATATTAATTCTTTTTCCACTGCACCATGGCCTTTATATTTTATGCTGTACATTATTTGTGACAAGACTTTTTTCTAAGCAAAGTCAGACCTTAGTATTCTAACAAAATAATTAAAAATCAAGACAGGGTCATATTTTATTTTGGTAAAATAAGCGTAATCTGGTCTTTGCCTTTCATGTAAGTCCCTTCTGATACCAAATGATCAATTAGAATTCAAGTTACTATTTGTTGTTCCTAAAACTTGGATAGGCGACAAGACTTTTGTCAGGTAGTGTATATGAAATGTGATAATTCATAAAGTTATTGTGGCTGTAGATCTTTTTCAAAAAGCTTGTAATAAACAGATTTAAAGCTTAACTAATCTCTTCATTATTTCTGCATTGGCAGTTACTCATCTGACAGAAGAACATGATGCTATGCTAATGTCCATTAATAGTGCCCCCTGTGGCAGAGCTCAAAACTCAGCACATTAAAATGAGTAATTTTGATTCATTCTGAAACATAATGATACATAAAATCCAGCTCGGCAGAGCTATACAGTGAGTGTTAGAACCAAATGCTTTACTGCTGTAAGTATTTCAGTCTGGAGCGTTTGAGTCAGATATGTGCAAACATCAATGTTCCAAGCATTCTTCATTCGGACTGTTCGCTTTGGCCCCTTTCCTAAAGTTTTAACCCAGTTTTCCTCATTTTTCAGGACATCCTCAATACAGTGGAAAGGGGAAAAAAGTGAATGGAACGAAAGAACAGACTAACAGAGATGATTCGCTCCTCTGGCGGTTGATTCTTCAGTGAAGGGTGCTGGAGATTTAGAGTGCCTCGGAGCTCTTGTCTCTTACTCCTCCTGTCTCTCTCTGAAGGGAAGGACCGAATGATGGATAAGAGAAGAAAAATGGGCAGAAAGACAGCACTACAGGTTTATGGGAGCCTCCGAGTGATCTGTTACCTTCAGGTCAATAAAGTCAAGCTCACCTGATCTTCACCAGTGAGTGGTGAACTCAGATGAAAACTCAGAGATGACTCAAAGACGATGAGTCTACTCATACACGTGAAAACAAATGAATGAGAAGATTATGATTAAGGCCGTACTCACACTATGTACAGTTGCCTTGAATCGGACCAAAGCACGCTTGTCCCCCCTCCCGTCTCCCCCGACGGCCCGCACTCACATTACATTCGGGCCTGGGCGCGCTTCCGTCATCGATGACGCGCTGCTCAGTAAGCGCTCTCGCTCTGCACAGTGGATATTTCTTTAGTTATATCGTTTAAGTCGTTTGGGATACAGTAAGCGCTCTCGCTCAGCACAGTGGATATTTCTTTAGTTATATCGTTTAAGTCGTTTGGGATACAGTAAGCGCTCTCGCTCAGCACAGTGGATATTTCTTTAGTTATATCGTTTAAGTCGTTTGGGATACAGTGACACGCAGTCTAATATTTCGCCGAACAGATCAGCCACTTTTGACGCTCATAAACAATCATAAAGTCCTCATGCTGCAGGAATTAAAAAAGTTTGCTGAAAGCGCAGCTGACGTGCAGTGAGGGGTTTGCGTCTTTAATAATCTACGACAGTTTGCGTTCATTGAACAGTACGAATGATTAATTAATCCATATGAAACAGTCCCTTAAAAGTCACGTCTCGCTTTCCGTTTCGGGCTCAAGCACGCTTGCACTCACACTGTAAGCGTACCGCGCCTGAGCCCAAGTGATCCACGCTCTGGCCCACCTCTTCCAACCGGGCCAGGGCCACCCAAGTGTATCGTGCCTTCTGTGTGTCAATTTAGCTTATTCAATTCACTTCAATTCGCATGTCTTTGGAAACTGGAGCACCCCTAGGAAGCCCACACCAACACAGGGAGAACACATAGAAATGCCAACTGACCCAGCCGGGACTCGAACCAGCGACCTTCTTGCTATGAGGCGATTGTGCTTCCCACTGCGCCACCGTGCTGCCCGCCCTGCTTCATGTTATTTGTAATTTCATATACACATAACCACAATTTGTTATATCATTATAAAGATAATCGTGTTTATATAAACATTATAAATGAGGAGATCTTCTCCTGAATCAGCAGGTCTGCAGACACAGTGGATAGCAGTGCAGCAGGTTTCTTGCCCTATCTATTTCAACCATTAGCCCTGCCGGTAATCTGGAGGATTTTAAACATAGGTGAACACAGCAGCACGGATCTAGGCGATGTGTCTGAATGATAACAAACTCAACTGATAAAACACAAAGTCCGCCATTCTCAAATTCTCAAACAGCTCTCCCGACAAAAATGCTTGCTAAGAAACCAACAGCTTTGCTGTATTGGCCCGGACAGCATCGCAGGGAAAAACATGCAACAAACGCTGTGGATCATAGAATCATACACATAGGACCCGTGCCATGCGCAGACTCAGTCTCACCCAGTCATTGGGTCTCACAGCTTGGAAGGTCTGCTTTGCCTTCGGAAAGCACATGCTCTCATAAACAATTAAGAAGCAGGGTCTTCTCATGGGATAAGAAAACTCCGCTATGAATAATAATTAGAAACCAACGCGTCATCACTCCACTAGCGGATGCGCGCTACTTCACCATTTTTGATCCCGCTTCAAAAATAATTTTAAACCCGGAAGATGAAATTACCTGACAAAAGCTTAAAATTATCCAGTTTTTGCCACAATTAAAGCTAACAGGCGCTAACGTTGTCTTAAATGATGCTCAACACACACAAATCTGTTAAAATAAAAATAAAAAAGTACTCCAGGGTGTCTTGAACCTTTAATATTTGGTTTATCCACCTATTGCAGCAATTACAGCAGCACTTCAAAATAGTTTTAATTTATTTTCAAAAGAATTTTAACACTATAAAAAAAAAAATCTATACTACTATTGTTCTGGGGTGCGTTTCCCAAACGACGACGTAACTCGCGGCTGAACTATCATAGTGTGATGCATCGTTTGGCAAAAAAACGATGTAGTGACGAGTGTTTCCTAAAACCCCTAGTTTCTCTGTCGCAGATCCATCGCTTGAACCACGTTAGTTATAATGTAAAACGCCCATAATGATGCTCTAAACAGGGTGGAGTAACTCCTTTAGAGAACAACCCCATCATTTCTTTGTGCAAATTATATTGTTTTACACGCACACGCATTTCAAATAAAATCCAATATTAGTTTTGGTAAAAACATCCTCTCGCTTTCCATATTAAATAAAATAAATGTAAATGGCACATATAGGGCCAATGTTTGCTTTACTAATATTATTGAGAAGTTGAACATTACATATTCTATTCTAAAACATAAAATCACTTACAAAAGCTAACACTATTCTAATATCATATATAAATCATATAAATAATTAAATAAATAATAAGGCGATTTATTATAAATATATTTACTTTAATAACAATATTAATGATGATGATGATGATGATGATTATTATTATTATTTAGGATATTGTTTATTTATTTTTTAAAAATTACAATTTGACACATGCAAACCACAGCAGAAAGGTCTAACCAACAGGCCCATGTCATATACAGTAGAGATACTTAATAAATAACCCACCATAAACTAAAAGAATTAACGTATGCTATGTTTTTTATTTTCACAAGCTTTGGAGACGTAACATAATTTCCGCTTTTAAATATACCTATAGTTTTCGCCATGAGGCTGTGTTCAAAATGATATCAATGCTTTCAAAGTGCACCGCGAAGGGAGCACAATTGTAAACATGAAGATCGCTAAAACTGAACTGTAAAAATACTTTGAAAGCAAATTACACCTAAGAGAGATGACCTTAATGCTTTTTTATTATTAATAATTCCAACTTTGAATGTTAGAATGTTCTAAATGAATAGGGCATAGGGGGGATAAGTGAGAATAGAACACAGCCAGGAACTATGCTTTTAACTACAGCTCCAGAGGTGTCGTTTCAAGGGCTCAAGTTTGCGACGCAGTTTGCAAATGTTCGTTGGAGCGATGGATTTGGGAAACAGCAAATCAAAGAACTATGTTTGTAACGACGGAACTTGCGACCTTAGTTGGCTAACGATGGTTTTGGGAAACGCACCCCTGGTCTACTATTATACTGTTTAGTTACTTAGGTACCATTATGTCTTTTGAATTTAGAATTTCTGTTACAGCTTTGTGTTGGTTTTGTTCCAATTTCAATTTATTTATTTATTTATCAATTTGAAAGACTGCACTTGAATTGTCCATCTTCATCAACAGTTTGAATCAAAGCCCACTCATGTCATTTCTCGTGTTCCACAGTGTTCAGGTTTGGGACCTCTTCTGTTTCTTACAGTATTTGTCTATTTATTTATTGGCACCATTTTTAGGAAATTTGGTGTTTATTTTGTTGTTACACTGATGAGACCCTACTTTATCTGTCTTCTAAACTTTCTTCAATGCTCAATTTTTTTTTTGCTTGTTCAACTACTTATTTAAATTGAGCTGAAAAAACACAATTCTTGAGATTTCATTGGGACCTTATTTTTTTTATGTTCAATCCACATAAATTTGTTAAAAGTGTTAAGTTAACTTATTCAATTTTTGTTGGAACAACATGAATGAATTGTGTGGAACCCTGCATTTTTAACAGTGAATGTCCCTCTTACTTTTTTGAGTGCTTTGCAGAATTAACATGGTATTCAATTAACTTTCATAAACTCAATAGTAATAAAACAGAACTTATTCTCATTGGCTCAAAAACACAATACAAAGTCAAACATTTCCTCAGTGACATTAAATAATTGCTCCGATCCTTTGTTGGATGCAGATTTAAAGTTTGGGTGTCATCTTTGATCAAACCTTCTGCTTTGAAGCTCATATCAATAGCGTTACTCATTCCACATTCTTCCATGTCAGGAATATTAACTGCCTTTGACCTGTCCTTTCGTTGAAGAGTAATGCTACTTTTGTGCATGCTCTCGTAACATCAATGAATCGCCTAATGAAATGGTTTATTTCATGGGCTTCCTTCCAAATCATAACATAAATTATAGTTGGAACAAAATGCTGCTGCCGAGTAATCACCAAAACTTCCATTTCGGATCATATCTCTCGTATTTCACAACAATTACATGGGCTTTCAATTAAATGACAAATGATACATTTTAAAATTTTATGTTTACTTATAAAGCACTCAACAAACAAGCCTCATATTTCAGGCTTGTAGCCTGCCTAGTAAAAGGGGTGGTTATGTTGTTTTCCTCAAAAAGTGCACCTTTTTGCAGTTATTCGCCTTATTATTTATTTAATTATGAGGTTTAAATATTGCATTTTAGTGATATTTTAAGCACTATTTTTTGCTGGATTAGCTTGTCAGATGGTCGACTTTTTGAAATATCAAAAACCTTTCAAGATTTAGAATAAAGAAATATGAAAACAATAGCCTACTTATTTTTAAAATACACATTTATAACATTATATATCATTAGAAAAAAGTTCTAAAAGATTAATTTAAAAGTTTAAAAATTAAAAACTGTAGCCTATTATCTTTTAGTAGACAAATAACAAACTGGCCAGCCCATTCAACTTTCCTTAGTCACAATTTGGATCGTCAAATTTGACACAGAGTGACTTCAGAATGGGAAGTCACGCAGTACCAAATTCGCTGTCCCAAATTTTGTACCAACAGCCAACAAAGGATTCAGCTTGGCCTTTTTAAATAGGTGATTTGTAAGAGAAAAAAATATGGCATAGTAATAACAATAATAATTCCTTACATTTATATAGTGCTTTGCTAGACACTCAAAGCGCTTTACACAATGTGGGGAATCTCCTCATTCACCACCAGTGTGCAGCATCAACCTGGATGACACAATGGCAGCCATATTGCGCCACATCGCACACCACACACCAGCTGATTGGTGGAGAGGAGACAGAGTGATGAAGCCAATTATTTGGATGGTTAGGAGGCCATGATGGACAGAGGCCATTGAGCAAATTTAGCCAGGATGCCGGGGTTAAACCCCTACTCTTTTTTCAAAGGACATCCTGGGATTTTTAATGACCACAGAGAGTCGGGACCTCGATTTAATTTAGTCTCATCCGAAAGGCGGCGCTCACTAAGCAGTATAGAGTCCCCATCAATACACTGGGGCGTTTAGACCCACACAAACTGCAGGTTGAGCACCCCCTGCTGGCTTAACTAGGTACTAACCAGGCGCAGCCCTGCTTAGCTTCAGTGGGCGACCATGTGAGAGTTGCAGAGAGCTAGCTGTAGTCAAAATAGGACAAAGAGCTCATGTACGGGTCAAATTCTGGACCTTTGTCAGTGAGGGGTGGATCTTCTGAACTACCCAAACCCCCCTGGCTACGAGCCTGTATTTTAGACCATCTTCAAATACATACTTCTTGCCGTAATTAAGAACAGCTTCTGCAATAATCACTCTAAATTTGATACCTAACAAGACCTGGCATGATAGAGCAACAAGTTTTTGCTTTAACCAGCAGGGACAAATAAGGCAAGGCAAGGCAAGTTTCATTCACAGTGGCAATTTAAAGTGCTTTTCATAAACAGGAATAAAAAAGACAAGTATAAATAAAATAGAAACAAATAATATATAAATAGATGAAAACAGCATAAACACAGAACATTCACTCATTTTAGAACATTCCAAAACACAGATGTATCATATTTTCCCATTTTACTCTTGGACTTCCTTATTCTGGTGATCACCCCCCACTGTGGACTTTTTCGGTACCTATTAATCTATTGGACGTCTCCAACAGATTCGATTTTTCACCTAAAAACTGAAAGTTAAGTTTACAGCTCTAATTACGTGCCCCCCAATTTCAACTTCCTTCTGGAAGTAAATCACACGTCCCCTGATTTCTACCCCCTCCCGGGAGTAGATAGCTTTAGCCAAACGTAATAAAAGGTCTTGATTTCAGGCAGACGCCAGCGACCTTAACCCCCCCCGCAACAGATTATCTGTGGCGAGTCATGTCTCGGATCTCACTTGTTGTAATTACGCTGCTATCCCACATAGACAGATCTACCAGTATGGTGATGGCCCAAGTTAAATCTTTTAACTGCCCAATCAGATATAGCTTTTCCATATTACAAAACACAGATGTATCATATTTTCTCATTTTACTCTGGGACTTTCCATTCTGGTGATCACCCCCCCTCTGTGGACTTTTTTGGTAGCTATTAATCTATTGGACGTCTCCAACAGATTCGATTTTTTACCAAAACTCAAAAAGTTAATCTTTACAGCTCTAATTACGTGCCCCCAATCTCAATTTCCTTCTGGAAGCAATTAACACTACATTTCCTTGATCACATTCATCAATTTCTGTTTTTTAAGCATAACATAGTACAGCCTTTCTAACATGATTAGACCACAGTAGTGCTGCTCATGCATATTAAACGTCAAACATGGATGAGATGAGACTGACTATAGAACCGCAGTATTGCATAATTAATGACACATTTCTTAAAAGATAACCATACAAAGCATGGCTCTTCATTCATAATCATTCTTTGCAGACTATGGTTGCAAGTTCCATTCCAGGAACTAATTTTCTTAAAAAAAAATGCCACGTATTTGCAATTCATCTCGGGGTCAACTGCAGAATATAGAGCAAAATATGATGTGTGGACACTGTACTAAATCCCACATAAACTAGATCAGCATTCATATTTCCTGCTGCAGCATCAGGCCTGTTTCTGATTGTGACAATTCTGACAGCACCTATGCTATATTTATAACCAGTTTTCCATAAGGCTTGCGTCAGTGTATGTGTGTGAGAGAAAGAGTACTCTGTTCTGAATGGAGTCATCCAGGATTACAGAAAGACAGCTCATTCTTTCATAGACAAGACAGGAGGGAAGGCATAGGAACATTTGCATAATCAGTGGTTAAAAAGCCTGTAGAGACGGATCAGTGTGTGTTTGTACGTGCGTGCGTGCATTCCTTACATTGTGGGGACCAAATGTATGGTTTAGGAATAGAATATACAGTTTGTACCGTATGAAAACCATCATGTCTTTGGGAAGTCCCCATAAAGATAGCTGTGCAAGTGTGTGTGTGTGTGTGTGTGTGCGTATAATAATAATGAATAATGATTCTAAAAAAATCATTAATATAAATATAATAATTTTACTAATAATGAAATGAAATCAGGCGATGCACTGGAGCAGTAGGTAGTGCTGTCACCTCACAGCAAGAAGGTTGCTGGTTTGAGCCTCGGCTGGGCCAGTTGGCGTTTCTGTGTGGAGTTTGCATGTTCTCCCTGCGATCGTGTGGGTTTCCTCCGGGTGCTCCGGTTTCCCCCACCAGTCCAAAGACATGCGGTACAGGTGAATTGGGTTGGCTAAATTGTCCGTAGTGTATGAGTGTGAATGAGTGTGTGTGGATGTTTCCCAAAGATGGGTTGCGGCTGGAAGGGCATCCGCTGCGTAAAAACGTGCTGGATAAGTTGGGGGTTCATTCCGCTGTGGCGACCCCGGATTAATAAAGGGACTAAGCCGAAAAGAAAATGAATGAATGAAATGAAATCAATCATTTCATTCCAACTTTTCAACCCTCGACCCCCATAATAACAAGGCCAGTGACTTGCGACCCCTTCATTTCTTGGAGGTGGTTATTAATATACAAACATTGTGCACACAACAATTGGTCTATATAAAAACAAACATAATAACAACACAAAAAAGTGCAACAGTCTAACAATCATATAATTTTTAAAGTCATTTATTAATTTGCGTAATTTAATATTAATCTCACCTAAAAAGACTGGTGGACACAACATTTTCCGCCCAAGTCTACTCCTGTCAAAATCATCCTCATTCTCAATATTCAGTTGTGGCCTGTATTTATTTTAAATATATTTGATTGCCATAAAGGTGTAAGAAAGTTTTAACCTGGTGCTATAAAATCAATCTGCTGCATCTGATGCTACTGCTGTGTTGTTATCTAGCGTAAACACACCAATCCTATTAAAAAAAATTATAATTGAAAGGCTGATACCTTTTAATTTGCATGTTGTTGTTTTTTATGTAAGTATTAACTACTATTTTTATCTTCTGTGGGTTATGGATAAGATATGGTAATTCTAATATTTCAGTTAAATTTATTTGACTTTTGAAAATCACCTAAAGTCCCCCTGTCATTGTCCTGCGAGCCCCACTTTGGGAACCACTGCTGTAGAACATAAATTACTTTCAATAAAATTCTAAATTATCAATGGCTACAGATCTTGTACATAAACTCTGAAAATACAGTGCATCCGGAAAGTATTCACAGAGCTTCACTTTTTCCACATTTTTTAATGTTACAGCCTTATTCCAAAATGGATAAATTTATTTCTTCAAAAATCTACACACAATACCCCATAATGAAAATGTAAAAAAATATTTTTTGAAATTGTTGCAAATTTATTAAAAATGAAAAATCTGAAAAATCACATGTACATAAGTATTCACAGTCTTGATTGTGCGGTTTCCCCCACAATTTTTAAAAAGAAATCCAAAAAAAGAAAACCCCTCGAATGATTTTTACCACCATTTCAGATTTTACCACATTCTCACCCTGTTATTTACTTGTTTATTCTATTTTTTGGCTTCTGTTTTGGTCTTACTCGCTTTCTGGAACTGTTCTTTGCTGGATTCGAAGCTCGTCGTCGTGGTCAACTCCTCTATGTGTATCAAGTCCACCAACGTACATAACGAGCAACTGGACAAACTGGTAACAGTGGGAAAGCCATCCATACGGAGGTAAGTGGTCAGCTGGTAAACGCGAAAAGGAACGGCACAATACCGCCCAGTAGCGTTCGTTTTAAAGACAAAATACCGCCATAGGTACTTCTGGCTACATAATTTATAATCTCCAGAAATGTATATAGGGCTACGTTTTCAAAATGAGCCTATAATGCACTTTTTGTTCAACAGGCTTATAGGCTCATCTTTGTGTTTGTCTGAATGAACTGAAATGTGTAAATTATTAGTAATGTGAATAAACAGTAAAGATTATCAAGTAATATCAAGTTATATAATATGCCTTTCACAAAAACAGCTGCCATCCATTCCTTGATGTTTCTGCACTTGTTAACACAAGAAACAACAAGCTGGTTTTCCCATTCACAAACTGTAGCAAATATATATTAAAAATAATAATTAAATAAACAAAAATGCTAAAAAACTTTTTTACAGGTGTCCAAAATCCTTACACAATCCAATACCAGGCACTTTAATAAATGAACAGAACAACAAAACACGTGTGAGCAACTTCGACAGGCTCGAGCTTCTCAATATTAATAAACTGTCATGGCTGTGTGTGTTAAAGTTCCTATTCACGTTTAGTCTAGTTTCAACCACCCACATGTACCCCCTCTCAACAGGACCACCAAGACCGAGAAAAAACACCTGCTCCACTAAAACAAACACAGAAATACCTTCAGGTGACCACATTCCCCACATCCACCTCACCATTTGCACATCATTGTTGACACACAGAAAACTGCAACCAAAAACAGCACACTTCTTGCAATATTTTATATTACAGCCAAGTAGTGTTGGGCTTCAGCAAATTTCAGTGCACTCTTAAATATGTTTTTCACAGTGAGATGTACTGTATATATGCTACAGCAGTAATACACAGTTTTTCACATGTATATACTGTATAATTCATTCATTCATTCATTTTCTTGTCGGCTTTTTCCCTTGCGGGGTCGCCACAGTGGAATGAACCACCAACTTATCCAGCACGATTTTACGCAGCGGATGCCCTTCCAGCCGCAACCCATCTCTGGGAATTTCCACACACATTCACTATGGACAATTTAGCTAACCCAATTCACCTGTACTGCATGTCTTTGAACTGTGGGGGAAACCGGAGCACCCGGAGGAAACCCACGTGAACGCAGGAAGAACATGCAAACTCCACACAGAAACGCCAACTGACCCAGCCCAGCCGAGGTTCGAACCTGCGACCCAGCGACGTTCTTGCTGTGAGGCAACAGCACTACCTACTGCGCCACTGCGAGGGTCTTAAAGGACCCTCGTGATATGTTGCTATTTTCTGACCGGTGCAGCTATCATTTTCACGTTTTTGCACCACCATGCATTTGAGCTACGCTGTGGACTCATGTGTTGAGGTGCAAGTTTGGTGCATTGATATTTTGAGACAACTGAAATAGACCACACAATTGACCAACTAAAAGCTGGTCTAAAGTCAATAGCTATGTTCCCATCCAACTATTTTTATGCACATTTTGGACATGCACATAAAAAACGGTTGATGAAAACGCCCAGATGCGCATAGATTTTAAAAATATGTGTCCCTTAGGTGAAAGGATCAAGTAGAGAGTCAATGGATCAATGGGAAAGTCTATGAGTGTTTCCCAACACTAAGGTTTCTACTCTCAATGCTGGGTTGCAGCTGGAAGGGCAGCCACTGGTAAAATATTTGCCAGAATAATTGGTGGTTCATTGCACTGTAGCGACACCTAATAAACCAGGGAATAAGCCAAATGAAAGTGAGTGAGTGAACATTATTTAATTTTCTAAACAAATACATAAACATAATGTAGATTCATGTTTTTATTAGATCACCTTAGCTATTTAGCTACCTAAATTAAAATAAAAAATACTGATATTAATCTGGGATATGGGTAAGGTCAGGGACACGAATGTTGGTATGGTTAGAGGTGGGAAATTGCAGAGACTAATTACTGAAAATTAATTAATTTTACTAAGAAATTAAATATCATTTTATGCAAGTATTAATGGGCATCACTGTGGCACAGTGGGTAGCACGATCGCCTCACAGCGAGAAGGTCGCTGGTTCAAGCCTCGGCTGGGCCAGTTGGCATTTCTGTGTGGAGCTTGCCTGTTCTTTCCGTGTTCGCGTGGGTTTCCTCCGAGTGCTTCCAGACAGTCCAAACACATGCACTTTAGGTGAATTGAATAAGCTTAATTGGCCGTAGTGTATGTCTGTGAAAGAGTGTGTATGGGTGTTTCCCCAATTTTGGCTTGCAGCTGGTAGGGCATCCGCTGTGTAAAACATATGCTGGATAAGTTGGCGGTTAATTCCGCTGTGGTGACCCCTGATTAATAAAGGGACTAAGCCAAAATGAATGAATGATTGATTGCAGGTATTATAAAACAGAAACATGCATGCACAGTGTACATATATATCAAGTAATACATTTAAATGGTTGTGGTTAAAGACACTTTTAAAAAGCTTACAAAGACACTTCAAAGACACGTATAAATTAAGTCCAAAAAAGAGATCACAGAGTGGTAAGAGATGTGTGAACAGCTCTTTAAATGTACTGTTTAATATACAAAATAAACATGGTGAAAAGATCTATTAGCAGTTATATATAAAGTAATGCATAGTAGTTAATAAGAGGGATGTGTATGTGTGAAAGAGAAGTGTAGTGTGCGCACAGGAAAAGCATGTGTCCTGCACTCCGACTCTCTGCTGTTTACAGGCAGGAAATGTTTGTTCTGTGAAAGGGAAGGAAGCTCCTCTCTTAGTAAACACAGCACATAACATCATTTGCCATGACAGCCTCATATACACACTCTTTCGACTGAAGGAGGAAGTGATTTGTATCGCACTTCTGTTTCTTCTGAAGAGCCGTCAGTGCGAGAATCATGGCCCAGATATTCAATAATTCACATCATTCAAATCATTCCAGCTCGAGTTCTGACCCTGCAGTTTTCAATTAAGCGTCATGAACATTCCCAGGATTCAGCCAGAGTCTGGATCACAGCAGCAGCTCAAAGCTCTGCATGTTTGTTAGCACACAATCTGCTTAAAGAAACCGTTGAAGCATTAAAGAAACATTAAAGGGGTGGTCCACTACAATATCATATATTATAACTTTAGTTGATGTGTAATGTAGCTGTGTGAACATAAACAACATCTCTGAATGTAATGCGCTCAAAGTTCAATGCAAAGGGAGACATCGAATTTTACAGAGTTAGCTTAGCAAAGCCTACAGCAAACGAAGTTTGGGGACTACAAAAAAAAATACATCCGGGTTAGTGAGATCACAAATGCTTCAGGTTACGCGCATTCACCACACACATACACCCCTGGCAGCGAAGGGGCATGGCCAGAGGCGCTGTAATGTTATAGCAGAGAAAGCTAAAATGGCGTCCAAACGCTGCTTTTCCACAGAGCTTGTCCGGTTTCTGTATTTGGGCTTCCAAAGGACACAACACAAAGAGAGAAGTGCATACAGTTTAATTTGAATTATGTTCCAGAGAATTATAAAAAGTATATAGCTCTAGCATTTGACAAAGGACAGCTTCCAGAATCTCTCCCAGTTCAGTGCTGGATTCGGCTAAAACTCCTCAATAGAGCAGCTCCAACCTTAATAGAAGAAGCTGTGGATTGTGAACCACAACCAGAAGGTGTTTTTATTTGTTAAAATTGATCAATTACATGCATAGTTTCTAGCATTAACAGTATGTTGTAGCAAGGTCATAAACAAGGATGTAAACAACAAGAAATGCTGTTTGGCACAGCTTACAATTTAGCTACAAATTCATATTTATCCACCAAACCGCTGTAAACACCCAAAATCTTCAGCAGCACTGCAGTGTCTCTCTACCCTGCCGAAAAAAACCAGCATATGCTGGTAAGGTATGTTTTGATGCTGGTATGCTGGTCTTGCTGGTTTCAATGCTGGTTTTGCTGGTCTTGAGGCTGGTATTGCTGGTTTCAATGCTGGTTTTGCTGGTCTCAATGCTGGTCAGGACCAGCACTCAGGACAGCAAGACCAGCATTGAGACCAGTGCTGAAACCAGCAAGACCAGCATAGAGACCAGCAAAACCAGCATTGAAACCAGCAATACCAGCAGTAAAACCAGCAAGACCAGCATACCAGCATCAAAACATACCTTACCAGCATATGCTGTTTTTTTCAGCAGGGTATGCAGCCGCATTCCGTGCGTCATTCATCTCAAATAACAAACTCGCAAAAGATATGTAAACGTTTCATATTACTTACACATGCTTATTCCAAATATATGTGAAAGACACTTGTCAGGTTTTATTTTAGAGAGCAGGCATCAGGTTCAGATGTGTCCTTTACATTTTCTGTCTGATTCAGGCTCAAACTGCTGCGGCTAACAGCTACTCTGACTGATATACATCGTCCCAATCTGCATAATATCCGTCCTAAATAGTATGTGAAAATAGAATTAGTATGTCCCAAATCGTAGTATGTTGAAAAGAGTATGCCAAAAATTCCCGGATGGTTTACTATTTCCGGTCAAAATTTTAAGTGTAGAAGCGTCCATACTCTAACCGCTGATATTGCCCACAATACATTGCGCGTTGGACGTGAATTCGAATAGAACTACAAAACGCGGGTGAAAAGTGTAAACAAACTACAAACATGATGGACGCGCGAGACCAACCGTCAAGCAGAGAGGCTTCGGTAAAGATGTTTGTATGACTGTTAATTAATATCTAGCCCACTGGAGAATATTTAAATAGCGTTGTCTGTGTTATATTTCATCTGCAACAACAATACTGAACTTATATAAAGATAATTACCGTCTGAATGCAGAATTATCCCAAGACCTGAGGAGATTTCTCTGCATGAAAGACTCGTGAATGGGAGATTATCCTGCTGCTGCATCTCCTATAAGGTAGGAAATTAAATACGACAGAAATGTGGATGATTGACAGGGCTCTTAACTAAGCAACACAGCGATCTGTGTAACGAGGAAGTAGTATGTCCCAAAGCTTGCATACTCTTCTGTTACACACTCAAAGGTATATATTTTTCCTCCACAAAAAAATTACATACTTTTAGGTCGTAGTATAAGTATGCAAATCGGGACGCAGCAATAGTGTTTACACAGCGCAAAAGCGCATGCTAGTAGAGGTGTGACACTTTTCCTGGTGACATGGAGCCAATCCGCAAATTACAGCTGACCAATAAGAGCCTCTTGAGTGCGGGCCTTTCGGGGAAACTAGGAATTATGACAGTCATTTTCATGTTAGCTGAGTAGCTGTATATAATCAAAGTAAGATATATGAAAAAAATGACTTATAAACACAACCAAGCCTTAAACATCTCCATGTCACACTCTTAAGATCTCAGTTGTCATAATGTCAGACTGAACTACAATAAATACATGGCAAACACAGACATGCAAGAAAACCCGCCATGGGGTTTGATGCCATCCTTCCGTGACACTCAAACTATTAAAGTATTATTATAATCGAACCAAACTTTCCAAATCCACCAAATATGAACATATCCTAAGACCCCAACTAAAGCTCTGCTCTTATGAGGTATTAAACTACCATAATAATAAAATAAATTTTGTATGTAATCAAAGTGGAATCTGATAATCCCCTTACATAATCCAGTTGCGTTTGTTTCTTAGCTCATACTGTGGTCCCCAATCTCTGCTCAAGTTTTTCTTTTTTCTCCAATAACTTTATACAGATAAAACTGTTAAGATGGTACATTTGACACCTGAGGTGTTCAAATTTACTATGTAGGTATTTACATTTTACTGTTCTTCATATTATTTTTCCTTACATGAACTGTGTGTGAATCAGTGTGTATGTGATGTTTCCCAGTACTGGGTTGCAGCTGGAAGAATAATTGAAGAAATTAAATTTCATGAAAATAAATTCTTGTCTTTCTAACTATTCTAGACTCTATATTAAATCTGACCTTACTGGAAGAATATATTCTACCAATTTGCTTCATCTCTCATTAAATTCCTCAGACTGTAATTGAAAATTCATTGTTAGTCACTCCATCTTGTAGATTTCAAACCAGTCATTAATTTGAGGTATGTCGAGCTGTTACCATTTTCTGGTTACTGCCTTCTTACAGGCTATCAGCAAAATTCTCATCAACTTTTTATCTGATTTTTTCTTTTAAAATAGGATTTGTGAGGTCTAAACATAGAGTTGAGAAAGTAAATTCAATGGGGATACGGAATATATTCTCTAAGCACTTTTTTGCCAATATACTTGAATTATTAAACATTTCTAGAATATATGTGCATGGTTTGCTTCATTAGAGCCACACAATCTCCAGCGTACTGCGTTTTGCACTTTTATTTTTCACATTTGTAAAGTCTATTTTTCACTGTTAATGAAACTGGATTAGCCTATTGCAGCACTTCACAATCCCAGTCCTTCTGCCCCACTGATCTGAAAATGTTCTTATTTAATCCCTACGCAGTGCAATCTCTAGTCCCTTCTCCTTCATTGCTCTTGCCTGCAGTGTCTTACTAGAGATGCTTGAAGAGGGATATACTATTCCTCCATAAATAAATATAATATAAACTCACATATCACAAGCTAAAATGCACTCTGAATCAAACACATATTCCCCCTTAAAAATGAAATCTTGGCAGAATATCCTGTAGAGTTCACTTATTAATGAATTAGAACAAACGTCTGATGTGAAAAGAAAAATACAAGGGCACAAGGAATGGGATTGAGAAACACTGGCCTAATGAAAGTGATCTTACAAGTACATCAAAACCCCCAATTAGCATGTTTCAAACAACTAAATTGTCATATGAGTACCTGTTTAGGTAATATAAAAAGTGTAATTTTAAAAATGTAAAAATAATTAATGTAATAGTATTAATGTAGCCTAATATCAATGTCATAAAAATGAACAAAATCGCACCAAAATAATAATTTTGCTTGTTCAAGTTGCAATAAGTACCCAGTGGTTGAACTAGGTATTGCAGTTCAAGATCAAAACACTTTTTCACCTGTCCCCTCCTCTGACAACTACAAGCAAGCTCAAGTTGCCAGATAGATAATACCAACATGCGAGCATGCCAGACTATCGAGCCTACACGATAACTACATGCGACGTTACCAGACAAAAAAGTCAAGTTGCTAGTTGCTGGAATCTTCTCACATTTTATGATGTTAAGACACAGTGTTTCAATGTACGCCGCTCGACTAATGTTTACATTTGTAACATTTAATTTATTTGCAAATTAAAAACCACCTAACTTTTTTTTTTTTTTTAAGTATGGGCCCTATCATACACCCGGCATGATTTGTTGCTATTTTCAAACCAACACTTTGTGAACTCATTTGCGACACTTTGTGAACTCATGGGTGTGCTGGTGTGAAAAGGAGGTGTGTTAAAGCTAATTGTTGGCGCATTGCTATTTTGAGGAAAGGAAATAGACTACGCCATTGACCAACTAAAATCTGGTCTAAAGTTCAGAGCAGAGCGTGTTAGTTATGTGCCTATGTGGGTCCAAAACGCATACACATTGCCTAATATACACAGAATGTACAGCAATGCACAAATATCTTTACAAATGAAAAAAATTAAAGGATTAAAATGTTACAAAAATTATTATTTACTACATAAATATAAAAATCACTACCTCCATGCCTTCTTCGCCTCAGGGGGCTTTTTTCAGTTTATTCATGACAATTTGCATTTGTATATACTGCAAAAAAAGTTTTTTTTTGCTTTAGTTTTTGTCTTGTTTCTAGTACAAATATCTAAAAATTATCAATTCAATAACGATTTTCTAAATAAGTGGAAAAGAATGGCTTGTTTTAACAAATAATATGTCAAAATTAAGTGAGTTTTTCCTTAAAACAAGCAAAAAAAATCTGCCAATGGGGAAAGCAAAATAATCTTGTTTTTCCGTCTGGCATAAGATTATTTTGCGTACCCCATTGGCAGATTATTTAGCTTGTTTTAAAGAAAAACTCACTTAATTTTGGCATATTATTTCTTAAAACAAGACTATATGTTTTGCTTGTCTAGAAAATGCTTCTCGATTTAAGAATTTTTAGATATTTGGACTAGAAACAAGACAAAAAATCTAAGTAAAAAAGCATTTTTTTGCAGTGTAATGTTATTATTATTATTAGCAGCATTATTCATTACATGATATTTATATTTGTTTTAATAAAAACAAGTTTAGATTTGCCCATCTGTTGGGTTTTGGAGACGTATGCGTCACAATATTGGGCATACGAATATTACATGTGTTTGGAAATAACTCAGTTTTCTGACCACACTTTGTTATTATTGTTCATTTATTCATTTGCTGGAAATTAGAACTGAATTTAGAAATGTATTTGAAACAAATTTTTGCGCTTAACAAACAAAATTAAATATGCAGGCTAATAGATGTCTTCAGTGGATGTCTTCAGTTTCTACCATTTTCATACTCCATGAAAGTAAAGGGGTAAAGAGTAAAAGTAAAGAAGAGAAAGTACAGAGGCTGAATGGAGGAGGCTTATTCTTTATTCACGTGCTGCAGATGGCCTGTTCAACTGTTTTCTCACTAGTGAAGCATTCAGTTTTTACACTTATAAAGTCCACCATGTAAATAGCAAATGCGCCATAGAGTGACGCAACTGACTCTTAAGGAAATGGGAGATGAGACTCTGATTGGTTTAATGCACGTTATGCTCAAAACCTCTCCATAACTCATTAAGAAAATAAGTTAAACCCTATTAGATCATGCGCCGGGGCTCAAAGCATATTTTTCTGTATTAAAAATAGCAAAAGTGGATTCGGACATGGCTTTAATGCTTTCGCGTCATGCGCTTTAGACTTTGCGCTTAGATCATTAACATAGAGCCCTTCGAATCTGCATCTCATTTCAGAGACTGCTGCGATCTTGCAAAGTTTGCATTTTCCACCAAGGCAACCCAGAGTGCTGAAATATGATTGTGTAAACTGGTAGTGGGTGGGTTATAGAGACCAAAACAAACAAAACAAAACAAGCACATTTTCAAAGGAGAATAACTGACTTTAGCACTGTTTTTCAGATAAACAATTATGTTCACTTACCATGTTTCTTAAATATCTGCAAACATATGCTATTTTTTATGCTTTAGAAGAGTAAAAAACGTACATACAGCACCTTTAAACTAAAGACAAGTATATAAAACATAAGGTAACACTTTATTTTCATGGTCCATTTGAGTATTAGTAGACTGTCTGCTTAATATCTGTTGGTACTGCTCCTTCAACAGACTTAACTGACTATAAAAAACTTATAGTTGGAAAGGTACATGTCAACTTACACTAACCCCCTAACCCCAACCTAACAGTCTACTTATAATCTAATGAGAATTAGTTGGCATGTAGATGCAATGTAACTTAAATTCAACAAACGAACCATCAAAATAAAGTGACCAAACATAATCTTAATTAATAATTTTTAGACATCAAAACGGGTAAAACAAATCCTTATGCTAACTAAAAAAACTTGCTTACATCAGCTGTGACAAGAGCTGTGATATTTGATTGTAGCTTCCACTCACGCCCGTATTCATAAATCCCAAGCTTTGCATTAAAAAGACCATTTGTCCACTTTTCTGTCATACAACAATCCTATAATAATTAAGGCCCAGTGCACTGCAGTTAAGGACACGCAATTTAGCACAGAGCATAAAAATATTTGCAATGTTGCAGCACTTAAGAACAGACCCAACCATGAGCACAAATTGCTCTCAAGTCCACAGGTCCCAAGACCAACACCGCCAAGTAAACAAATGTACTGTGAACACAAGGGAAACAGCAATTTGTGAAGAAAAAAAAATAGGTAAGTGTACAAACACGAATGGAAATCTGCCCAGAATGTCATTTAAAAGCTTTTTGTGATGCACTCTAAACTAAAGGATGACCAAAAAAAGAAGGATGACACAGTTTATCTCAATGCTCGACACAGAATGCAATCCCAACACATCAAAATCAATCAATTTCGCTCCATTGCACACAAGATCTTAAAGGGCTGAATGTCATACTCACTGGCTGGCGAAGGTGTGCTGTATCCACTGAGGGGCAGGGTGGGCAGTGAGGGTGGAGAAAGCCCCCCCAGCATGTGCGGGAAGAAATAGGAAAAGTGGGCCATTGGGAAGCCATTGAGGTGTGGGCTGGGATTGCCCTTACCAGACATGGCCACCTCTACAGTTCGCCCACCGTCAAACAGAAGAATCCAAAACGACACTCAACGTGGGTGATATGCAAGGGTTATTCATCCATAAGGCCGCCCAGAGAAAAGACTAGGTGATGCTTATTTAATGTGATGCCGATAGATAGAGATACAATGGGGGAGTCTAGACCGATGAATGGAGGAGTTGCTCTTCTTTGCTACTCATTGGTTTTCTGTTGGGTTTTATTTCCATTTCACACAGGTTAACTTCCGAAAAGATTTGATTGTGTTTAGTGAATCCAACGGTGGGGATTTGCGTTCTGACATGATGCACTCCATTTGGTTCTTCCTTTAAAATTCCTGCAGGTTAAATAGAGAAAATGAGATTAAGTCATTATTTATTCGGCCTTGTGTTGTGTTCCAAAATGTTTTCTTCACAGTTCATTGTGATTACATCTCTTCACCTTAGAATTATAAGGTTCTATCTGACATTTTTGTCAAAATGGAGTTATTGACATATTCTTATTAAATGACAATTTATTTACATTATAGGATATTTTTTTTTATAAGTTGTTTACATTTTAAGACTTTTTATTTAAAAAACAAATGTTACACACATGCTGTTTGCTATGGAATGCAAAAACTTTGAAGCGCAATATCTCAAAATCATTCAGAATGCAGAGAAAACCTTATAATTCCAAGGTGACGAACTGTAAATCTCTACAAAAATAAATGTAGCCAATACACAATTTAAATCATTATTTGCAACAAACAACTTATTTTTTTGCTGCTTTATGACAATGTTTTGTTTGTTTCTTAGAGAAATTGTGTAGCATTTTTAACTTTAAACAGTTGCGTGGCAGCCGTCTGTGAATATAACCATCTTCTAATGGTAAAAATATTTTTTTTAATCCCACTTGGTAGCACTTTATAATAACTACACTCTATGAACCATTTATTAAGCAGTAGCAAATAGTGAATTCATTATCTGTTAAACATTAAATCTACATTAATAAACGTTAGAAAACAGTTTATAACTGAAGCTACAAATGCTGTATTATTAACTTATAAGCACATTTATAATGTACTTAATAATTGTACTTTCATACTTTGTTAATGATTTATTACTAAATTAAGTATTGCATTATTTACAAACCAATTATTTAGGCATAGTTGGTGATTTTTTAAAATCATTCAGAATGAGTTAGTAAATGGGGCAACCCAGTGGCGCAGTAGGTAGTGCTGTTGCCTCACAGCAAGAACGTCGCTGGGTCGCAGGTTCGAACCTCGGCTAGGCTGGGTCAGTTGGCGTTTCTGTGTGGAGTTTGCATGTTCTCCCTGGGTTCGCGTGGGTTTCCTCCGGGTGCTCCGGTTTCCCCCACAGTCCAAAAGACATGCAGTACAGGTGAATTGGGTAAGCTAAAATTGTCCATAGTGTATGTGTATGAGTGTGAATGTGTGTGTGAAAGTTCCCAGAGATGGGTTGCGGCTGGAAGGGCATCCGCTGCGTAAAATCGTGCTGGATAAGTTGGCGGTTCATTCCGCTGTGGCGACCCCGCAAGGGACAAAGCCGACAAGAAAATGAATGAATGAATGAGTTAGTAAATGATTAATAAACTTTTAAAATTAACATTTATAATTCTTATTATTTAGGCATATAGTAATAGTTAATTTGTATGTTAATAAATGCTTTATTAACTCAACTTCATCCAGTTTTGTGACCTAATCTAAAGTGAGGACTATTTATGCTTTATAAATCCCTTATAAATGACAATTACAGGCTCAGTTATATTCTAAACAGGAAAAATGAACATAAACGACTTTATTCATTGCTATTTATTTGAAAATACACAAATGAAACTGAATCAAATGAAAAATAAATCTTTGCAACCTTATCGGAAATAAAATTATTGTACTGTTTAAACATTGCATCCTGTTATATTGTTAATTTATTATAATGTTGTTGATTTTCCAATTTTATGTCGTATTTTGACACTCCTGTTATTCAGCAATGTTTAAACTGTACAGTAATTTAACTTTTTAGATAAGATTGCAAAGATTGTTGTTCATTTAATACTGAGCCTTTAACTGTCATTTATTAGGGATTTATAAAGCATTAATAGTCCTCACTTTAGATTAGGTCACAAAACTGCATCAAGTTGAGTTAAAGCATTTATTAACATACATAGTAATCATTAATACATGCTTGAATAATAAGATATATAAATGTTAATTTCAATAGTTTATTAATCATGTACTAACTAATTCTGAATGATCTTGAAAATCTCCAACTACTCATAAATACAAATGGTTTGTAAATAATGCGGTACTTAATTTAGTAATGAAAAATAAATGAGTCACAAATTATTAAAGTACAATTATTAAGCACATGATAAATGTGGTTGTAAGTCAAGAATACAGCATTTGTAGCTGCAGTTATAAACTGCTTACTAACGTTTATTAATGTAGAGTTAATGCTTAACAAATAATTAATTCACTAGATGCTAATGCTTAATAAATGATTCATAGTGTGTAGTTATTATAAAGTGTTACCTCACACGGTATAAAAACAGTCTTTGATTGACATTCTCCCTTTGACCTTTGAACATGGGGAAAGTCCCACGCATGAGTAATGACCTCTCCCTCATTAGCATAGGACATAGTCTTGTTTTTAAATCTGCAACTATACTGACACATAGGCATTAGTAGAGCTAGGGTCACACTAGAGTTTGAGCTTGCAAAATTCTGCAATACGTCGCTGCGAAAAGGAGTGGGATTTAACAAGATGATTAGACATTAAAAAAAGCGAGCGATTGGTCAATGTTTTAAATTTCTGTCCAGAGAGGTCATGTTTTGATCCTCGATTAGTCCCACGCAGTCAAGTGATGCGATTTCGCAGGTCAGACTTCACCAAGCTTGAACTTTCCAATGCAGCAAACTGCGAAACTTGCGAGCTTGCGTTTCCGGTCTGACGCATTTGCGTGCGTATGAATGGAAGTCTATGGGGAGAAAAGTCCAGTGTGACCGCAGCTTAACTCCATCTTTTAAAAAGAGTGCAGGGAGCACAATCTCATTTGAATTTAAAGCGACAGTCACTAAAACAGAACAAATAGTATCAAATCCTAAAAGGGGCAGTTTCAAAGAGTTATAAAACATTATTTAAGGGGTATTATGAGCTAAAACTTTACATACACACTCTAGGGACATCAGAGACTTATTTTAGATTTTGTAAAATGGGACATAACAGCTCACTTTTAAAAGAAAAATATGTATTCAGACTTTTCATTCATTCATTCATTCATTTTCTTGTCGGCTTTGTCCCTTGCAGGGTCACCACAGCGGAATGAACCGCCAACTTATCCAGCACGATTTTACGCAGCGGATGCCCTTCCAGCCGCAACCCATCTCTGGGAACTTCCACACACTCATTCACACTCATACACTACGGACAATTTAGCTTACCCAATTCACCTGTACTGCATGTCTTTGGACTGTGGGGGAAACTGGAGCACCCGGAGGAAACCCAATGAGAACATGCAAACTCCACACAGATATGACAACTGACCCAGCCCAGCCGAGGTTCGAACCTGCGACCCAGCGACGTTCTTGCTGTGAGGCAACAGCACTACCTACTGCGCCACTGCGTTGCCGTATTCAGACTTTTATATATCTTAAACCTAACCCCGAATCTAAACACATCCATTTTACAGTAACATAAAAACATAAAAATTTTAAATGTTACAAAAATGTACACACACAATTTATATCTAAACATTTACATTTAAAGATTTATGCATACATAAACACTACCTGACAAAAGTCTTGTAACCTATCCAAGTTTTAGGAACAAAAAATAATAACTTGACTTCTAGTTAAACGGTTGGCATTAGAATTAGATTACAAAGGCAAAAAAAAAAAAAAAAAAAGACAAAAGGCCTCTAGATTATGCTTTTTTACCAAAATAAAACATGATCATGCCTTGATTTTTAATTATTTTATTATGACAGTAAGGTCTGACTTTGCTTAGACAAAAGTCTTGTCACTTAACAGAAATAATGTACAGTATAGAATATAAAGGTCATGGTATGTGGAGGACTGCATCCATACATCTCTGCAATGACTCAAATATTAATAAAGTCATCTAAAATGGCAAAGAAAGCGTTATTGCAGGACTCCCAGAGTTCATCAAGATTCTTTGGATTTATCTTCAATGCCTCCTCCTTCATCTTAGCTCAATAATGATCATCTCTGGTGACTGGGCTGGCCAATCCTGGAGCACCTTGACCTTCTTTGTTTTCAGGAACTATGATGTGGAGGCTGAAGTATGAGAAGGGGCCCTATGCTGTTGAAGAATTTACCCTCTCCTGTGGTCTGTAATGTTATAGGAAGCACAAATGTCTTGATACCTCAGACTGATGATGTTGCCATCCACTCTGCACATCTCTCACACGCCCCCATACTGAATGTAACCCCAAACCATGATTTTTCCTTCACCAAACTTGACTGATTTCTGTGAGAATCATGGGTCCATGCGGATTTCAATAGGTCTTCTGCAGTATTTGTGATGATTGGGATGCAGGTCAGTAGATGATTCATCTGAAAAATCTACCTTCTGCCACTTTTCCAAATGATCAACTAGAAGTCAAGTTATTATTTGTTGCTCTTACAACTGGGATTGATGACAAGACTTTTGTCAGGTAGTGTACAGTGCATGTACAAAAACCATAGCAGATATCAAATGAATGCATTTAACAGAAATTGAACATCATCTTGATTAGTTATGCTCATCAATGTGTGATGTCGGCAATGTGCTGAGTGATGCGTCAAGTGTTGCAGTGACGGTAAGCAAGAACATTTCTCTACAGCCCACTGCATCATTTCATAAGTGTTTACGTCAGTCTCACACTCACACATGCAACTTGGCCAAATGACAGCAAGTCATCTGTTCCTCTTTTTGTTTTTGGCCAGGCGTGGTCGTTGATATTTCATCAATCTGAAAGCACGTTTAGCCTCAAGCCACTGTAATGCTTTTTTCTGCTTAATGTCCACTTATGTGCAATTACACACAAAATGTGACCATGTCCCTGTTGTGCAATACTAAGAATGAAGTTTTACCTTCAGTCAAATAAACAAACTTGTAAATACCAGTACAGTAGTACAGTGCATCCGGAAAGTATTTATAGCTCTTCACTTTTTCCACATTTTTTTTTTTGTTAGCCTTATTCCAAAATGGATTAAATTAATTTATTTCCTCAAAATTCTACACACAATACCCCATAATGACAATGTGAAAAAAGATTTTTTGAAATTGTTGCAAATTTATTAAAAATAAAAAACTTGAAAAATCACATGCACATAAGTATTCACAGCCTTTGCTCAATACTTTGTTGATGCACCTTTGGCAGCAATTACAGCCTCAAGTCTTTTTGAATATGATGCCACAAGCTTGGCACACCTGCCTTTGGGAATTTTTGCCCATTCCTCTTTGAAGTACCTCTTAAGCTCTATCAGATTGGATGGGAAGCGACATTGTACAGCCATTTTCAGATCTCTCAGAGATGTTCAATAGGATTTAGGTCTGGGCTCTGGCTGGGCCACTCAAGGACATTCACAGAGTTGTTGTGAAGCCACTCCATTGATATTTTGGCAGTGTGCTTTGGGTCATTGTCCTGCTGGAAGATAAATCGTCGCCCCAGTCTGAGGTGAAGAGCACTCTGAAACTCTGGTTTACATTCAGGATGTCTCTGTACATTGCTGCATTAATCTTTTCCTCTATCCTTACTAGTCTTCCAGTTCCTGCTGCTGAAAAACATCCCCACAGCACGATGCTGCCACCACCATGCTTCACTGTATGGATGTATTCACTGTATCAGCCAGTTTTCTCCAAACGTAAAGTCTGGCATTCACTCCAAATACTTCAATTTTACTCTCATCAGACCAAAGAATTTAGTTTCTTATGGTCCGAGAGTCCTTCAGATGCATTTTGGCGAATTCCAGGTGGGGAGTGTCTTCTGTCTGGTCACTCTACCATACAGGCATGATTAGTGGATTGCCCTGTAGGGGCAGGATGGTTGTCCTTCTGTAAGGTTCTCCTCTTTCCACAGAAGAATGCTGGAGCTCAGACAGAGTGACCATCGGGTTATTGATCACTTCGCCCCTGATCACTCAGCTTAGATGGCCGGCCAGCTCTAGGAAGAGTCCTGGTGGTTCCAAACATCTTCCACTTATGGATGATCGATGTCACTGTGCTCAATGGAAATTTCAGAGCAGCAGAAATTTTTCTGTAACCTTCCCCAACCTTGTGACTTGAGACAATCCTGTCTCGGAGGCCTATAGACAATTCCTTTATCCTCATGCATGGTTTGTGCTTTGACATGCACTGTCAACCCTGGAACCTTATATAGACAGGTGTATGCCTTTACTAACCATGTCCAATCAACTGAATTTACCACAGGTGAACTCCAATTAAGCTGCTGAAACATCTCAAGAATGATCAGTGGAAACAGAATGTACCTGAGTTCAATTTAGAGCTTCACAGCAAAGGCTGTGAATATTTACGTACATGTGATTTTTCAGGGTTTTTTTTTTATGAATTCGCAACAATTTAAAAAAAATCTTTTTTCACATTGTCATTATGTGGTATTGTGTGTAGAATGTTGAGGAAATAAATGAATTTAATCCATTTTGGAATAAGGCTGTAACAAATGTTAAAAAAGTAAAGCGCTATGCATACTTATATATATATATATATATATATATATATATATATATATATATATATATATATATACACACACAATTCCTCCCCAACTTTAAGTATTTTAAGTACATTTTAAACTATTGTCATTCATTATTTTCATTTGATGTGCTTAAATATCAGAATAATACCAAATTCTTTATTTACAACTCTGTGTCATTAAACACACTAAATCAAAATATTTAGATTTTTATTTAGGCAAGGCAAGGCAAGGCAAGGATATTTATATAGCACATTTCATACACAATGTTAATTCAAAATGCTTTACACAAACAGGAATAAAATAAACATGAAAATAAAACAATTAAAATGTGCTAAAACAGGAAAAAAAAGAAAAAAAAGACAATAGTGTGATCTGTCGGACATAGCACAGAGCTCATCCAGTTAAGGCACAGCTAAACAGATGTGTTTTAAGTCTTGATTTGAACGTGCCCAATGTTGGAGCACATCTGATCATTTCTAAAAGCTGATTCAAGCAGCGGGGGGCGTAGTAGCTAAAGGCAGATTTACCCTGCTTTGCCTGAACTCTTGGAATTTCTAGTTTATTTGATCCTAAAGATCTGAGTGATCAGTTAGGTTTGTATTGAGTCAGCATATCTGTAACATATTAAGGTCCTAGGCCATTTAGTGATTTATAGACAAGTAATAATAATTTAAAATCTATTCTGAATGTAACTGGGAGCCAGTGTAAAGACCTGAGGACAGGTGTGATGTGCTCAGATTTTCTGGTTCTGGTCAGAATCCTGGCAGCAGCATTCTTAATGAGCTGTAACTGTCTGACTGTCTTTTTGGGAAGGCTAATGAGTCTATTACAGTAATCCACCCTGCTGCTGATAAAAGCATGAACAAGTTTCTTTAAGTCCTCACTGGAAACAGAGCATCTGATTCTTGCAAGGTTTTTGAGATTATAGTATGCTGATTTAGTTTAGTAGAATGTCTTTGAACAGATTCATAAATGATTTACAGACCTGTGTATGTTGTAGGTTCAGTTCCAATATGTACTGCAATATTGTTTACAGTTGTGCACAGCTCTACTCAAAGGAAGTTTATGTTTGTTGTAAATAAGGGTGTATTTATTCTTTTGCACAATGCTGTGAATAAATTAGAATAACAAAGAGCAAATGCAGTAAAAATGTGAAACATATATATTCAGTGTCTTGTACTCAGATACCTCACTAAATGCAGTGATGTCTAACTTTACTGTAGTTTTCAAATGGCTGTGCAAATAGTATATAGTGCTGTCTTGAGCATTTTCAGAAAGTGTCACCAAAATCTGACTTTTTTGCATTAGAAAAAATGTACAGAGTAAAGTGTCATAATGAAAACATGACAAAGCCATTTGACTGTCTTGTTCATAAACAATGGTGTCAGGACTTTTCATCTTGATGACACTGACACTTTCATTGACATCAATACTTGCTTTTAAGGAATGAACTATCCATTTTAAGCAAGTGACACGCTTTTGCAGGTTATCAACCAGGTTTTTCAGTTTGTACTAATTGTTTTGAGAAATGCATTAACTGTTGTGCAAATGTAAATAGTGTTGTGAGAAATGCACCAAAGCAATTGAGAAAAACTGTAAACCGGGCTGATGATAGATTGCGTCAAAACATATTGCCATGCGCTTTACGAGCTACGCCACTCACCCTGCTGTCAACAGCGCTCTTTAGTTATGTTGTCTCTGTCAATCAAACAGCGATTGGCAGAAATCCCTCAAATAGCTTATTCCACTGAGGTGCGCTATTTGCCTAAATAGACACTCCAAAATCGCCATTTTCCCCCCTCGCAGAGACCCCAAGTGCACATAGGCCCCTGGGCCTGTGCCCATAATTCCCATTGCTTTAACCAGCCCTGCCTAGAGCCAAGGTATGCATTCACCTTGAGAAGTAATGCCGTCAATGGTTTGCAGAAAATAGTGAATAATGAAAATGATGTTTTACTCATGTTACTTATGTTTTACACAAAACTATAAATTGTACATTTAGAAAACAGATTCTTTAACAAACGAAGAAGAACGAATAACAATTTCAATCTATATCATTTTAAAATAATAATTGTAACAATGATAAACAATTCCATAAACTACTAATTGTGAATAGGAGAAATGGTCGTGCTGAACTGAGCCTGGTTTCTCTCGAAGTTTTTATCCTTCACCTTCGCCAATTAATGAAGGTTTTTTCCTCGACGCTGTCGCCAACTTGCATGGTTCGGGACTTGTAGAGCTGCGCATTGATGAATTTGCTCTTCAGTGTTTGGACTCTCAGCAGTGAATATTAAACCACACTGAACTAAACTGAACTCTGAAAACTGAACTGACACTGTTTCAATTCACTATAATCTTTTATGTGAAGCTGCTTTGACACAATCCATGTAAAAGTGCTTTACAAATAAAGATTAATTCAATTGAATGTTATATAATTATAGGAGCCATATTACTTTGCATTTAATTATAATGTTTATTTGTATACCGATTAGTTTGGGTTTCACAGTGACGTATTATGTTTTGGTCACGTGGGCATACCTGGCACCTGTTAGAGCAAATAAAGCGCGAGCACACTCACACAGGTGTTAGGAAGAGAGAATGAGAGTGGGGTAGCCGTATTTTTTGTTGACCGCCACTGAACACGCAACAACCCTATAGCACTACACACCACGCTACAACGCAATAGTCAGCTTTAACGCCATACGCAACAGGTATTCAACCCACAAATTGCTGTTTGTTATGTCATGTTTCAAGTTTATATAAAGTTTTGCTATTAACTTCTTGGACTCAGCGTGTCTGTCTCAGCCACCAGCGCGTCACAAATGAAAGGACCCTCCCTGCTTCTCTAGCGAGTTAAGGTGGAATCAGGAAGTCGCAATAGTAATAATAATATTATTTGTGTACGTTTTTATTTGTATTGCTTAATTATTTACTGAATTGAATTTATAAGTATATGATTTTTTCAGCTAGCTCTCTGCAACTCTCACATGGTCGCCCACTGAAGCTAAGCAGGGCTGCGCCCGGTCAGTACCTGGATGGGAGACCACATGGGAAAGCTAGGTTGCTGCTGGAAGTGGTGTTAGTGAGGCCAGCAGGGGGTGCCCAACCTGTGGCCTGTGTGGGTCCTAATGCCCCAGTATAGTGACGGGGACTCTATACTGCTCAGTGAGCGCCGTCTTTCGGATGAGACGTTAAACCGAGGTCCTGACTCTCTGTGGTCATTAAAAATCCCAGGATGTCCTTCGAGAAAGAGTAGGGGTTTAACCCCGGCATCCTGGCCAAATCTGCCCACTGGCCTCTGTCCATCATGGCCTCCTAACCATCCCCATATCATAATTGGCTTCATCACTCTGCCTCCTCTCCACCAATCAGCTGGTGTGTGGTGTGCGGTCTGGCGCAAAAATGGCTGCCGTCGCGTCATCCAGGTGGATGCTGCACCAGGCTGCACCAGGTGGATGAGGAGATTCCCCCCCTATGTGTAAAGCGCTTTGAGTGCCCAGAAAAAGCGCTATATAAATGTAAGGAATTATTATTATTGTTATTATTATTATTATTTGCATTTACACAGCAGTTAGTTCTGGTCCTCTAGTTTTTTTCTGAATGGGAAATAAGAAAGCTTTATTTTTGTAAATAAAGGAGCACGTCGAGCTGATGTAAGTCGATTCAAGTGATGCAAGCCAATATAAAATATAATTAAAATAACACTGACAGGCCTTGAGATTGTAAAAGCTTCCAAATTGTGTCTATGGGGATCTACGCACTCACACACCGCATGTAAACACAGTTATATGTGAACTTGTACTTCATTTCTTTGGGCACTGCTGAAGCTTTTCAGACCAGAGCCAAGGACACAGTCTTTACACACACAAACAATCAATCTGTGAGCTATGTTTAGCACCAAGCCAGAATTCTGGAGAAATATCATATCATGAATTTAGGATCAAATACACAGGCTTTATATAGATTTCACATGTATCTGCATTCCAGCAGCGGTGTGTTTGTGCTTGTTATTATAATCACTAGATGTGCCAATGAGACAGGAAGTGCAAATATAGAGAAGTGTAAATTCACATTGCTCTCCCAAGATCTTCAACACACACACGCACATGCACACACACACCGCCCTCTAGGCACTCCTGCTTGTCAGATGAGAAGGACCCCCTGACATTTGTGCATCTATTAGAAAGGTCAAGCTTTAATTATGTGAAATGCCAGTGAGCAAGCACCTGCAGAAATACACCCCACATGCTCTGTGATGTGTGTGCGTCGATCACTAGCAGTCTAGAGAGAACCTTGGTATTGATACTCTAAAGACAGCCTTATTCAACAACCCTCTTTCTCTCTCTGAATGAATCATTTACAACTGGTATTATCCAGGTAAACAATACCAAATTCAGAACCCTTTCTCACTCCCAAGGTCTCAAAAATTGAAGCACAGCCAAGCGCCAATCATGCTCAAATGTTCGATGCAACATACGGGAAAAGTTTGCTACAACTTTTAGTCATTGTTGATATGCCTAGAGTGCTGTATGTATATATATATATATATACTAATAATTTTGACCTTAAAATGGTTCTTAAATTAAAAAAACTGCTTTTAATCTAGCCGAAATAAAACAAATAAGACTTTCTCCAGAAGAAAAAAAAATATTATCAGACATACTGTGAAAATTTCCTTGCTCTGTTAAACATTATTTGGGAAATATTTAAAAAAGAATAAGAAAGGGGGGATCAATTGTGACTTTAACTATATATATATATATATATATATTATAGGTGGGCATAGATTATTTTTTTTAATCTAGATTAATCTAGAGGTTAGAGGTTTTTGCATCTGAACTCTTCATTCATATATATATATATATATATATATATATATATATATATATATATATATATATATATATATATATATATATATATATATATATATAATATATATATATATATATATATATATATGAGCATTATATTATATATATATGCATTTGCGCTCATATGTGGGCCCATATGCTTTCTGGTCCAGAAAAGGAGGCGTGTTAAGGCGCATTGCTGGCGCGTTGCTATTTTGAGGGACTAAAATAGACTGTTCAATAGACCAGCTAAGAGGAGGTCTAAAGTCCAGCGCATTAGTTGTGCGCCTCGCTTAAACATTGCTTAATACACACAGGATTAAGCAATGTTTATTGCAATATGCAAATATCTTTACAGATGAAAAATAATTAAAGGAATAAAATATATAAAATGGCTATATAAAAAAATATAAAAACCACTGCTTTCATGCATTCTTCATCTCGGGGGGCTTTTTCAGTTTATGATCATTTGCTTTTCATTCATTCATTCATTCATTTTCTTGTCGGCTTTGTCCCTTGCGGGGTCGCCACAGCGGAATGAACCGCCAACTTATCCAGCACGATTTTACGCAGCGGATGCCCTTCCAGCCGCAACCCATCTCTGGGAACATCCACACACTCATTCACATTCATACACTACGGACAATTTAGCTTACCCAATTCACCTGTACTGCATGTCTTTGGACTGTGGGGGAAACCGGAGCACCCGGAGGAAACCCACGCGAACGCAGGGAGAACATGCAAACTCCACACAGAAACGTCAACTGACCCAGCCTAGCCGAGGTTCGAACCTGCGACCCAGCGACGTTCTTGCTGTGAGGCAACAGCACTACCTACTGCGCCACTGCGTTGCATCATTTGCTTTTGTATAATGTTATTATTATTAGTAGTATTATTTATTATATGCATATTTATATTTGTTTTTATTATTAACACGCTTGGATTTGTCCACCTGTCAGGTTTTAGACCATATGGGGCATAGCATGTGTGTTTGGAAATAACTCCACACTTCGTTATGACTGTTCATTTATTCGTTTGCTGGAAATTAAAACTGAATTTAGAAATAGTTTTGAGACAAATCTTTGTGCTTAACAAACTAAATAATTATGTAGACTAATGGATGTCTGTGCGTACAACACCTTTCCTTATCCACGAGAGTGAAAGTGAAAGTAAAGCGTGAGGAGGCTCATTCTCTCATTCTCACACTGCAGATGGTCTGTTTAACTGTTTTCTCGCTAGTGAAACGCTCAGTTATTCCACTTACAAAGTCCGTCATGTAAATAGCAAATGCGCTATGGCATGACGCAATCGACTCTTAAAGAGAATGGGAGATGAGACTCTGATTGGTTTATTCTCAAAACACACCTATAACTCATTAAGAGAATAAGCTCAACCCTGTTAGACCATGCGCCGCAGTGCAAAGCGGAATTTCCCGTCCTTAAAATAGCAAAAGTGGATTCTGAAACGCCCTTAATGCTTTTGCACCCTACACTTTGGACTTTGCGCCTAGATTGTTAAAATAGGGCCCAGAGAGTCTATACGTAAACCCTTTTTTATGAGGAACTACTTTCCTCCGCCAAACATTCACATCTGCAGCTGATGTCAGACATTTTAAGATTATAAGGCTGAACAGCATGAAATGCCATCAGTCTACAGAGATGTCTCCCAGTATTTCTCTGTTTCAATCGGGATATCACAATAATTAACCCCGAAAAAGCCAAAGCAGAGCAATCACTACCTACTATGGTACAAATACAGCACTACAACATACAAAAGTGAGAGGTCGACTTAGAATGTCACTTACTAGTTTTATAATGATTTGATCAGCTGACATTACGCTGTTTTCTCCTCTAAGGGCTTATATTCTTATATACTATGTCGCCATCTTGTGGATGGACAACGTCAACCGTTTTTATATAATATTATAAATTATAAATATTTAAAATAGGCACTACCCTTATAAATAAATTGCATAGTTGCAATCTAAACAACTACATTCTCAACTAAAAAAATCCTCAAAAGTACATTATGTTGTCCAACAGCAGCAATATTTATCAAACTGCAGTGAGTTTGTTCATCTGCTGTCACTCGACATGAACGGAGTAATACAGAAGGGTGAGGAGGCTGTATGAGTGCTGTTAATACGGTAATATTGCACAGCTATCAATCAGATTAGAGAACCAGACGGAACTGTTGTATAAACAAATAAATATAGTTTTAGACAAGATATAAATTATTAAATTATCAATCAAAATATATAGGATTAAATTATCAATTAGACATCTTTTAACTATAAAAAAGTTCTTGCTGGGAGAAAACTTGAAATGCAAAACCTTTAGATGTTTTTTTTTTAATATTTCAAACTGCTTTTGGTCAGCATAAATTCCTGTGACTGTTTACTTTTATATGTTAGATCCTAATAATTGGAACAGATGCTGCAGTTTTAATGCCTTGGGAGTGAGAATGGGCTGAAATTCAGCAACTCTAGAATAAATTCATCAGTATCAGATGGAATTCAACAGCTTTGAGGCAAATTCAGCAGCACTAGACAACATTTAGCATATATCAATCAGATACAGAAGGTCTGACCTAAAATTCAACACCAGGATGAATTTAGCAGCTCTAGACAAAATTCAACATCATAAAATTAATTAGGAGCTGTCAGCACCTCCATCTCCAGATTATATATTATCATTCACAATTTTGCAATCAGTTTGAAATGTTTTCTTAAAAAATAATAAATGAAACCAATACATTTCATTAATAAAAATAATCGTTTTGTTCATTAATCATTCAATACCTTGAAATTAGGGCCACCACTTCATGCTCACTATTGGACCACCATCATATATTAAACTTACCGACAGACAGATGATCATTAACAGAATACTACTGATTATTATTACAATATAAACTAAATTATATAAGAAGTGATTGCTATTTATCAGTGTCAGGTTGGGATCATTTTAGCTTTTTTTGATTTATGAAGATGATCAGGCTGCGATGTCAAGTTCAGATTCAGATTCTCTGAAAAATCCAGTAAGGTCACAGATTTTCTCTTTGAACTAATTTTCTCTTTTCTAACATAAAGTATGATGCCAGTTGATCCTGTAAGCTTTTACTTTTTAAAACCTTGCATGTATGTAAAATGTAGAAAATTCTGCACTATTTTGTTGTTATTATATACTTGTTAATCCTTTTGGTTTCATTATTGTGGAATTTCATTGAAGCATATTAATTTGCATCTTTTAATTGTGTTCATTTTATATATACACTCTAAAAAAAATCCATTATTTTAAGTTTTTTTTTCGGCAGCTGGGTTGCCAAAAAAAAGTAAAATAACGACCATTATATTACAGACATTTACTGTAAAACAACACACATTAAAGTACACAAATTTACAGTAATTAAAAAAATTACAGGAAATTTGTGTAATTTAACGTCCATTATTTTATGATACATTTCTGTAATTTAATTGTTGTTATTTTACGTTAAAAAATTTTAAAAAGTAAAATAACGGCCATTAAATTACAGAAATTTATCGTAAAATAATGGACGTTAAATTAAAGAAATTTCCTGTAATTTTTTTGAATTATTGTAAATTTGTGTAATTTAACATCTTTCATTCTACAGTATTTTTTTGTAATTTAACAGCCGTTATTTAACTTTTTTTTTCAGCACCCCAGCTGCCAAAAAAAAAGTAAAATAATATAATTTTTTAGACTCAACGTAATTCAAAAATACATTTGCTGTAATTTTACAGTAGATTTTCTGTATTTTCTTGAGCTTATAATATTTAATCTGGAACTGTACATAAATATTGTGAAAAGTTACATAACATCCATATATTTATACATTTTGAACAGTGCTATAAGTAAAATAATCAGTCATAAATGCAAATAATTATATAGTTTTGTTTTGTTTGTTTTGTTTTTTGTTTTTTTAAAAATTGCATGAAAATTATAGTGTTGTTTTTAGGCTTGGCTGCTATTTGTACATGCAAATACTGTATCTGCTATTTAATAGGTCAAACAGTAAGGCAAAACATTAAGGCTATCAATTAAAAAAAATCTCAATTTAATATTAAATTGTTCAAAATAGTTAACAAGTAAACACACCATTCATCTGTCAGAAAGTTAATGAAAATACAGATCTCTATTTTTATCTTAGTCTCGTATTTGCTTGTATTATTTGTATTATGTGGCTTTTCAAGCACAGAGGACGTTTTGTGTTTTCCACTAACAAAAAAAGAAAAAGAAACGTCAAACATTATTCTGCTTCATAATCTATCCCATAAGCTCGTAATTAAAAGTAAAAATGTGAAGTAAAAACAAAAGCTTTTAAATTAGCATTTTATAATGATATTGAACATAACATAATGAAACAAATACAAACACATGAAACATAAATAAACAATGTAATGTACAATAACAGATTGTTAAGGAATTTTTACAAACCTATCAGTCAAAATGACAGACAGACAATGTCTAATGAAAGTCTAATGAAACATCAGGCTAACAGCAAACATAATCTTAATTTATTTTCTTCTTGCCACTAAAACATGCCTGAAATAAACATTTCAAAACTTAACATTGGTGTATGCTAGAATTACAATGAGCGTGATGTGCAGGGGTTGATTGGTGTCTTCTTTACCACTGTGAGGTTCTTGTCCCCGGCCCCTTGTGCTAATAGGCCATGTACCAATGTACCATTAATAATGTTATAAAAGAATTCTATTTTAATGTAAATAGAAGTTATGTTGAACTTTCTAAATATTAAAGAAAAAAGCAGCACACCCTGAAAAAAAATATTTCTGCAAAATAGTTTTAAATAATTTATACGGGTTGATTTTAAACAAATTAAATATAATAAATATAAATATAATATAATATTCAACTTACTTTTTGTTTAAATTAAGCCCAAATAAATTGTTTACTACCACTTAACATAAGAATGTTTGTAAATGCAAGCAATCATCTTTAAATCATTTTTTTCAGTGCAGCAGTTTTCAACTTCTTGACCACCAAATAAACATGTCAGAATCATTTCTGAAGGACATTGACTGAAGTCATAGCTGCTGAACATTCTGCCAACTCTTGAGCACAGTAGGAACTTGCATTCTTAAATATTTCTCAAATATATTTCAACAATAACAAACATTTTAAAGAGCACAAAAAACCCTCCAGCTCAAAGGAAAACTCAAAAGAAATTCAACACAAACACAAAAAAACAATTATTTATAATAAATTATTTATTATTTATTAGTTTATTACTGCCAAATAAATATAATATAACACAAGAAAATATGTTCCAGCTGCTGTGGTGGTCATGGAAGAGTGGAGAGCTTGAGACTGATTGCTGTGATGCTCCAACGACAGCCAAGTCTTGCTGAGGTCCAGCTTCCTGCACCTAGACTGCAGCTCTGCACAAGACGTTTGGCCATAGGGGAAATGGTCGTGCCCAACTGAGCCAGGTTTCTCTCGAGGTTTTTTAAATTCTTCACTTTCGCCAATTGGTGAAGATTTTTCCTTGCCGCTGTCGCCTCTGGCTTGCATGGTTCGGGATCTGTAGAGCTGCGCATCGATGGAATTGCTCTGCAGTGTTTGGACTCTCAGTAGTGATTATTAACCCACACTGAACTGAGCTAAACTGAACTGAACTTAAACACTGAAAACTGAACTGACACTGTTTCAATGCACTATAATCTTCTATGTGAAGCTGCTTTGACACAATCTACATTGTATAGGTGCTATACAAATAGAGATGAATTGAATTGAATTGAATGTTCCACGCAATATGTTGGAGGAACATGAAGAAATTAATGTAAATATCTTTAGCAAATTTAAATGGATTGAACATGAAAAAATTAATTTCTCCCCAATAAAAACAAAAATTGTGTAATTTCAGCTCATTTTAAAGGTGTAGTAGGTGATCTGCTAAAATGCTAACCGGTCAGCACTACATCTTTGAAAGACAATCCCTCACCGGCCGTCTAAAGCCACGCCTCCTGAAACATGAACGCACGCACAATAAAGATGACAGCAGACAACCCAGATCATGTCATTCGCCGGTTAGAAAACTTTACGGTACTTTATAATTCTACAATTATGAACTAGAAACTGTATTATACCTAGCATGTTTGCGGTTATGTAGAAAGCAAAACTTGCCATAATGTGCAATATTTCATGCATGCAAGGATCGCTGGTCACTCATGCGTTTTGTCCTAAAGCGACTACTGTATGCTTAGTGGTTGGCGGCAGGGTACAGGAATTACACTTATTACTAAGCCATACTTACAGTACATGATATTTCAGAGCAAATATTCAGAGTAGCATGGTAAACAATATAGGGAGCGCATCACAGGTTGTCATTGTTCAAAAATGAACCAATGTGAATATAAAACCAACTTCCCCTCAGTAAAGCAGACTAGGGGGAATAGCGATATTTACAGATGTTTTGTTGTTAAACTCAATAAAAACATTATAAAAACATCAACATTATTGATGCTGCAAAAAGTCCCTTATGAAACTTTAAATAGTCAGATCAATCTTTCGCCGGAAGATTTTTGGCTGAACAGCACTTCCCTGCATATAACTCATTTGTAACACAACACAATCTACATCAGCTTTGCGTGACTAAAATACTTTTAAAACATAACATTACCTGTCTAAAAGAAATATTTCAGGTATTAATATGGATCTTTAAGGTACAAATTTGTACCTTTTGAAAAGGTACCACCCCAGTGACAGCTCGCGTACCATTATTTCTGAGAGTTTAGGTGAACATAGGTAAACATATATATGCATATACAGTTGAAGTCAGAATTATTAGCCCTCCTTTTATTTTTTTTTTCCTTTTTTAAATATTTTCCAAATTATGTTTAAAAGAACAAAGACATTTTCACAGTATGTCTGATAATATTTTTTCTCCTGGGGAAAGTCTTATTTGTTTTATTTCGGCTAGAATAAAAGCAGTTATAAATTTTTTAAACCTTACCATAGTAAGGTCAAAATTATTAGCCCCTGTAAGGTACTGTTTTTTTCAATAGTCTACAGAACAAATCATCGTTATACAACAACTTGCCTAATTACCCTAACCTGCCTTAACCTAATTAACCTAGTTAAGCCTTTAAATGTCATTGTAAGCTGTATAGAAGTGTCTTGAAAAATATCTAGTAAAATATTATTTACTGTCATCATGACAAAGATAAAATAAATAAGTTATTAGAGATGAGTTATTAAAACTATTATGTTTAGAAATGTGTTGAAAAAAATCTTCTTTCCGTTAAACAGAAATTGGGGAAAAAAGTAAACAGGGGGAATTCAGGGGGGCAAATAATTCTGACTTCAACTGTATGTACCTATATAGATGCATGTATGCACATGTATATATGTAAACATATATGTACACATACACTCTCAGAAATAAAGGTACACAATCTGTCACTGGGGTGGTACCTTTTCGAAAGGTACAAATTTTTAGCTAAAAGGTCCATATTAATACCTCAAGGGTACATATTGGTACCTAAAAATACAAAAGTGTTCTTCCTAAAATTTTTAGGTACTAACATATACTTTGAGGTACCAATATGGACCCTTCAAGTACAAATGTGTACCTTTTAAAAAGGTACCACCCCAGTGACCGCTCGCTGCCTTTACTGTATTTCTGAGAGTGTACAGTTGAAGTCAGAATTATTAGCCCCTCTGAATTATTAGCCCCACTGTTTATTTTTCTTCCCAATTTCTGCTTAACAAAGAGAAGATTTTTTTCAACACATTTCTAAATATAATAGTTTTAATAACTCATTTCTAATAACTGATTTATTTATCTTTGCCATGATGACAGTAAATAATATTTGACTAGATATTTTTCAAGACACTTCTATACAGCTTAAAGTGACATTTAAAGGCTTAACTAGGTTGACCTTAAAATGGTTCTTAAAAAATTTAAAACTGCTTTTATTCTTGGCGAAATAAAACAAATAAGACTTTCTCCAGAAGAAAAAATATTATCAGACATACTGTGAAAATTTCCTTGCTCTGCTAAACATCATTTGGGAAATATTTAAAAAAGAAAAAAAAATTCAAAAGGGGGGCTAATAATTCTGACATCAACTGTATATGTGCATATACTGTATGTACATATAATATATGAAAACGGCCAATTTTATATTTAAAAACCTATTTCAAAACCCATATTAAACATATATGTTTATATACTGTAGGTTCTTTCCGTGTGGGTTTACATATATTGCAAATATCAAATGAATAAATGTCTACAAATACACCACTATGTAGGTCACTTTGAGTAATTACACCTTCATTTTTCTCTGCGTGTCCTTCATCATTCTATCAAGCGCTTTCTTTACTGATACAATAAAATGTTAAACATTCTTTTAAAAATGTCTTTCTGCTGCTTGTCTCAGTCTTCACACAATGTCACAGAGAGCTTTCGACCTGACGTCTTGTGTTGTCACACAGATCACATATTGTACTCATTTGAAAAGGTCAATGTTTGCGATAGAGGCGGGAAATGTTATCACACACACACGCACGCACACGCACACACGCACACACACAAGGAGGACAAGGTACAGGGTGTCAAATGCTCTCTGATATTTACCCCTCCACCTTATTGAGTGTGTGCACTGCATGTGTGTGTGTTAAAACATGCTGGGCTGGCGTGGCTATTGACACAGCTGGCTGAACGGAAAATATTGCTTAACATGAAATCTTAGGAAATCAGTGAGGTGAAAATGAGGAGAGAGAAAAAAAGCAAACAGAGATAAAATAAAAAGAGCAAACCGTCTCGGTTTCTTTCAGACTCAAACACACATACACACACATGCACACTCCATATGGTGTATATTCACTATTAATTCACATCAAGCATGTCGTCTCACTTTAACCAGAGCCTTATTTTTGAAAGCGCTGTTATATTTATTATATTACTGATTTATTATTATATTTCCTGAAGAATGCGGCTAGCATATTTCTTGCATTTTTACCTATTCGGTCACCCACCATATGTAGAAGCAAGCTTGTGAACTAAAAAAGCAGATAAGATATTTATTTGATCAAGTATTTGAGCTTTTTTATCGAGTGCTATAGTGTTTCACTAGTGTTGAATCTATGGGCTGTTTATAATATCAGTAGTCTAGCTAGTTGAGTGATGTGAATAATTAAATGTATTAGCTTACATATTAATAGTCTATCATGCATCACAATAAAGTGAATTTTGAGGTGATAACTAGGCCGGACAGAATCTGTAGACTTTTTCAGAATTACTGATTTTTGTAGAATTTTTTTTAGAGTTTTTTAAAATTATTTTTGTGGAAGGATTTTGGCAGAATAGTAAGTAAAACTTAAATCATGAGTAGGGCCAGACAGAATCTGCGGACGTTTTTTGCTATTTCTGCTGAGAATTTTGGTAAAAATCTGCGGATTTCTGCGGAATTATTTTGGGAGTATCATAACTAAAACCTTAATATGTTAAATAAAAAAGAATATCTTTTAAACTTGTATTTAATGTTTAAAATGCAAATCCAATTAGATTAACTGTAAATAGTTAACTTTAAGTAAATAAACAGAATTAATGATGGGCTAAAAATCTGCAGAAATCTGCAGAAAATCTGCAGAAAATCTGCGGAATTCTGCGCGCGCAGATTCCGTGTGGGCCTAATCATGAGGTATAAATAATGACTTTTTACTTTAATTTAAGGTCTACCGGTGGTGGAAAAAGAGTACAAATAAACTATACTCAAGCAGGGCTTGACATGAACTTTTTTGATCACCAGCCACTGTGGCTATAGTTTTCCAACATTACTAGCCACTCGCTATTTTCACTAGCCACAACAAGAAAAAAAAAAAAAAAAAAAACACATATAATGTGTACAAGAAAATAATACAAGAATAATATAGCCTTAAATTTTGTTGCATATTTTTCCTTGTTATTTATTTATTTTTATTTATTTTTTTATTTGTGATGTAATATTATGGTTTGTTGCTGTATTTTGGTTTCGAATATCTAAGTTGTATAATTTATAAATGTGTATTTTTTCAATTTTTTCTCGTTGTGAGATGATAGGAGATTGTGTGATCTGGAAGTGTACAAAAAAAAAGAGCACCTTACCGTGGTGAACACTGTCTGATCAAGAGCAGTGTGCTCGAAATGTTACACGCTTTGTGTCAGCCTTTTTTAATTGAATGAATTAACATTTTTGGAGCTTTGGTGTTGCCGCCTTTTGGAATATATTTTTTGCACTTTTTTTGTGGATTGGCCAAGCACCCAGCTAGGGTGATGTGCGTTCTTTTGTACATTTTTTCACACATTTACACAAGAAAATAAATAGACTCAATGATGGGTTAAAAATCAGCTTACAGATAGCACACACTCAATAAATAAATCATGTTAATTAATAGCTTATGTATTGTTATCCATGGATGTTTTCCATTTATGGGACCTTGATCTCTGCTCTGTTGATTTTGATGTTCAAAATTCAGCTCTGCACTTTAACAAAGTGACTTTTAAATGACAATAAAAGTCCCTTTTTCAAATGATTCAACATTAAAAGCTGTAGAAAAGGAAAGATCAATATTTCATATTGCAATTCCAAAGCATAAATATACTTCAAATAAAACATGAATCACAAAATACAGAAAACTGTTAATTTACATTTTCTTTATTGAGTATTGTGCAATCATAAAAAAAAGAACTCTACAAATCGATAATCTGCCTCTGTCATCAAAAGTTAAGTGAAAAACGACCCTTTCACCCCGCTGCTGCTATAGTGCTCATTTGACAAAGCATCAATTGTATGAATGCAGAAAGTATGCTTTCAGACTTTTGCAAAAATATAGGTAGAAGCAATTTTTCCAACGAGCCTGCATTGAGAGAACACACACAAACACCGTTTAGAGAGTCTGGAGACAGAAGATGTGTTGTGTTCCTGTCTGGAAGTGATAAAGACGATGTTTTTTAGCTGAGGAACAGGGCACTGACCTGCTGCACACACACACACACACACACACACACACACACACACACACTTACACACACACTGTTCCAGGAAAAGAAGTGGAAAGGCGTATCCACAGTCCGTCATAGTCTTAAGTCCCCCCTTTTTTAATGAAAAACATATTTTAGTAAGACCCCATATAACATGCAGCTCACATAAAACAGCCCATGCACACAGTGTGTTGTTTGTCAGTACATGTTTCCCATAATCCCTAGGGCTCTAAGATAGATATATTGATTAACTGATTGATTGAATCTTGTCTGTAAGATGTTGCATTAACAACATAATTCCACTTAAAATACACACACACACACACACACACACACACACACACACACACACACACACACACACACACACACACATACGTGTTTTGCTATACTTGTGAGGGCCATGACCCTGCAGCATGTTGTGAGGACCCCCCTTTCTGGTAATGCTAGGAGAATGAAAAAAATAGTAGTGCCACTAGAGGGGAGCCTAGAATCAGGAAATCACTTAAAATTCGCAAAAACACCAAGTTTTCAAAACTGGTGGAGTCGGCTGGAGTTTTGTGAGGACCGCGCTGTTACTAGGCAGATTTCAGTTTAGCGGTTATGGGAAGCGGTTATTAAAAGCGCTAATAGAAGCTGATTTTAGTCCAAATAACACTTTTAAACACTGAATTAATTAGTTTGACTATCCTTTTAATTACTCAAACAGTTCAAAATGCTGATACACTTTGTAAATAAGCCTACTGATTTCATATGATTGGTTAATACACTCTCGACGGTCTCGACTAAGGAAAATCATGCTAGATCACAAAATGGTCATTTCATTTGGTCGGTCATGGTCATTGACACCAATTTCTATTTTTGTGTGTCCGTGAACACGAACCCTGCCAACATTTGGTTGATTCAAGAAATGAACTTACTATAATTAGTGGTGAAACGGATCGAGGTTGATTCCATCCACACAGATCGTTCTCTACGGAATGCACATGACCTCCGGGTTAACTGTAAATTCATCAATCATAGAGAAATGATGTCTGTCCATCTCGCATCCATCCGAACTGCTGCGTAAAGCTGAGTAAAAGCGCAAATGACGAGTCCACGCGCGCCACAGCACTTCCGGAATATCGACTCACTGCAAACTCATGATTCACTAATGCTTTTGACTAAAGTCAGTCATGATGACACTTACTCCAGGCTACCACCTTATAAAGCAGGCTAATAATAATAATAATACTTGTTATATTTATATATTTTTCCAGAGATTTGTCAGCTGTTTACTGTTGCATGTTTTCATATTTATTTTATTTACAGTACACATTTTTATAATGCATGTTGCATGAGTCTAGATGATAACTGTTTAAAAACATTATTTGGTTACACTTTATTTTAAGGTGTCCTTGTTACAGCATTATTATACATTTAAATACTGAGTAATATTAATTAACTACATGCACATACTCTATGGTTAGGATTATGGTTGGCCTACATGTAACATCTATAACAAGGACACCTTAAAATAAAGTGTTACCCAATACTTTTATTGTTAATCTGTTGATATCTTCAGGGTATTTTCAAAACTACATTTTTGTAAAATTCTCCAACCTGCTTATATTATGATAAAGAATAGCAGCTGAATTAAAATCTGTGAGCTGCACTGTGAGTTTGAGCAGTTGCACAACTGAAGAGTTTACAAATCAGAGAAAACAAGACAAAAAAACACTGCAGTTAAAGTTTACGCTAATGACAAACACCACTCTAACCAGACATGGTCTTGGTCACAAGTTATTTTAGTTTTAGCAGTTGAGTGAAATACCCACTTTGATATAAAGTATAGAGAAACAAAACCTCAGTTATTTGACAACCACCACAATACAAGCTCCAAAAATAGAAATCAGAGAAGATGGTCATTTATTTATAACAGAAATGTTTTATTGAATTAAAACATCGACACAGAATGCCTGTCAAAAGCAGGCTCACAAGCCCAACACCTAACAGTGTAGTCAGCTCTAAAAGTACACAGCTGGATAGCAAAACTGAAGGAAGAAAGAAAAATGTAAAGTTTTGTTTGATGTGCAGAATAAAGAGTCAGAAAATCAGAATGAATTTAAGAGGGATAGAGGATAGTTCAAGGTTAGTTTACCCAAAAATGACACTTCTTTTAAGAACAGAAAGTTAATCAATCAGTTTCTTCTTTTTTGATTGGATTGCATTGTGAACATGATTTCTCTCCAGCCCCTAGTTTGAAGCACTGGTTCTTTCTCTACACTCTCAGAAATAAAGGTATACGTGAGCTGTCACTGGGGTGGTACCTTTTCAAAAGGTACACATTTATACTTAAAGGGTCCATATTGCTACCTCAAAAGTATATGATAGTACCTAAAAATGTTAAGAGGAACACTTTGTACTTTTTAGGTACTAATATGTACCCTTAAGGTATTAATATGGACCTTTTAGGTACAAATTTGTACCTTTTGAAAAGGTACCACCCCAGTGACAGCTCACGTATACCTTTATTCTGAGAGTGTAGGCACTTTAAACATGTCTTTCACAGGAACTTTCATTAGCATTATGCAGGTCCCAAGCTGTCGCCAAACCGCTTTTTTTCCAGCATCACTCCAGGGCCTTTTCTGACTGTTCTGCCTGGAAGAACCAACAAAAAAAAGAATCAGAAAAGCACATGACATGATTGAAGTAAACATGTATATTAAGTAGATATGACTTTGCTTGAGTGTTAATAACAATAAAATCACCATGTATACATCTATTATAGTCCTTGTGTATTGCATTATTTTACATGCGCACTGAACAACACCTAAATTGAAGAATGTAGTAATATAGTAGTAGTAGGAGCAGTAATATCAGTGGAGGCAGTGGTAGGTATTTTAGCATCAGTAGCAGAGGCTTTAGTAGCTTTTAGAAAATTATATGACTGAGTAGTAAAAATGACAGAGATTTCTATGAGGGTTTATGTTTTTGCTGTATGAGCATATATTTCAAATATTGACGTAGTACACATCACAAAAAGTCAAAATAATAGGGATCCTTAAACTAATCCATAAAATTGATAATTATTGATAAAGACATTTGTTGTCAATTAATGGCATTATCAATTAGTTTGAGTGGCAAGACAAAATAACTCAAAATGCTAAAGAGTTCAGATAATGATCTACTTAAGAATGTGAGCTGCCAATAAAACATTAGTAAGAAGAGTTGAGATTAACCAGCATGAGGATGTCTGATAATATTTTTTCTTCTGGAGAAAGTCTTATTTGTTTTATTTCGGCTAGAATAAAAGCAGTTTTTAATTTAAAAAAAGCATTTTAAGGTCAATATTATTAGCCCCTTTAAGCTATATATTTTTTCGATAGTCTACAGAACAAACCATCACTATACAATAACTTGCCTAATTCCCCTAACCTGCCTAGTTACCCTAATTACCCTAGTGAAGCCTTTAAATGTCACTTTAAGCTGTATAGAAGTGTCTTGAAGAATATCTAGTCTAATATTATTTACTGTCATCATGACAAAGATAAAATAAATCAGTTATTAGAGATGAGTTATTAAACTATTATGAGTAGAAATGTGTTGAAAAAAATCTGCTCTCCGTTAAACAGAAATTGGATAAAAAAAAATAAACAGGGGGGCTAATAATTCAGGGGGGCAAATAATTCTGACTTCAACTGTATATATATTTATAATGTATATGTATATTTGTGAGGCTTTTGTGCATGTTATAAATATTGAAAAGGGGGACAACAATAAATCGCTGTATAAATGCTGTAATGCAGGGCCCTCGAGGCAATTTGTTCCGGCCCCCCAAATAGTGTGACCAAGACATCAAAAATAAATTTAGTTCAGTCGAAAAACGGCCGCTATAGTTATGAAGTGGCGTGCATCTGTTCAATACAGCACGAGCTGCAGTTAAAGGCTGCGCAGAGCGCGAGACACCTGACATTAAGTGAATGGCGCGAGTAGCCAAAACATTTTGACATGTTTGTAGAAAAGGCCTTTTGTACAATGCACTGATATCGTTAATAGGAATGCAACGATTAGCCGATTTCACTATTAACCCCGCTTTTATTCATCAAAGGCTTCTCAACGCCACATTTCTGTTGCACGGAAAAAAGCTGCTGCAACTAGTTATGCCAATACGCACGCACATTGGATTAACTATAGCAGCAAGCCGTTGACATATTGCGTCTTTTCCGCGCGCAAGTACATTATTTCCAATGGAGACGTGCGCATATTGGAAGTGGTGCGCGCACGGCTCACAAGCGGACCGACACACTCAAGCCCTGCAGGTGCGGCAGACAGTAGACATTATCTCAGGCTGTAGTGGTGAGTGTTGTGCGTGGCTTTCAGTGCAATGTAAACTAAAGATATGTTAGATGAATTATTAAAAATTATTAAAATGATTATGTATGAACGCAGATAATAACAACAGTTCATTTAAACTCTTATCTTATATATAGCTTAAATTAATATTAGACAAATACTATTTTTATTTATTCTTATTTTTATGTATTTATTCATTGTTCTGTCATTTATTTTCATTGTAAAATTATCACTCATGTTTAAATCAAAAACTTTTTCATTTATTTTTAAGTCCAAAGAGAGAAATGGACCATTGTTTGTTTTTTATTAATATTTTGTGCTGTATTTGGTTACTGAGCAGCAATAAACAACACTTTAATATATCATCAATTCATGTGATTTTCTAAACTAGTCGTGTTTTAAATTTAATAAATGCATAATAATGGTGATAACTGTGAAACCATGATTATTCTTCAGACTATAATCGTACAACCAAAATCTATAATCATTGAATCCCTAATTGTTATGCAGTTTAAAACATAGCATATGAATGTGTTTGAATGTAGAAGAAGCCTACTGGAGCAATACACTGATTTTGTGCCTCGAAATACATTTGGATATGCTTGTAAAAAAAGCCACATTGTACAATGCAGTGATGTTATGTAGTTTCAAAATACAACATATTAACATTTTAATGTAGAAAAAGTCAACGTGGGTGTCTTAAGGGGCAAAAATACAGCATATGAGCTCTTATATTGCTGTTGTGTCATCACTCATATTGCAAGTCATATCTCTCCGGCCCCCAGATGCTTTTCATGGACTGGCCCCCCATGACAAACTAATTGAATAGCCCTGCTGTAATGTTCAAATATTTTCCCGTTAATAATGCGTGAAGGTCATGTGACCATCAGGAAGAACGCAGCATCTCATTGCTCACAGAAAGCGTTCTCTGTTCTCGCGGTCTCCCGAGTCCAAAAGGGAAGAATTGGTGTTATTTATTCCTTGATTGTTCAAGCTACCTCACAGAAGTGCTCTGTTTGTTAACAGAGTTGTAGAATGTTAAAATAAGGTGAATTAAATAAAAAAAATAGAGAACATCGTAGATCTGTTTCTTCGCTCTTCTTTACTCTTTTTTTTTTTTTTTTTTTTTTTTTATTGTATTATAGAAGTATCGGATCAGGTTTCGGTAGATACTCAAAACAAATAACTCTGACTCAAGGGCAAAAAAACCTGATCAGGACATCCCTAATCTGTATAGAAAAAGGCCATCATTTATCTGAATAACTACATAGCTAACAATCTTACCATTTCTTTCAGTCTTAGACGTTCTGTTTTCTTTGGTCTTTGTGTGTGAGTCAGGGCTTTCTGGGTAAAGAAAAGAGACAGCTTATGAGAGATATATATATATACACACACTAAAATGTATAAATTACTGAACTCTAACACCCAGTTTCACAGACAAGGCTTAAGGCTAGTCCCAGACTGAAATGGATGTTTGAACTGTCTTAACAGAAAATATCTTGCACTGATGTGTTTTAAAGGGGTGGTCCACTAGGATATCATATCTTAAACTTTAGTTGATGTGTAATGTAGCTGTGTGAACATAAACGACATCTTTGAACATAAGACGCTGAAAGTTCAATGTATCGTGAGACATTGACTTTTTACAGAGTTAGCTTAGCAAAACCTACAGCCAACGAAGTTTGGGGACTACAAAAAATACATCAGGACTAGTGATATCACCAACACTTCCCTCCGGTTTCACAAACAAGGTTTAAGGCTAGTCATGGATTAAACTGCATGTTTGAGCTGTCTCAACTGAAAATAACTTGCAGTGAGATGTCTTAAAATATGTCAGTGTCATTTTTTGTCTACAGGTGCACACCAGTAATGCATTTTTCTAAGGCTGATTTTATAAATGTGGCTTAAATAGCCTAATTTAACTAAGGTCTAGTCCTGGCTTAAGCTAAACCCTGTTTGTGAAACTGGATCTTCAGGTTACGTGCATTCACCACGCGCACGCACATGCTGCGCTGTAATGTTCTAGCAGAGAAAGCTAAAATGGCGTCTAAACGCTGCTATTTTCACAGAGCTTCTTCTGTTTCTGTATTTGGGCTTTTAAAGGACACGACACAAAGAGAGAAGTGCTTACAGTTTCATTTAATTATGTTCCAGATAATAATAAAAAATATATATCTATCATTTGACAAAGGACAGCTTGCAGTATCTCTCTCAGTTCAGTGCTGGATTCGGTTAAAGCTCCTTCAACAGACTAAGCTGTGGACTGTGAACCACAACCTGCAAGTGTTTTTATTTGTTAAGATTAATAAATCTTGATGAACGTGTCTCTCGGACGCTTTCCCTGCGCTCTACAGCTCAAATAACCAACTCGCAAAAGATATGAGAACGCTTCATATTACTGACACATGCTTATAACCTGAATAGATGTGAAAGACAGTTGTCAGGTGTTATTTTACAGAGCAGGCGTGTTTAGTTGTGTGCTCTTCATCTTGTGTCATATTTAAGCACAAACTGCTGTGGCTAACAGCTACTCTGACTGGTCTGTTTACACAGCGCAAAAGCGCGTGATTGTAAGCGCGTGATGCTTCCTGATAAGATGGAGCTGATCTGCGAATCACAGCACATTACATAGCTGACCAATCAGAGCCTCTCGAGGGCGGAACTAGGAAATATGACAATCGTTTTCATGTTAGCCGAGTAGCTTTATATAATCAAAGTACGATAATTTTATACAAATGAAGCATGAGCACACACTGCTTTGCATCTTATAAATACAACCAAGCCTTAAAAATACAATGTTCTGTCACAAGATGCACACCTGTAATGTATTCTTCAATGGAATTTTTATAAAAGCTCCTTAAATACCTTAATTTAACTTGGACTAGGGCTTAGTCCTGGCTTAAGCTAAGCCCTGTCTTTGAAACTGGGCTTGAAAGTCTAAGCCAGGGGTGTCCAAAGTCAGTCCTGGAGGGCCGGTGTCCTGCTGAGTTTAGCTCCAACTTGCTTCAACAGACCTGCAAGGAAGTTTCTAGTATACCTAGTAAGAGATTGATTAGCTGGTTCAGGTGTGTTTGATTAGGGTTGGAACTAAACTCTCCAGGACACCGGCCCCCCCAGGACAGAGTTTGGACACCCCTGGTCTAAGCTGTATATAATCAAACTGCAAACCATCCGAGTTGGAATCATACGCCTCGTCATGCTCACGTCTGCATTTCAGGCGTCTGGACAACTCTGTAACACAGGAAAATTAACATCAGATTATCACAGCATACACAATGTACTTTGTGTATTCATATATACATATACTAGACAATATACTGTTTTAATATTGCTATAGATCAACATTGTATTATCCAATATATTTTTAAACAAACATTATATATCATATGGGATAACTTGCATACCACCATGTTCTTGTCTAGGAGACAAGCAACTGTAAGGACAACACAAAAGACAAATGTTTTAAAAGGAAAAAAAGTGATATGTTCTTTACAAATTCACATGTAGTGTATATTGCAGTGCGAGGATAAAGAAAGAGCCTCCTCCATCCGGCTTCTTTACTTTTACTCCTTTACTTTGGTGTAGTAAGGAAACGGTGAAAGCTCACTCCACTGAACATCCATTAGCCCACATGTTTAATTTCCTTTGTTAAGCACAAAGATTTATGTCAAAACTATTTCTGAATTCAGTTATAATCTCCAGCAAAGGAATAAATGAACAATAATAATGAAGTGAGATCAAAACACGGAGTTATATCCAAACACGCGTCCTGTTCTTATGCCCCATATGGTGATGCAGACGTCTCCCAAAACCCCACAGCTGGACAAATCTACACTTGTGTTTATTAAAACAAATATAAATCTGCATATAATAAATAATGCTACTACTAATAATAATAATAATAATAATAACAACAACATTATACAAAAGCAAGTTGTCATGAATAAACTGAAAAAGCCCCCCGAGGTGAAGGCATGGAGGCAGTGGTGTTTATACTGATGTAGAAAATAGCAACTTTTGTAATATTTTAATCCTTTAATTGTTTTCATCTGTAGAGATATTTGTGTATTGCTGTACATCCTGTGTGTATTCAGCAATGTGTACAATTCAGTAAGGCGCACAACTAAGGCACTCTGCGCTGGACTTTAGAGCAGCTTTCAGCTGGTCTATTGTGCAGTCTATTTTAGTTCCTCAAAATAGGTTGTTTTCACATGACGTCATTGCTGACACGCGAGACTCAGATGGAGGGCAGGAAGTGGTTCTTCATAGGAATCACTACCAGAGCAATAAAATATTTCTGTTTTATGTTGTTTATAATTGTTTAAACTGGCTAATATAAGAAATGCCGAACAACTTTTATAGACTTCCAAAAGCTTTTGTTCATAAAGGGGTGAAAGTTCAAGAAATGGAAAAAAAGGTGGCGTGTGATAAACATTCTCAATACATCCATGTGTACAAACTTTTTTTGAACGCTATAATTTGTAAGAGCACCAATAAAGATTATATACAGGCCTAGCTGTGTGTATAAATATGGTAATGTGTTATATAAAAATCAGATACAAACACCACCACACTTATACAAAATCCAGGAGAATATAAATGATGTACCCTGCCATGTAAATCGCTGTAATGAAATCTCCGGCTTGTTTTGCATTAATCCAAGTCTTTACTGGCGTTTCGGCGGAATAAACACCCGTAACATTAACGTCTATATGCGCAGCAGCGGTGAATGTTTGTTAATGGCAAGTTCACCAACAGAACAAAAAAGAAATGCAAACTAGACGATTATTATTGTGAAGCACTTTTCCCTCTTCCAAAAATAAATAAATAATAATATGCGTCCACGCTTTTGTATGCTTTCATCTGTTATTTTGTGATGTCTGGAAGATCCGCATGGGGAAAAACTATAGGTTTTTGAACCACAGAGTAAAGTGTTTGAGTATTGAATAATGAATGCTACCGAAGTTAATGAATTCTACCAAATACTGTAGCATAGTAAACTGATAAACTGTAATACTGTTAGTGTAAACTGTGGTGCATTGTGATTGCAAGGTTTCCGCTACATTCATTCATCCGTGGCGGGCCGCCACGCCAAAATTCATCCCGCCACGGCTACATTACAACTTCTCATTTTGTCGTGTTTTGTTATAGCGGATTATAATCGCACCAAAACATAGAGGTAAACAGCGCAAACTTTCTGTAACCGTAGTAGTGCTGTGCGCTGTTTGTTCAACCCTTTAAGGTGACATGCTGACTGACTCTCTGACAGACTGACTGACTGACAGGTGCGTGAGTCCAGCAAACACGGTGTAGCTTTCAGTTAAGATGAACACAGTTTCTTTATTGATAAAGGTCAATGGCTCTGCATACAATGACTTTATCTTGCTGGAGTTTATAGCCGTTTCATTTTACTTCAGGACGCGTTAATGTCGGAAAACACACAAAAACGCACTTAATCGCGCTTCAGCAGCGCTTACTGGAGAGCGCACGAGAAGATCTGCACTTGAACGTGTAAATTTGAGTGCGTGCAAGAAGTTCTGAGGAAATCGGCGCGCAAGCAAAGAGATTCGCGTGCTCGTATTACATGAAGGCTATCTCGACTTGCAATACTGCGTGTAATATTTGTCTTTGAAATAGTTGGCAGATCTGTGTAAAAAAAAGTCCTGCCGCCACTGCTGGAAAAAATCCTAGAGGAAACACTGGATTGTGTATAATTATAGTGTAGAGAAGTGAAACCTCTTAAATAATTTGTTTATTACTACAGTAGTCGTACCATAGCAACAATTACTATGACAGTTTAATTCAAGTAATTATCTGTAGTATGCTTCCAAACACTATAGTAATTTTTCATGTAATGTAATAGCTTATAGTGTCTACTGCCTCTATGACACGCAAATATATTTTAGTTTAGTACAAAACTCGGCCCTCTTCATGATATAAGGATCATGCCCAACATATGTGGTTATTTTTTTCTATTTATATCTCCTTTGAAATATGGTATATCACAAAAATACAGACTTTCCTCTATGACTCCCATTCAGTTTTTACTTCCTGCCCTCCATCTGAATTTCGCGCATCACCAGAATCACATGATTGAAAACAACCTATAGCAATGTGCCAACAATGCACCTTAACATAGCTCTATTTTGGACCGGAACACCCGTGAGTCCGCAAAGTGGTGCAAATGGATTTACCATTTAAACAATGTGGCGCAAAACAGAAAAATTAGGGTTTCGCTGGTCTGAAAACAGCAACACATCGTGGCAAACATGTCTTGCGCCTTATTGCACCGGAAGTAGGGATGCACCGATCCTGATACTTGGATCGGATATCAGTTCGATACCACATATTTTTCCTGGATCGGGTATCGGCCAGCTGGTACCGATACAAATCCGATCTAGCACGTGCACTATATTCTGTGTAATTAAGGCTATAAGCCCACAAAAGCCACGAAGGTAGCCTATTACAAGGCACTGAAAAGTTGCCATGTAGGCTACTATATCCCAAATGTTCTGAAGCCATTCTGTAGTTTAATGTGAAGTAAAGATGAATATTCACGTGCTTAAATTCATGTTCAGTTCAGCGCTTCCCGCCGCTGCGCCTGTCAATCATTCTCCATTCATTCACAATTCAAACTGCGTGTCGCGTTCATGACCACACAAAAAACTTTCCCCAAGACTATTTGTTCCTGTTAATATAAATAATCAGTGGAGAAATGCATTTAGTTTTGTATTAAATGGCTTCATTTTGACCTGTAACATGGAGTTTATTGACGTTTCTAATCATGTTGCGCTGTCTGTTAGATCAGCAGATCGCATTCGCAAAACTGGAGAAGAGGGTTATTACCTGCTCTTCACACACAAAGTAGGCCTACCTGAAACTTTAAGTTAGAAAAGGCTCAATAATACATTGGAAAGAACCTCAACGCACTGATTTCTCCCCTTTGCGCTGCTCAGTTTTCAGCTTCATCAAGCGCACCGGCTGCACAGAAGCGGCGTGCGCCGCTCCGTAAAATTATTCTCATAACGTGTTTCTGTTCTCTCATCCTTCCGACTGAGTTTATTCTTCCGAGGGGAATACTTTAAGTGCTGCAAATAGTTTGTAAAGCCTGGCTCACTGTGGTCAAAGTAGTTGTTAAAATTAATACAAGTGTAACTGACGGGAGAAATATAGATTGTCATTAACAGAAAATTATTTAGCCTAATATAGGCTTCTCTGAAACTGTGAATGTTTCACTGTCATTTTATTTATATATAATATTTTATTTAACAGACCAGTTTGTCAGTTTGTGTGCTGAAGCATAAGCGGACCTTGTTTTGAACTTCACCTCAAAGATACTTGTTTATTTTGTCGATAACTGACCAACAAAAATACATTAAAATAACCAACAAATTATACCAAACCAAATGCGTTTCAAAAAGATAATAATAATAATAATAATAAGGTGTGCGTCTCCAGTGGGAGCGGTCACTGCGCTAGCAGTGGTGCATAATAATTAGGTCTGCGTCTCCAGTGGGAGCGGTCACTGCGCTAGCAGTGGTGCATAATAAGGTGTGCGTCTGCAGTGGGAGCGGTCACTGCGCTAGCAGTGGTGCATAATAAGGTGTGCGTATCCAGTGGGAGCGGTCACTGCGTTAGCAGTGGTGCATAATAATAAGGTGTGCGTCTGCAGTGGGAGCGGTCACTGCGCTAGCAGTGGTGCATAATAATGTGTGCGTCTGCAGTGGGAGCGGTCACTGCGTTAGCAGTGGTGCATAATAATAAGGTGTGCGTCTGCAGTGGGAGCGGTCACTGCGCTAGCAGTGGTGCATAATAATGTTTGCGTCTGCAGTGGGAGCGGTCACTGCGCTAGCAGTGGTGCATAATAATAAGGTGTGCGTCTGCAGTGGGAGCGGTCACTGCGCTAGCAGTGGTGCATAATAATGTGTGCGTCTGCAGTGGGAGCGGTCACTGCACTAGCAGTGGTGCATAATAATAAGGTGTGCGTCTGCAGTGGGAGCGGTCACTGCGCTAGCAGTGGTGCATAATAATGTGTGCGTCTGCAGTGGGAGCGGTCACTGCGCTAGCAGTGGTGCATAATAATGTGTGCGTCTGCAGTGGGAGCGGTCACTGCACTAGCAGTGGTGCATTATAAGGTGTGCGTCTGCAGTGGGAGCGGTCACTGCACTAACAGTGGTGCATAATAATAAGGTGTGCGTATCCAGTGGGAGCGGTCACTGCGCTAGCAGTGGTGCATAATAATAAGGTGTGCGTCTCCAGTAGGAGCTGTCACTACGCTAACAGTAGTGTAAAATAAGCATAGTGGTGCATAATAAGGTGTGCGTCTGCAGTGGGAGCGGTCACTGCGCTAGCAGTGGTGCATAATAATGTGTGCGTCTGCAGTGGGAGCGGTCACTGCGCTAGCAGTGGTGCATTATAAGGTGTGCGTCTGCAGTGGGAGCGGTCACTGCGCTAGCAGTGGTGCATAATAATGTGTGCGTCTGCAGTGGGAGCGGTCACTGCGTTAGCAGTGGTGCATAATAATAAGGTGTGCGTCTGCAGTGGGAGCGGTCACTGCGCTAGCAGTGGTGCATAATAATGTTTGCGTCTGCAGTGGGAGCGGTCACTGCGCTAGCAGTGGTGCATAATAATAAGGTGTGCGTCTGCAGTGGGAGCGGTCACTGCGCTAGCAGTGGTGCATAATAATAAGGTGTGCGTATCCAGTGGGAGCGGTCACTGCACTAGCAGTGGTGCATAATAATAAGGTGTGCGTCTCCAGTAGGAGCTGTCACTGCGCTAACAGTAGTGTAAAATAAGCATAGTGGTGCATAATAATAAGGTGTGCATCTACCGTAGGAGCTGTCACTGCGCTAACAGTGGTGTAAAACAAGCACAGTGGTGCATAATAAGGTGTGCGTCTTCAGTAGGAGCGGTCACTGCGCTAGCAGTGGTGCATTATAATAAGGTGTGCGTATCCAGTGGGAGCGGTCACTGCGCTAGCAGTGGTGCATAATAATGTGTGCGTCTGCAGTGGGAGCGGTCACTGCGCTAGCAGTGGTGCATAATAATGTGTGCGTCTGCAGTGGGAGTGGTCACTGCGCTAGCAGTGGTGCATAATAATAAGGTGTGCGTATCCAGTGGGAGCAGTCACTGCGCTAGCAGTGGTGCATAATAATAAGGTGTGCGTATCCAGTGGGAGCGGTCACTGCACTAGCAGTGGTGCATAATAATAAGGTGTGCGTCTCCAGTAGGAGCTGTCACTGCGCTAACAGTAGTGTAAAATAAGCATAGTGGTGCATAATAATAAGGTGTGCATCTACCGTAGGAGCTGTCACTGCACTAACAGTGGTGTAAAACAAGCACAGTGGTGCATAATAAGGTGTGCGTCTTCAGTAGGAGCGGTCACTGCGCTAGCAGTGGTGCATTATAATAAGGTGTGCGTATCCAGTGGGAGCGGTCACTGCGCTAGCAGTGGTGCATAATAATGTGTGCGTCTGCAGTGGGAGCGGTCACTGCGCTAGCAGTGGTGCATAATAATGTGTGCGTCTGCAGTGGGAGTGGTCACTGCGCTAGCAGTGGTGCATAATAATAAGGTGTGCGTATCCAGTGGGAGCAGTCACTGCGCTAGCAGTGGTGCATAATAATAAGGTGTGCGTCTCCAGTAGGAGCTGTCACTGCGCTAACAGTAGTGTAAAATAAGCATAGTGGTGCATAATAATAAGGTGTGCATCTACCGTAGGAGCTGTCACTGCGCTAACAGTGGTGTAAAACAAGCACAGTGGTGCATAATAAGGTGTGCGTCTTCAGTAGGAGCGGTCACTGCGCTAGCAGTGGTGCATTATAATAAGGTGTGCGTATCCAGTGGGAGCGGTCACTGCGCTAGCAGTGGTGCATAATAATGTGTGCGTCTGCAGTGGGAGCGGTCACTGCGCTAGCAGTGGTGCATAATAATGTGTGCGTCTGCAGTGGGAGTGGTCACTGCGCTAGCAGTGGTGCATAATAATAAGGTGTGCGTATCCAGTGGGAGCAGTCACTGCGCTAGCAGTGGTGCATAATAATAAGGTGTGCGTCTCCAGTAGGAGCTGTCACTGCGCTAACAGTAGTGTAAAATAAGCATAGTGGTGCATAATAATAAGGTGTGCATCTACCGTAGGAGCTGTCACTGCGCTAACAGTGGTGTAAAACAAGCACAGTGGTGCATAATAAGGTCTGCGTCTTCAGTAGGAGCGGTCACTGCGCTAGCAGTGGTGCATAATAAGTTGTGCGCATGCGGGAGTCTCTATACATTTGCGGAAAACTCTCGGAACTTTCGAGAGACTTGGGATGTCTACATCTGTATATATTTTAGCTGCTGTGACGCGAGCGCAGAACAGAAATGACATGCTGTTGTGTAAATAAGATATTACATACGGCTATTAAGCTTAGTTTATTAAAAAAAAGTTGTGATCTGGCGCAATATAGATAATACATTTAATGTGACCTCAAGGGGAGCGGGTACAGCCGTTGGGAGGGTGGTGCGCCCCCCTTATATAATGGTAGGTGAAACACTGCAGAGGGAGCGGTCACTGCACTAGCAGTGGTGCATTATAAGGTGTGCGTCTCCAGTGGGAGCGGTCACTGCACTAGCAGTGGTGCATAATAAGGTGTGCGTCTCCAGTGGGAGCGGTCACTGCACTAGCAGTGATGCATTATAAGGTGTGCGTCTCCAGTGGGAGCGGTCACTGCACTAGCAGTGATGCATTATAAGGTGTGCGTCTCCAGTGGGAGCGGTCACTGCACTAGAAGTGATGCATTATAAGGTGTGCGTCTCCCGTAGGAGCGGTCACTGCGCTAGCAGTGGTGCATAATAATAAGGCGTGCGTCTCCCGTAGGAGCGGTCACTGCACTAGCAGTGGTGCATTATAAGGTGTGCGTCTCCAGTGGGAGCGGTCACTGCACTAACAGTGGTGCATTATAAGGTGTGCATCTCCAGTGGGAGCGGTCACTGCGCTAGCAGTGGTGCATTATAAGGTGTGCGTCTCCAGTGGGAGCGGTCACTGCACTAGCAGTGGTGCATTATAAGGTGTGCGTCTCCAGTGGGAGCGGTAGGGAGGGATTGAGCACCGAGGATTAGAAAACGCTTAGAAGTTGGAATAGTAAAAGGTGACTGATGGTGCACTTTTCATGAAAAACTTCAATGATAGACTTAAAGAAACTGAAAGTAGTGCAAAGGGAGCATTGAGGAGTAGCCAAAGGCTTTGAAAGGTGTTCCTTGATTTATATCAAGTGAAATTGCAAGTCCACAGCTAATCGCTGTGAAAATAGATGGGGTAAGCTAGACATGTGATTCTGAATGATTTCTGAACAGCTTGGTGTTATTATTATTATTATAGTATATTTACTTGTTAAATTTAGTCAATTTATTTATTTTATATATTTGTCTATTATTTATCATTTTCTTTTTTTCGTTTACTTAATTTATTAATTGTTCCGCTTGCAGAACAAAGATTATGTCTCTGTATACGTTAATAGCATCTTTAAAGTGTCACGAAACACCAAAACACATGTTTTGAGCTGTTGACGGTCATATATGTGTCCCACGCTGCTATAAACACTATTAGGACACATATTTCACTAAAAAGTAAAAATTGGTTGTTTTTGCGTTATTTTGAGCAAATTCGTTCTTCCGGTTTGAGACGAATTTTTGAAGCTGCGTCACGGATTTTCACCGTATTTTGTGACAGGATAGTCTATACACACACGGCTTTCTGACGCTACCTACCGAGTGCATCTAAGTTAACGAGAAATGCGGAGGACTTTTTTCTGAAATGTTCCTGAATAAAACGTTAAAGTGCCAAACTGCAGTTACAGTCGACAAAGTAATAATTTGGCAAGTAATTGGATCACTGATGTCCATGTAAACACAGTCACTGTCTTTCTCCCCTGCGTCTGCGTGCCCAAACAGAAACTCCCATATTTGCAAATCCTTCCCTCTTTCCCTCCCCCGGCACTCCCACCTAAACAGAGCTGGACACGCCCACTTTCCTGACTTTTTCCAAACTAGAGGTGTGAAAACACCCTGCTGAGACAGGGAAGGGTTTCATGGCCCTTTAAGTTTATCCATGTTTATCCACCTAGACAATAAATCTATCTGCTGTGGGATATAGTCTATACAAGGCATTGTGATCGCCAATCGATTGCTCTTGACTGCCTTGTCCTGCGCTATACAGGTGTGAACTGTAGTGTTTGCTTTTTATGTCGAAGTAGTACGCTACGGACGCTATAGAAATAAAGATTAACTGAATTCATTGAATTGATGCGACCTTAAAACGGTGCACATATTATTAATGTATATACAAATAGTTTTACCTGGTTAATCTGCAAACAACACGAGGGAAGAATAGGCTTGTTATTCCTAAATTTGACGCACCACGAAAGCAGTCGCGTTGCGGGCGGTACTAACGCAGATTCTCGCTGTAAGTTAGTAGAAATGCTTCATGCGAGGGGGGGGTGGACAGGGCCGTAGTGGAGACGTGCTCACGCTGTCGTGGCGAATTGGCCGATGATCGGCGCTTCGCCGTGTAAAGCGGCAGGCTGGCACTCGATTGATCTGGCCCAGCGGTTGCCGAATCTGGGGCGCAGCTCAGGTTTGCTGCAGGCTTTGCTGCGGCCGGATGGAATCGCGTCCTCGGCGCCTGGAGGAGCGGCGGCGTTGCGGGAAGGACGGCGGGCCCGAGTTAAGACCGCGGCCTCTGTTGATATGCTCTGCCGAGTTATGATGCGCTGGACGTCGGCGTTGAGTTGCAGGAGGAGCAGTGTCATCCTCATGGAAATTTGCTGTTTGGACATGGTTACAGCGATTGGAAGAGCCAATGCTGAAGTCAAGAGAAAACGGAGGCATGACGTGTTTGACTATTTATAGGGGTTTGGTCTTGAGCTAACTGGATAATAGAATGATTGTGTGTGATGAATTAAGCCGAAGTCACACTAGAGTTTGAGCTTGCGAAATTCTGTCGTACGGCGCTGCGAAAAGGGGCGGGATTAAACAAAAGCGAGCAATTGCTCCATGTTTTAAATTTCTGTTCAGAGAGGTCATGTTTTGATCCTGGATTGGTCTCATGCAGTCAAGTGATGCGATTTCGCAGGTCAGAGTTCACCGCATGACAATGTGTTTCCGGTCTGACGCATTCGCGTATGAATGGAAGTCTATGGGGAGTAAAGTCCAGTGTGACCGCGGCTTTAGCCTCGTCAAAGACTGATCGTGCTCCTCCCAAAATTTGTTTATAAAACATCACTTTGGTTTTCATTTTATTAGAATTAATATAATTATTAGGCTACACAACTTCTACATAACATTGGCTCTGATTGCGTTTTTACAGATAGACTTTTTGGCTCGAAGACATTTATACCTGTTAATTTCAGTGCTGTATTTTGACAGATTTCCCAAATGCTTCAGCTATTCTAACTGTCAGCTGGTACCAGCCTCAGTTTTGCGACTTGACTTGTGTGGCGTCTACGTATCAATGTCTGGACGACAGCAAGAGAGAGATGAGATCAGACATCAGACTCGATGTGTGGCCGCACGTCACGGTTACTTTAGTGCAAATTTTTAATATTGGCTCATCTAAATCAACTTTTCATTCGATTAAAAGCCGAAATATTGCCAGACAGACAAAGCAACCTTCAGTTTTGGAAGAGAGCGGCTTCAGTGATAAAAGACGCACACACACAGGATACACTCTTAGGCCTATTCATTATTTATTTTTTTAACATTAAACGCATAATAATCAAGTGCAAAAAAAGAACAGCTGTACTTCGGAAAAAGTGATCACTGCGGTTGCCCCGATGGTTGCTCTCTGCAGCTTGTCCGTGGCACAGCATTGCTAAATCACTTTTGTTTGAATAAAAAATAGGATTATTTATTATTAAACATTGTGAGATGATGGTCGGGTGATTTTTAAAATGAGTATGCGTTGCGCATTTATGGCTATTGATCTTATCTACCCGCGACCCACTTAAACATCAAGTATCCTACTTTGATTACCTGATCAGCAGATTAATGTGAATATAAAAGAATCACGCATAACAGGGTTTTATGCGTCCCCAGTATGCAGTGTCAAGAGAGTGACTCTTTAAGGTAACGTACACTGCACTCACTTTGTGTAATGTGTAAAGTCGTGGACGAATGTCAGCGCAAGGATAACTCATCCTTTAAATGTCTATGCTTAATCGTTAATAGATAAGGTCTGGATTCGCAGGGTTATCAACAATGTGTGTATATTTTTGGCTTTGAACAGCCTTCTGTTAAAGGTTTTTGTGTTCATCCTTGCAACAGGCAAAAAAAAACAAAACTAACAAATAAACTTCATTGAAACCAAATCTATGAAGTATCGGTACTCGGTATCAGTGAGTACACAAATTAAAATACTCATACTCGTATCGTTTTGTAAAAAAGTGGTATCGGTGCATCCCTAGCCCATAGAGTTAGAGTTAATCTGCTACCTGCTCGTCATCATCATGTCTCTCTCAGCCTGGCCAGGGTGGTGACGCTCTCTCAGTCTCTGTCTTGATCTTTCTCTGATATCTGTGTGAATATATAGTGTTAGACATATGGCAAGCCGTTTTGACTTCTATTCATTCTCAGGATATGTATTCTTGATATCAACAATTCAGTTCTTGATATCAAATAGGTAATTGTTGATATCAAAAATTTAATTGTTGATATCAAAAATTAAAATTGTTGATATCAACAATTTAATTGTTAATATCAACAATTAAATTTATGATATCAAGAATTTAATTTTCACCAGTTAAGTCACCATAGGCTGCCATTCAAATTTATTGTTGGTATCAAAAATTGATTTCTTATTAGTTAAAATGAAATTCTTGATATCAATAATTTAATTGTTGATATCAATAATTGTTAATATCAAATTGTTCATATCAAGAAATACTTTTCAACTAGTAAAGATGTTCATTATTGATAAACAATTGGTTTGTCACTAGTGACAATGTTAATTTCTGATATCATAAATGTAATTGTTACTAGTGAAATTAGTTATTTTAGATATCAAAAATTACTTCCCTAATTGCTGATATCAGAAATACATTTTTAGATATCAGAAATAACAAGTGTAACATGTTGAAATATAATTGCAGATATCAAGAATTTACATTTCAACTAGTGAAATTAATTTCTTTATATCAGGAATTGACATTTTTACAAGTAACAATATAATTCTTGAAATCAACAATTTAGTTTCTGATATCAGGAATGCAGATTGTTGATATCAACAATTAACTTGTTGATATCAAGAATTTCATTTTTTATATCAAAACTGCATATCCTGAAAATTAATACAAGTCAAAACAGCTGGACATTATTTTTTGATATCAAAAATTACACTTTTGATACCAAAAATGCTGATTGCTGATATCAGGAATTGCATTTCCACTAGTACCAGCCCGAATTCTTGATATCAAAAATGACGTCATTACTCAGAGAAAAAAATTTATGATATCAAAAATTAAATTTCAACTAGTAATAAACATAATTCTTGATATCTGTAACTTAATGCTTACAAGTTAAAAATGCCTTTTCACTAGTAATAATTGTTATTTTTAGATCTCACGAATTGCTTTTTGGATACGTGCATAGTAATGACAAAATTACATTTTTGATATCAACAACTGAATTTTTGATATCAACAATTGCATTTCCATTAGTTAAAAGTCACCATAGGCTGCCATTCAGATTTAATTGTTGATATCAAGAATTTAATTGCTGCTAGTAAAAATCGGTTTGTCATATTTTAGATATCATGAACTACCTTTTTGGATATGTGCATAATTTAATGACGAGTGTCATCCTGTCATCCCTTATAGGCCGGTGTTCCGACTCTCGGGACAAACTACTCCCCTTCGCGCGCACACACATCGCACACCTGAACGCAGCACTTGTAGTTTAACCACAGTCTATCTGCCAACACTCAAGTTTTTCCAAGGAGTTTCCCGTATTTCACATTTATCTTACGCCACCCACCCATTTTGCTGTTTCTCCCGGAAAACTTGCGTAATTCCACCCCCCAGTCCTCATCTTTTTGGTACGGTCTTCCCGGCGCCTGATATCCGGTCCACGGTACTAGTTACTAAAACCACAAAAATACCGCGACCCCCCACCCCCCCACCCCGATCTCCCAGAATTTCGTAGACAAATGTTGGCAGGTACCAGCAGTTTATCATAGGCTAAACATTTTATTGATTATTTTGTTTCCACAGTTGGCACCAAGAACGTAATTATTATGTGGAGTGATTAACTTAACGAACTACACCCCTTTGCTCTTCCCAATAAACTTCCCTTTTCATCACAAGAATTATTTGTAATCTTTTGTGTAGGCTATCAGATAGCATGAGTGCTGGTAAAATAACACACAAGACATACGTGTCAATTTTCTAAACATGATATTTATACATCACATATGAAAGCGGAATAAGTAATATTTCTTTTTATGTAAGTTGTAACATGATTGTTATGATAGTACAATATTAAACAACTATTAGATAGTTGCAACTTAGAAAATCTGGAATCTGAGGGTTCAAAATAATTTATTATTGATAAAATGGCATTTTAATTTGCCTAAATTAAGCTTTTAGTAATGCATGTTACGATTCAAGCAGAAAAGTTTTGATAAATTTACAGTAGGAAATTGCACAAGCACATAATCTTTACTAATGATTTTTGCCAAAATAAAAATGAATACTTTTGACTAGGGCTGGGCGATTTTTTCGATTAATTCAAATTTACGTTTTAAGACGATTTTATTTTTTATAAAATCGAGAAATCGCGATTTTTTAAATAAAAATATTAAAGCCGCTTTTCCACTATCGTGCCAAACCGTTCTAAACTGTTAGACAACCGTGCTGAATTGTGCTGATTCTGTGTGTTGATGTCGCGGCTCTGTCCCGCAGCCGCGTGTCTCTCCCGCGCGAGCTGCGAGACGGGCGCGCGCGAGGAGAGGAGAGGAGAGAAGGCTCGACAGGCGGAGGTCCGCTCCTTGCCTCCTTCATTCTAATCATCCACCCGCCCGCACATATTATTTTATCTGATATATATATATCCGCACCCGACCCGCACCCGATCGCCACTTTAATAATTCTAATTCTTTGTTTTAAGCATGATGATAGGTGTAACTTTCTCCGCAATGTCCGGCGGCAGAGTAACAGCTCGTTAATTCATGCTCGAGCAAATGATGAGACGGACAAAAGTACTCGATGCATGCCCTTCTTTTACTTATTTCAGTGTTTTCAGTTTCACAGTGCAAAACAGCTCCCGGGTGGAATTACTGAAGTAAACATAAAACAAAAGAGCAGCATTTTGCTAAATGCTATAGTCCTTTATATCCTGATATGCTGTGTTGATTCATTTGTTTTTTTATATTTAACTTGATGCATTCGTTATTTAATGTTTGAATACTGAAATCATTTAAATGGTTATATTTTACCATCAAAATGTAGTATATTTTATATCATTACCAACTTTTGATATAAAACCGCTGTTAATTTATTGATTGTTATGAAATAATTTAAGTGCTATATTTTTATTAGTGAAAGTGCCCGCTCACTTTGACAAGGCCTGTCTAAATATATATTTCTGCCATGCCACTAATACAGATAAACTATTGTTGCATTATCATCGTTTATTTTTCTGTTATTTGAAATAGTTATTTCCCCTCCAATCCTTTTCAATCTTCACGTTACATTTTGGTCATTTTCTCTCCAAAAAAAAATTGCCCAAAGCTGCACAACATATGACCTCTACATAAATACGGGTGCTGTGATTTCTATTGTAGCTATGTTTAGCATGCCTACATGAGAGAGTGCCATAACCACGTTTAGTCACACAGTTGCTTTTCTTTTACAAGTGAGCATGAAAAAAACTAGTTTCAGCATTTATTTAAATTTAAATGAACAAGGTAAACTGGTAAGGTAGTTACACAGTAAAAACAAAATGAATAAAAAAAATAAATAAAAAAATCGAAATCGAAATCGTGAATCGGTCAAACTTTATGAAAAAAATCGAGATTTTTTTTTTTTGCCATATCGCCCAGCCCTACTTTTGACCCATTCAATAGGTAAAAATACATCTATGCAACAGAAGACTTTTTTCCATTTTGAGACACGATAAGGTACATTACCTAAAGAGAAGATTTGTCAAATTTTTAGACACAATTAGTGATGTAGTTCTGTACCCTATTTTAAGTAAGGACACCATTTAATCTTTTGAGTTATAACTGATATTCTCTGTCTATTCCAGTTTGATATATTATTTTACCAAAATAACACTATGATATAGACAGGCTACAAATAAAGCATTTACTTATTTTATTTTTAAAAGACTTCTTTTATAATTTAATAGTTGTTGGTCTTAAGGTTAAACATTTATGTTACGATTATAGATTTTAAAAAATTTAAATTAAAAACTGATCTTTGACTAAACAAAAAAGTCGTTTTTGTGCAAGAATTAATTTGATACTAGTTGAAATGGAAATTCAACATGTTACATTTGTTATTTCTGATATCTGAAAATAGATTTCTGATATGAATATAAATTATGATATCTAAAATGTTTTTCTTACTAGTAACAATCACATGCACGATATCAGAAATTAACATTGTCACTAGTGACAAACCTATTCTTGATATCAAATATAAGTTTTTACTAGTAACAATTCAATTGTTGATATCAAGAATAGACGTTTGCACTAGTATCCATATGACAACTGATATCAAAAATAAATGCTTTTACTAGTAAGAATTGCATTTCTGATATGCAAAATTGACATTTTAACTAGTAAAAAAATCAATTCTTGATATCAACAATTAAATTTGAATGGCAGTCTATGGTGACATTTAACTAGTGAAAATACAATGACAGATATCAAGAACTATAATTTTTACTAGTTGAAATTCAGTTCCTGATATCAAGAATGAACATTTTAACTAGTAAAAACTGAACTGTTGATATCAAGGATAAACATTGTTACTAGTGGAAATGAAATTCCTGATATCAACAATTAGCATTCTGGATATTAACAATTAAGTTGTTGATATCAACAATTTAATTCTTCATATCAATAATTCATATCCTGTTAAGCAATAAAAGTAAAAATGGCTTGCCAGAATAGTCGTTTTGTCTTATTGCATAACAGGATGTGGATTCTTGATATCAAGAATTAAATTGTTGATATCAAGAATCAGAATTGTTGATATCAAGAATTGTATTTCTGCGAATGGTGACATCATTGCTGATATCAAGAATTAACATTGTTACTATTTGAAATGTAATATTGATATCAAGAATTACCTTTTTGATATCAAGAACTAAATTGTTGATATCAAGAATACATATCCTAAAAATGAAAAAAGTCAAAATGGCTTGCCATAGTTAGACACTCAATAACAATCATATTGTGTCCACTACTTATCATTAACACTCAGTTAGTCCGTTACCTGCTCGTCATCATCATGTCTCTCAGCCTGGCCAGGGTGGTGACGCTCTCTCAGTCTCTGTCTTGAACTTCCTTTTATATCTGTGTGAATATATAGTGTTAGACACTCAATAACAATCATATTATGTCCATTACTTATCATTAACACTCAGTTAATCCGTTACCTGCTCGTCATCATCATGTCTCTCTCAGCTTGGCCAGGGTGGTGACGCTCTCTCAGTCTCTGTCTTGAACTTCCTTTTATATCTGTGTGAATATATAGTGTTAGACACTCAATAACAATCATATTATGTCCATTACTTATCATTAACACTCAGTTAATCCGTTACCTGCTCGTCATCATCATGTCTCTCTCAGCCTGGCCAGGGTGGTGACGCTCTCTCAGTCTCTGTCTTGAACTTCCTTTTATATCTGTGTGAATATATAGTGTTAGACACTCAATAACAATCATATTGTGTCCATTACTTATCATTAACACTCAGTCCGTTACCTCTATCTGTATCTATATCTGTAAGAATGTTTAAATATTTTTTGCAGAATTGTTGAATCGGTTTCCACTGGGTTCATAATTAAGTGTAAAAGTGATTACATTAAGATTTATTAAGCACCAGGTTTATTAGGTTTTAATATGTTTAATTATCATCAGAAAATCAGTGGTACATTGAACTACAACAATTTGTACCTGCTTATTTCCAGAAGGTTTTTCCCCCCATTATCTGTAAAACAAAAAAATTACCTTTCAGCAAGATCACCACACATTATTTTTAAATTACAGTGGTATAATTTATTCTTTTTTTTTTTTTAAATAGTGGCCACATGAATGTGCTAAATATTGCTAGTATTACAATGACTTATATGACACATATAATGTTTAATTCAGGATATTTTTGCTAATTGCTCCTACAAATTAGCCTAAATATATTTAAAAACAGAATAAGGCATCAACTTGATAACTTTAAAGTTTCATTGCACTTATTAATTTCACTACGATTATCATACCATACATAGAAAATATATCCATGTTACAGTTTCATAGAAAATCATTATAAATACTTTTGCCGGGTTTTCACAGCCAGGGTCACTTTTATGCTGCAAAAACGACTCGAATAACTAATTTGTCATCAAAATTGTTACCAAATTTCAGTATTTTATTTGAAGCACGTGTAAAGACCAACTAATGGTAATTAAGCTAATGCTAACGTTAGCTAAATGAGGATCAGGAAGGCTAGGTCAGACTATAAAACACCTCAGCATTGTTTAACATTAATTAAAATTAATAAAGTCTCACCTGTGATACTGATGAATCTCTTGTCCGCTGTTTTTCCTCGTTGGCTTTGTCCTATCTTCGAGCACATGTCTCGTGATGGGCTCTGAGCTTTTGCAGCCTCCGTGACAGACACGCGCTCACTTCACATAACGCTGATCAGTGCTATTGATGATAGGTTCAACTTCTTCTCCTTCAGTCGCTCCCCTCCCCCACTCGCAACTCAGACTCCCCTCCCCCAGCGCGGCAACAAGTTCACGCCAGGGTCATGTGCAGACAATATCGCAACAGACTTTTACTCTGGTTCAGCAATATCACAACGACTTTTGCACTTCATTTCACTAGGCTATATTTTAATTAATTGGGTTAATGTTGTTTTAGATTTAATATTATATCACTGTTTTACATTATCTGTAAATAAATAATTTATTATTGCATAAATGCAGTTAAATTACAAAATAAATAAAGGTGTATACAGTAGATAGAATACATTGGATGACATGGAATAAGTTGTAGGGATGTATTTACTAAAAGGGGTAAACATTTAACTGATAAAGTGGTTTTTATATCTTACTTTTTAATTAAGCACGTTATAAGTGTTACACATCTACACACATACAGTAATGTATGTATTTACATACACAGCTAAAGCATAACATTATGACCACATTTAGTTTTATATCACTGTTTTACATTATTTGTAAATATATAATTTATCATTGAATAAATGCAGCTAAACTACAAAACAAATAAAGGTGTATACAGTAGATAGAATACATTAGATTATCTGGATTAAAATGTAGGGTTGTATTGCCTAAATGTGAAAAATATTTAACTGATAAAGTGGTTTTGATATTTTACTTTTAAGCACATTATAAGTGTTACACATCCACACACATAAGTATATACATACATACACAGCTAAAGCACAACATTATAACCACATTCGGTTTTATATCACTGCTTTACATTATTTGTAAATAAATCATTTATCGTGCAGTTAAATTACTAAATATATTTAAGGTGTATACAGTAGATAGAATATATTGGATGATATGGAATGATGTAGGATTGTACTAACTAAAAGCGGAAAATATTTAACGATAAAGTGGTTTTGTTATATTATTTTTTAATTAAACACATTACAAGTGTCACATCCACAGTGTACAGTATGTACTGTATGCACATACATGACATTGTATGAGCATGACATTATAACTACAAGTAATAATGATAAAGCATGACATTATTACCAACGGCCTAATATTGTGTTGGTCCCCCTTTTAGTGTTTGCTGATTTTTTTGTAATTTCTTAAAATTAAATTTATTTTTTCAGCTTTTTTCAACACAGAATCTAGCAACACATATATTTAACTGTTTGAAATGAATATTGGGCAATATCAGGCACCTTTGTTTTATTTTCTACAAGGTTTAAAAGTTGGGGAAGGATCCATTTTTCTCAGTCCTGTTACCAAAAATCAAGTTACTTTTAAAAAGGGTGTTTTAAAAAATGTCAACTAATTATTTTGTCTTCCACTCACAAAACTGTTTATCTTTAAGAAATAGTTTGTAAAATGTTTGAATAATTTATATTTGTTACTAAAAATTCACTAAATATGTACACAAGGTGTATTTTAAAAAAAATGCAAAGCCATTTTTTATTTGTACAGGTGCAAGATTAAACAAATTGAACAAATCTTTCACAAAGTGCAAGATTACATTTTTTTAAGTCATGTAATTAAGTCAACTATTGGATAAATGATGAGCATAACACAGACTAAAAAAAGTCATTTAACCTAATTTTTTAGAACAAAAATATTTAATAACAGGAATGAACACCCAGTAACAGGAATGAATATCCAGACACTCTGTGGATGTTCAGCTTGCTCTGGTGATAACTGTGGGTTGTGTGGAGGGATGTTTGAGGGCTTTTCTGTCTTTGATGCTATGGTGCATCTCTCTCCACTTTTTGCGGCATCTGCACTTTTCTCTCTGAGGTCATTGATCAGTTTCTTCCTGCCTGACTCTAGGTCCTTCCTGTATCTTTCCGATTCAATCATTCATTCATTTTCTTTTCGACTAAGTCCCTTTATTAATCAGGGGTCGCCACAGCGGAATGAACCACCAACTTATCCAGCATATGCACTTCCAGCCGCAACCCAGCACTGGGAAACATCTATACACATTTATTCACACTCATACACTACGGCCAATTTAGCTTATTCAATTCACCTGTATCGTGTGTCTTTGAACTGTGGGAGAAACAGGAGCGCCCGGAGGAAACCCACGCCAACACGGGGAGAACATGCAAACTCCACACAGAAACACCAACTGACCCAGCCGAGGCTCGAACCAGTGACCTTCTTGCTGTGAGGTGATCATGCTACCCACTGCATATAATACATGTGATACATTGACCGGCCACTTTATTAGGTACACCTTACTAGTACCAGGTTCAACCCCCTTTTGCCCTCAGAACTGCCTTAATCCTTCATGGCAGAGATTCACCAAGCTACTGGAAATATCCCTTAGAGATTTTGCTCCATATTGACATGATAGCATCACGCAGTTGCTGCAGATTCCATGATGCCAATCTCCCGTTCCACCACATCCCAAAGGTGCTCTATTGGATTGAGCTCTGGTGACTGTGGAGGCCATTTGAGTACAGTGAACTCATTGTCATGTTCAAGAAACCAGTCTGAGATGATTCACGCTTTATGACATGGTTCGTTATTCTGCTGAAAGTAGTTGACACTGTGGTCATAAAGGGATGGACATGGTCAGCAACAATACTCAGGTAGGCTGTGGCGTTGACATGATGCTCAATTGGTACTAATGGACCCAAAGTGTGCCAAGAAAATCTCCCCCACACCATTACACCACCACCACCAGCCTGAACCGTTGATACAAGGCAGGATGGATCCATGCTTTCATGCTGTTGACGCCAAATTCTGAGCCGAGCATCCGAATGTGGCAGCAGAAATGGAGACTCATCAGACCAGGCAACGTTTCTCCAATCTTCTCTTGTCCAGTTTTGGTGAGCCTGTGTGAATTGTAGCCTCAGTTTCCTGTTCTTAGCTGACAGGAGTGGCACCCGGTGTGGTCTTCTGCTGCTGTAGCCCATCCGCCTCAAGGTTGGACGTGTTGTGTGTTCAGAGATGCTCTTCTGCAGACCTCGGTTGTAACGAGTGCTTATTTGAGTTACTGTTGCCTTTCTATCAGCTGGAACCAGTCTGGCCATTCTCCTCTGACCTCTGGCATCAACAAGGCATTTGTGCCCACAGAACTGCCGCTCACTGGATATTTCCTCTTATTCGGACCATTCTCTGTAAACCCTAGAGATGGTTGTGTGTGAAAATCCCAGTAGATCAGCAGTTTCTGAAATACTCAGAGCAGCCCGTCTGGCACCAACAACCATGCCACGTTCAAAGTCTCTTAAATCCCCTTTCTTCCCCATTCTGATGCTCGCTTTGACCTGCAGCAGATCGTCTTGACCATGTCTACATGCCTAAATGCAGTGAGCTGCTGCCATGTGATTGACTGATTAGAAATTTGTGTTAACGAGCAGTTGGACAGGTGTACCTAATAAAGTGGCCGGTGAGTGTACATTTTCTAATATAAGTAATGGTAACTGAAACCTAAAAGATTAAAGTAAATCATCTTACATTAACAATTTTCTACATTATTATATATGCAGCAGAGTATGCAACTCCTGTTACTATTACTCAGTCCTGTTATGGCTTATATGAGTAACAGGACTGAGGGTAACAGGACTGAGTTTTCAGCATATAATTATCACATTCATGCTAAATAGCCACATGGCAAACATGCTAATGGCATGAGGATATGGAGCACGTTTTAGTGGTTTATCAAAGATATGTATTTTTAAAATTAATAAATAACATCTAAAAATTATTTCAGTAAAAGGACAGTATGTCGAGACTGACCATCTCTCACACAGTTGAAATATCATCAAATATATTGAAAATAAAGGAGAAGACTTCCCCCTTTGGTCTCCCCATTGCTTTTAAAAGATCTGGATGATGCAACTTCCTGTTAAAAATATGCCTTATGGAATGTTCCAAGTTAATCAGAGGAGTAAATGTGTTAGGGTAACAGTAATGAGTGAAAACCTGGGGACACGACTAAAATGTGTATTTTATCAAAAATTTTATGACTTTTTTTATTTTAAAAATAGGAAATCATTGATTTTATATAAAACTGCATGTAAATGCAAAAAAATAATTTTTGGAAGGATTTTAAACTCAATATATTCTAGCAAATTATAGAAGCAGGGAGTGGGGACATGCAACAGCTGCTATTTTTTAGTGTTCTACATAGTTTTTAAAAATGATTTTAATTATTTATTCTAAATTTTGCAGTTTGTTAAACTTGAAGACACTTTGATTATTGCTAAAATGCATTTTAGAGTTCATTTTCATGAATTTTTATACATTTAATATTCTGGGGACATAAATGTTATCCATTCGGTGGAATGTCCCGTATATTCAGTCACCTTTCTATCAGAACCACATTAACTTCTTCAGCAGTCATGTGTGGGTCAGACGGCACGGGCCAGCTTTCACTCCCATGAGCATCAGTGAACCTTGGCTGCCTGTGACAAGCTCTGCATCACTACTGTTCCCTCCTTGAACAGATTTCAAGATGAGTTCACTGACCACTGCAGAAACACCTCACAAGAGCTGTAACTTTGGAGATGCACTGACACAGTCATCTTGCCATCACACTATGGCCCTTATTAAACTCACTCAAATCCTTACACTAGTCCATTTTTAATTCCAACACATCAACTTTAAGGACAAAATGTTCCCTTGCTGCCTAATACATGCCACCTGCTAAAAGGTGCCTTGAGGAAGAGATGATCAGTGTTATTCACTTCACCTGTCTGTGGTCATAATGTTGTGCTTGATCAGTGTGTACACGGTATATCACAGCCAGTCTGCTTCTACAGAACTAGCAGCCTAAACTAGGCTCATGACCAGAGGTGGTTAGGCCTTTGCTGTAGCTGACCGTCACCTGTAAAGCAGCTCGTCATTCATTTTAGAATTGCCTGAACTCTCAAGGACTTTAAATAGTCTCTTTTTCTTTCAAGTTGAGGACAGGGTTGCCAACCTTGTTGCTATGAAATATGGGACAAAATTTAACTAGTGTAGCCATGCAAATTAGCATATGCATTCTGTCATTGCATCATATTTACATTTACTGTTTAAAGAGTACATTCTGTACTGTACATTATTTAAAAAATGTTAAACTAAAAGCTAAATCAATAAAGCCTTCTCAACACCACTGCTGCTTCAATCTGTGGAGCAACCAATAAACAAGACATGGGAAATCACGTACAGGGTAAATCAGGCAAGCTCAACATATGGGATGTCCCGGCTATGGGGCGGTTGGCAACCTTAGTTGAGGACACGACAACTCTACCAGTGTTTTCTAATATATATATATATATATACACACAATTGTGATTTACTATGTATTATATTTCTGTTTTAGTGTTGTACTTTTACTTTGTGAAATACTTTGATCAACCTTGGTTGTTTTTAAATAAGGTTGACATTGAGAGCTGACATCAAGCCTGACTGGAAGAGTGTTTGAACGCTTCAATTTAGCTTGCATTACTCTTTTCATTTATCTCACTGGGCACACTTCACTCTCACCCTGCAGTTTTATACATCTTTCCTCCACACCACTTCTCTAGTGAACGGCTGTTCAGCACTGATGGTGTGCATGTACTCTATAAATCAATCTACTTTTTGTAATGTTAACCTGTAAAAATATAGACAGTCTTTTTTGAGTAAACACTAGGAATGCCCAGCGCTTCAGAGCAGCTGACACAGAAGCAGCTCTTCCCCCAAGCTCCATCTCCCTCTTAAACATATAACGGCTCCTTAAAAGCAATATTCTACTTTCACTACTCCTATAGTGCCTCTTGTACTTTATTATATGTTTATTATATGTACTTTTATGTATTTTATTTCAACAATTATAACACTCCCTCTACTTACAGCATTATGCATTAGCACAAGTGTAAATACCATCTGTTAATATGTAAATTCAACTATAAAATATGGTTATGTACTAAGGCTGCTGGTGACTGATGGGCTAGGGTGAAAAAACATTTGATAAGTTGTAGATATTATGTATTTTCAGACGTTCAATGAGGCTCAGGTAGAATGAGTGCAATTACATTCGTAGCTTCATGTTAAGATTAATGTTAATTAAGATAGTATTTAATTAATGATTAATATAAATTGATATATATGAAACATGAAATTATACAGTAAAAATCGAAACTAAACGGCCAGTGAAGTAAATCGAGTCATTTCATCACAGAATCATTAGTTGAGTTGAATTGAATTGTTCGAACAACTGATGCTTTCTAGAATGAACTCATAGATATAAATGGAATGAACTGACGTCTTTACGAGCGCTTAATTGATTCACTAATTCACTCGCGAGAATCATTGTTTCAGAATCCTTTTAAACGAACATTTGTTCATATGGACACGGCTTTGTAAAGAGAAATTAGAGATTATCTTTGACTTTACGGGAAACTACAGTGACGAAACAGCAAAGTCAGCCTTTGGAGTTATAACATCAGACAAGGTAAGACACTAAACATTTCATTATTGCTCATTGAATGTCGAGAGGTGCAGTTTTGTCAAGCGATTTCATGGCGATCATATAGGAGTTCTTTCACTACATGCGGCTGATGCTCGTATGTGAAACAAAAGGCTTTTCAGATAGGAATTACATTCACTTTAACATTTTAAGGATGTTATTATGGAGTCTTAATAAACAATTTTAATGATGCATAATTTCAAATGTAATTACATTAAATCTAACTGTGAATTAACCAAGGTTTTAATGTAGTAAACGTGTAGTAACATGTTTATTGGCAAATTGACTTCAGTTGATTAAATTTCGTGAGGTAGTATTACAAACATGACATTTCAGTTTGCCAACCGGTCTCATATAGTATAGTTTAATCATGTTTTCAGGCATCCGTCTCCCCTTTCCCCTCCATACACTGTAGCAGCAGTGACTGAAATGGCCAATCACAAAAATCCTCTGCGAGGAAGCTGCGCCGTCCAATAGAAAAAATCCGCTGTCGCTCTCGCTCCTCCTCCCGAGATGCAGGATGCAGTACACGTGTGTGTCCGATAGTAGGAGCTCGCGAACACAAGGCAAAACACCAATTTTCAAGGTTACTATTGTTGTGAGGACTTTTTCTGAAATTTGCACAGCATCATGTATAGACCATTTGGAGGCCATTAAAGCATTAATATTGTGAGGACCACCTAAAATGTCCTCACAAAGAAAAATGTCCTCACAACATTGGTTGTTTCTCAATAGTCGGCCCTCACAAGTATAGCAAAACCAACACACACACACACACACACACACACACACACACACACACACACACACACACACACACACACACACACACACATTTTGAACACACGCATATATGGTTTATAAGGACTCTCCATAGATGTAATGTGTTTTTTAATGTAAAAACTGTTTATCATATGGCCTTACCCTACCACTAAACCAGGCCTGGTGCCAGGATGTCATAACGGAGGGGGGCATTTTAACCCCATAGTGGGGGCACTAGACCTGGTGACTGAGGCCCCATTTACACTAATACTAATAAGTTTTGCTACGGTTACGCCATCCGTCCACACTATACCAGAGTTTTTGAGCCCCGAAAACGGAGCGTTTTGAAAACGCTGGAGAGGTCGTTTTCATTCTAAAACGCTGCTGCTCCGTCTCAGTGTAGATGGGGGGAAACGGAGACATCTGAAAACGGAGGCGGGGCTGCAGACATTCGCCTATCTGATTGGAGCTTTGCCCTCAATATTAAGTAGCCTACAGACAGTTCAGTCTTACAGTACATCCTCTCCGTGTAAGTTCAGACTTCGCAAGTTTGATATGGAAAACAAACTCCTTAGTGTGTACTTTATAAAGTCATTCACATCACCCTTCTATGCTGTTTCACTATCTTGACAATAAAATGAAAACATGATGTGAGGAGCTGCCTATTTTCGTTTTGATATTAGCAACAACAGACATCAAAAATGTTGAGGCGTCGTGTAGCTGCATGATATGACCGTCATCTTCAAGCATATAACAAAACGGAGCCTATAACATTACTGCCTCCTTTCATTTTCATTGAAAATACGAAACATGTCAATGATCAATAATGGCCATTATAAAAGTAGGTATAACGTACAATAAGTTTATACAATAGAGAAAATAAAGGCAAACAATCAGTCTGATGTGCAGAATCGGTGTCCGCGGTTAGATTAATTAGGATATTAACCTAACTTATCTTTGCGCTCAGTCAAAACGTTACCTGAGAACAAGTAATAGATTCAAAAGACCAAAGTCGGGAATATGTAGTTAGATATAGACAACAAGATGAATTAAATATCACGTTTAACAAATATAGTGAGATTAGATCCAGCGGGAGATCCGTGATGAACAGTCCGATTTGCGCAGCTCTCATGTGGGTGTGTGTGTGCTCAAAGCACGCTGCAGTCCATGCCAGAGAGTGTGTGTGTGTGTGGTCACGTGATGTGCGTTTTCACCATTTTAATGTAGACGGAGAGCTGTTCAGAAATGCTGGGTGAAACGCTAGTGTGAACGCGGATCGTTTTCATTCTAAAACGCCGTTTTAAAACTAAAACGTACTAGTGTAAACGGGACCTGATTTTGGTCCCCCTTGTTTCTTTCATTTAGGCTATTTATTAACTTATTTATTATAACTTTGCATTACTGCCTAAGTTATTGACTTAAGGCAGTAATGTACTTTTTTATAGTAATAATAATATGCACAGCTTCGCTATTACTGATTTTATCAATGAAGGTTATGCAACGATAGAGTTTACATAAACACAGACAGATCATGGCTTCAGCTCCAAACGAGTGCTTTAAATAATATTTAATTCTCCTTATTTCTTTCCGTTTTATTTCAAATAATATAAATTTAAGTTTTAGGTAAAGACGTTAAACTATGCCCACACATGCAAGCTAACCCACGGCTAGACTATTCTATAACCGGTAAATACATATAGTAAAATCAGCATAACTGAGTCGTCACGCTTCACGTAGCCTATTTCCCAACCAACATCAGTGTTAGGAAAAAGTTAAATGTTACAATCTAATGTAATTTTAAAAAGTAGCTAAATGTGAAAAATACCTAAAAAAAAGATACCTAAAAAAGGAAAAAAAAAAAGAAATTCACAGTTATTACTGTGAAAATTGGTTAAATTTTGGCATGGATAGCACACAACTCAATAAGCTAAATAACTTTTTTCATAATTTTAAAGGTAAAAATAAAGATTTATTTTAGGCTATCATAAGTGGGGGTCAGTACCGCCGCTCCCTATACGCAGAGTACGCAGGTTGAGTAGGACCTCAACTCCGGAGGGGGGCACCATCTCGGTTGCTAAAAAAAAAAAAATTATTAACATTTATTTAATAATATTAACATAAACGAAGTGTAAATAAAATATATATTGATAATATGTTGTTAAATACATTTTTAAAAATTTATTTTATGACGACAACAAAAACAAACATGTGACGTAATTTTTTTTCCGTGTACGCACTTAGACGCGTGCACGTGGCGCGGGCCGGTCCACTTATCTTTGCGGCTGCTAGCAGAATATAATTATAATTGATGCAAGTTGCAGCTCTATGCCTGGGAAAAGACAACAGCAGTCTGGAGCCAAGAAGAGGAAAAAAGTGCAAGATGATCTCGTGCATTACTTTCAGGTAATTTATGTCCATGAATAGAAAACATATTTTTGTTTGTTCAAGTAAATTAGTGAGGCTAACGTTTAAACTTCTCCACAACTGCACCAAATCTGCCTTATTTGTTGTTGTTTACATTCAGTTTCTTGCTTTGCGGCTATGCATAGTGCTTTAAACTATGACAGGACATGTTCTATGACTTTTGGCGTTTGCCCCTCTTCCCCATGTTGCTGATAATTAAACTCAATTATTATTATTAACTTGTGCAATACTTTACAATTCTGTTTGCACACCAGCTACATACACATGCACTGCACAATTATTTCACTGTTATGTATTATTTATTATTATATAGTTATTATATTATATTATATTATATTATATTATATTATATTATATTATATTATATTATATTATATTATATTATATTATATTATATTCATTCATTCATTTTCTTGTCAGCTTTGTCCCTTGCGGGGTCGCCACAGCAGAATGAACCGCCAACTTATCCAGCACGATTTTACGCAGCGGATGCCCTTCCAGCCGCAACCCATCTCTGGGAACTTATATTATATTATATTATATTATATTATATTATATTATATTATATAATTAGATATTATATAATTCTTTGCAGTTATCATTGTTTACTGTTTTGTCTATTTCTATACATTTCCTATTGCTGCTGTTGCTATTGCTTGTATCACTGCAATGACAATAAAGTCTCTTTAGTCTTTACATTGGTGGATTGGTGTGTTTTTAGGCCAGTTTTTCATTTTTGTACATTACTTTACAATTTGAAATAACAAAAGTGACTCATTCTGTGATTTCTGAAAGATCAATAATATAAAATGAGTCAAATTATTGTTAGCCACAGGCCATGAACTATTTTTATTGCATGAATTCATTAATGTTTTTGAATGTTAAAGTTTTTGTTTAAAAATACACTCATTTTAATTCACTTTTTAATTCTTAAAAACCACAAATGTCTTTTATTTTATACTGACAGCAAGGGTCAGTGTTTATCACCATAGATTATAGTGCAAGTTAAATCCACATTCTGGTTGTAGTTTCGACACATTATGAAGAGTGCTTGAGTAGCTCATTGTCTTAATGCTATGTCATAAATGACTAATTTCTTCTGTATTGTACATGGAGGTTCAATGCTGAAAATTATCACAAAAGAAGATGAGGTGGCCTGACCAGCACTGCTCCAGAGGCACCAGGAGCTGCACAGACACAGAGACAGGGTGCAGAACTGAGGACTGTCCATCTCTACAGGTACAGAGAGGGTTTATTCCTTATCTTTTGTAAAATGTTTGAAATTGGGAATGCTTCTGCAGAACACATGTCAGTGTTTATTTTAATGTAGGCCTAAACTATTATTTTGTATAATTTTGAGTGTTTAAATGCATATTTATGTATATAAATAAATAAATACATGTTTAAATACATATGTTTGTGTGTTTTTGTTCCTCTGGGGGGGGGCACCACAGTAAAATTTCGCATAGGGCACCCTTTTGGCCAGCAGCGGCACTGGTGAGGGTTTTTTTCGTGATATTGTCCGGTTGGCATTTGTAAACGGCCATCATAAACCATTAGGCTAATAGGTCTACCTGTCATTTTATTTATCTATTAAGCCTATTTTAATAACTTGTTTTCAGGTTACATTTTCATTTTTTAGGGCCATGAGCTACAAGTGAAAACAAAATTGATATGCTAACTGTATTTTAGCTGTTGAAATAAGCCAACAATATATTCTCTGGTGTTTAATTTTGCATGAGCAAATAGCAGTATAGCCTATATTACAATTTTTTTTTTTAAAGATTATCATTCAGTTTACCTGCAGCGCATGTGAGAAGTTGATCCACGGCAAATCCACTTACTCACGCACTATATACCTATTTAATCTAAACTTGACTTCGCAGGCCGATCATCTTTAAACTCAAAAGGCATTTATTAAGTGTCCTAACTTGAGAGTGCTGCTGCATAATGGGATGTTTCTTTTCACAACTGTTAAAGTGCGTTTTAGCGATGTCAAAATGAAAGCAAACATTCAAAAGGGTTCTGCGTTGTCAATTTTAGCTTAATTTTTATAATATTAATAATAATGAATATAAAAAATTAAAATATTAATCATAGTGTAGACTATTGTGGGACTGTGCAGTGTCCAACTAAACATTTTTATTAGGCTACATATCCCCTAACTGAAAAACTAATGTAAAAATGACTGGCAGTTGTGTTTCTGCTAAAATTAACTAAACGGCAAATTTCTTCTGCGTTTTTTCCTTTTAGAGCTCAAGAGAGTTGTATTTAAAGAATTAGTTAACCAAAATATTAAATTAATTATGTCATGTCATCCACCACACTGTAAAAATAATACGTAATTTTACGGTTTATTTCCGGCAGCTGGGGTGCCGGAAAAGAAAAAAACAGAAAATAACGGCTGTTAAATTACAGAAATTTACTGTAAAATAACAGAGGTTGAATTACAGAAATGTACCAGAAATTCAAATTTTAGGAAATTTCTGTAAATGAATGTTCATTATTTTACAGTAAATTTCTGTAATTTAACGGCTGTTATTTTACGTTTTTTTTTTTTTTGCACCCCCAGCTGCAGGAAATATGCCGTAAAATTACGGATTTTTTTCACAGGGCAGTTTAGAGTGCGCCTACGCCACCGCGTGCATGTTTTAAAGGCACTCTGACATGACATGGGGACCAGATCTCTGAACTTTTGCTTTAATTTCACAATTTCATAATTTAATTGCTTGTTCATAATATAAAATATCTAAATGTGTGTTCTGAAGGTTGGAATGACAGGAGTGTTAGTAATTAATGACAGAAAGAATTTTCAGTTTTGAGTGACCAATCCTTTATGAAAACTGAGGGGGCACAAATTCTTTCTGAAACACCTCCCCCCCCCCCCCCCCCCCCCCCCCCCCCCGTAGCGCCGGGCCGGCCCTAAATCAAACTCTCACAGGAACCAATGGAAAGTTTTAAAAGGGTCACGAAACACCAAAACACATTTTTTGAGCTGTTGACAGTCATATATGTGTCCCACGCTGCTATAAACACTCTTAGGACACATACATTGCACTAAAAAGTGAAAATTGGTTGTTTTTGCGTTATTTTGTGCAAATTCGTTCTTCCGGTTTGAAACTAATTTTTAAAGCTACGTCACGGCCATGAGATACTTAGGTTTAAATCCAGCCTGGAGAGTGGCTGCCTGTCTTTTCAAGAACATTGTGACGTATCTGAGTGTGTGCCATAAATTCATGACAAAGTCGTGCTTCAAACCAATCAGCGCGCTCTATTGTGTATGACGTGAAACTTCATTAATATGCATGATAGCTCCGGAAACTGTTTACCTGTTTACAGCATTCAGACGGCAGAGAGATGCCACGTTGTGTTGCCAAAACAAGTGAAAAAACTAGAATTTGGAGACATGGGTCGTCGGTCTTGCATTTATTTGTGTGCTGCAACAAAGGTTTTGTTTTCATTTTCCCTCCATGAGAGAGCTGCTGGACTCACGTGTGGATTACAGTGCACGCGACAGAAATTTGTTTGTAAGAAACATTTTTTACCCGAGAGCTTTTCGCATCTGGAATAGGTGAAATCCGGATTTGCCGCTCGTCTCCTTTTAATAAAAAGACACAGTTCCAGTTTGATTGTCTGTCTACAGATTTGGTAAGTGTGTGCAGTGCAGTGCCCTTTGTTTAACCCAGATTGCAAAGTTAGTTTGTATCGTCAGCAGTGCTCTTTCAGTTTTTAAAGACATGCCTTAGTCAAAATGATTTAGTTACTAAGTTTACGGTGTGTTAATATCACTGCAATATTATAGTACAATATTATAGACTGAAAGATCCGCTGTAAATGCTGCTCTCCGAGTGTAAACAGGTTAACACAAACTATTCCCGTCGTGCAAGATTTTTGTCGCATTTTGTGACAGGATAGTCTATACACACATGGCTTTCTGACGCTACCTACCGAGTACATAAGTTACAGAGAAATGCGGAGGATATTTTCTCCCATTAGTCGTGCGGTATCAAACATACTGAGTCTGTGTGTATGTTTTGCCTGTGAAATCAGCACGTGCCCAAATGGAAACTCCCTTCTTTGCAAGTCCTTCCCTTCCTTCTTTCCCAAGACACTCCCAGAGCTGGACACGCCCACTTTACTGCCTTTTTTTAAACTAGAGGTCTGAAAACATCCTGCTGAGAAAGCGGAGTTTCGTGGCCCTTTAAATGTCATCCCGTTATGATTAACGGATTTGAATTACAAGGACAAAAGGCATGTGCTCATAAACCACCTCAATAGAATCCAACTATAGGTCCCCCCCCATTTCATTTTACAATTTTGTGTCTTCGTAAGCCACATAAACAAGTAAACACACACTTTACTTGAAGTGTACTAGACTCTGTTTACACCTGCCAATAAAATGTCTCAAATACATCTCCAGTGAGCATTTGTGAAAACACACATTTGTATAAAACATCACACATCCAGTTTGCTCTCAAAAATGAAATGTGGTCAAATGCGCAGCTGTTCCGAGAAACAGGAAGAACTCTATGTGCAATCATTAATGATTCAACACATGTACTAAACGCTTGTCATTTTCTATAGGTTGCCAAATTCCAAAATGCAACACGCTGTGAGAACCAGCAAGCAACGCTACCTGTTTTGCACATTTTGATATCTGTGTACTGTCAAAGTGCTTACTGCGCACAGTATTCAGCTGCAGAGTGTGTCTATCTTAAATACTGCATGAGTCCTATGATATTGTTCATTCAAGCAACAGACCTGTGTGTGTATTTTGGTTTGTTTACACTAGTATCTAAAGACACACAGTGGAGCACTGCCAGAGAGGAAGAGGTCTAACGCTGGGGAGTCCTGAGAACATTATGTGTGTGTGTGTGTGTGTGTGTGTGTATGAGGGAAAGACAGTAGTAAACAGAGGACAAGGGAATCCACAGAGAATTAGATCACCAATTTATCCCAAAGCGTTCGCCCTATTACCTTCTGTCTCTTTTCACACTTCAGTTGCAAAATGTTGGTTTTTCCTTTGGAAATAATGTTCCTCTACATACATATGTGCAGGACATATGTGCAGAAAAACACATGTGCAGAATTTTCTTTTTACACACAATTCACTGCAGTTTTCAGCTTAATTGGTGACGTTAGTGACAGTAAAACACCAACAACTTTAATTCCTTTTCATGCAAAACATGATCACTGGGGAAGATTTAGTTTAAAAAGTTTAAAAACAGAATGTCACCTAATGTTACATTTAGCTCAAGTGATTTGTTCAGCATCCAAAACTCATTCAGCATGTATTGCTGAATATATATTACATTGTTCATTATATTAAGTTCATTATTTATTATTCATTCACTCATTCATTTTTCCTTCGACCTAGTCCCTTCATTAATCAGGGGTCACCACAGTGGAATGAACCGCCAACTTATCCAGCATATGTTTTATACAGTGGATGTCCTTCGAGCTGCAACCCAATACTGCGAAACGCCCATACATACTCATACACTACGGTCAATTTAGTTTATTCAGTTCACCAATACTGTGTGTCTTTAGACTCTGGGGGAAACCACCACAAACATGCAAACTCCACACATAAATGCCAACTGATCCAGCCGGGACTCGAACCAGTGACCTTCTTGCTGTGAGGGGACAGCGCTAACCATGTCACCCAATTAATTATTAGATTTTTTATATATAACTTGTCACCGATGTCACATTTAATATCAGTGTTACAACAAATCAGTGTTGAAAATAAATTTCTTCTTGGTATTTTTTTAAGCATAAAGTATATTTATAATGCAATGCTAATCGCCCTACACTTTATCACTGTACTGAATACTATAAAATAGTAGGATTTCTTGCCCATTCTGTAATACGAAACCACATCTGGTCACAAAAAGGAGTTATTTCAAACTCCTCAACTCAACTTCTCAATGTTCATTCATTCATTCATTTTGCTTCAGGTTAGTCCCTCATATATCAGGGGTCGACACAGTGGAATGAACCACCAATTATTAATCTTTGCATCTCGTTTAAATACCCTATAAACAGCAGCTACGCTAATTATTTTCTTTATTCTCTATTTCCACCTGGGGATACTCATCCTGAGGCCCCTAGAGATTATGCAGCGCCATTGATGCGATCCAAGACCTGTGAAGAATAATGCCAAGGTATCCATAATCCTGGACCAGGCCGTATCCTGAGCTGATGCTGTGGTGGTCATGGAGAAGCGGAGAGCGTGAGACAACAGACAAGTCTCCGCATTGATCCTGTGGGCCAGCTTGATCACCCGCCGGTGACCTACTCACACCTCCGGTTCTCCACAATAGACGACCAGCGTTCTCCAGCCTCCAGCGCCTAGACTGCAGCTCTGCATAAGGCGTTTGGCCAGAGGAGACATGGTCGTGCCCAACTGAGCCTGGTTTTTCTCTAGGTTTTTTTTCTCCCTTCACTTTCATCAATTGGTGAAGATTGTTCAATTCAATTCAATTCACTTTTATTTCTATAGCACTTTTACAATGTAGATTGTGTCAAAGCAGCTTCACATAGAAGATTATAGTGAATTGAAACAGTTTCAGTCCAGTTTTCAGTGTTTAAGTTCAGTTCAGTTTAGCTCAGTTCAGTGTGGTTTAATAATCACTACTGAGAGTCCAAACACTGAAGAGCAAATCCATCGATGCGCAGCTCTACAGATCCCAAACCATACAAGCCAGTGGCGACAGTGGCGAGGAAAAGACTAAACCAATTGGCGAAAATGAAGAGTTAAAAAACCTCGAGAGAAGCCAGGCTCAGTTGGGCACGACCATTTCTCCTATGGCCAAACGTCTTGTGCAGAGCTGCAGTCTAGGCGCAGGAGACTGGAGAGCGCTAGACCTCAGCGAAGACTCGTCCTGGAGCGTCACAGGAATCAGTCTCATGCTCTCCACTCCTCCATGACCACCACAGCAGTTGCTCAGGATACAGCCTGGTCCAGGATTATGTAACCCCGGGGATCGTCTCATCGCTGGTCTTGGATCGAATCAGTGGCGCTGCATAGTCTGAGGGCCTCGGGATGAGTATCCCCAGGTGGAAATAGAGAATAAAGAGAATAATTAGCGTAGCTGCTGTTCATAGTGTATATAAACAAGATGTCTTGTTGAACCTGCGTTGAGCACACTCATGCATCATACCGCTAAGTGATGAGTGTATGCTTTGCTAAAAAGATAGGTCTTTAATCTAGTTTTGAACTGTGAGAGTGTGTCTGAGCCTCTAACATTATCAGGAAGGCTATTCCAGAGTTTAGGAGCCATAATTGAGAAGGCTTGACCTCTTTTACTCGACTTTGCTATTCTAGGTACTACCAGAAGCCCTGAGATTTGAGATCTTAAAGAGCGGGTTGGGTTGTAGCGAGACAGAAGGTTGTTTAGATAAACAGGAGCTAGATTATTTAAAGCTTTATAGGTAAGAAGCAATATTTTAAAATCAATACAAAACTTAACAGGCAGCCAGTGTAAGGAGGATAAAATTGGGGTGATATGATCATATTTTCTAGACCTGGTAAGAACTCTGAAGTTTGTTAATAGAGGGTGCTGGGCAGCCAGCAAACAGAGCATTACAGTAATCCAGCCTAGAAGTCATAAAAGCATGGACTAGCTTTTCTGCATCTGAGATGGATAGCATAATTCGTAACTTAGCGATATTTCTCAGATGAAAGAAAGCAGTTTTTGTGACATGGGAGATATGATTTTCAAAAGTTAAATTGCTTTCTAATAAGACACCCAGATATTTTATAGTAGAGCTAACGCTAACAATGTATCCCTCTAATTGCTGGACGAGTTGTGAGAACTGCTGTGTTCCTCTCCACTGTCGCCACCGGCTTGCTTTGATGGGACTTGTGGAGCTGCGCATCGATGGATTTGCTCTTCAGTGTTTGGACTTTCAGCAGTGAAATTTTAACCATACTAAACTGAGCTAAACTGAACGTCAACTCTGAAAACTGAACTGACATAATTTCAATTTACTAGAACTTCTATGTTAAGCTGCTTTGACACAATCTACATTGTAAAAGCGCTATATAAATAAACGTGAATTGAATTTAATTGAATTCTGGCATATGTTGTATGTAGCATATTCCCTTATAGCCACAACCCTGTACTGGGAAACCTCCTCAATGTTACAGTATGTAGTGCATTTACAGTAAAAGCATGTCAGTAAATCTTTTCATAAACAGGTCCATAAATGCAAAACTGTGTTGTATTGCTAGTGTAATAACTCATTTCACACACAGATTGTAGGTTTTATCATTATTACTATTATGATGAATCAAGTTTTTTTCTTTTGTGGGCAGAATTTTACCGGTATATGGCCAACAATAAACAAGATAATCGCCCATCCTTTCCCAATATGTGTAATTATTATTCAAAATCACTTGCAATCTACACCAGTTGGAAGCTCGTAGTTTAGGTCCTTTGACTGTACTTTCCATAGCATATATATTTTAAAAGATTTATTTCAGTGCAGCACATTACACCATTAATCTAGTAATTACTGCTAACGTGTGTTTGCATTTAAATTTCTGTCATCATTTGCTCACCCTTCACTTGTTTCAAACCTATTTGAGTTTCTTTCTTCTCTTGAACACAAAAGAAGATATTTTGATTAATGAAGGTTGCTGGGAACCATTGACTATATTATTTTTTTCCTATATAGAAGTCGATGAGTGTCAGCGACCAGCATTTTTTCAAAACAGTGTTCAACAGAAGAAGAAACTCATAAAGATTTAAAACCACATAAGAGAGAAAGTAAATAATTCCAATGAGAATTTATCCCTTTACTTTAAAGCATCTATTTAAATGGTTGTGAAATAAATATACCAAGTGAAAACTGATATTTCTTCTACACTACTTCTTCAGTGCACCTGCTCCATAGACATGACACATAATAACAACATAACATATAGGCCAACCACAAAAATAGAACTATGAGATTATCATAATCTCAGAGATTTTACTCAAACACAAACACACACACAAAGAGAATGTATTGTCAAGCCTCACGGTGACCTCTGGTTTCACCCCTCTTTTAATCTGATTGGTCTGCTATGACCTCGTTGATGTGGCCCCTCCCCCGGCATGAGAAGGACTGTTGCGTTTCTGATTAAATCAATCAATCAAGGCGCGTCTCTGCTCAGTTCGTCACCCGTCAGCCCTGCTCATCCGTACAGTGTGCTGATAGCAGCCATTACGGCAGATTGCAGGTCAAACTCCTCTGGCGACGGCTGCGTCTCATTAGTCGCTCACACTCTGGGAGGAACGTGATTAAATGTGATGGTCGCCGCTCACGGGCCGTGACTTACACAAGAGTTCACGGGTGTGCATGTTTGTTTGCGTTTCATATTTTGACACAGATTCGCACCAGAGGGGCGGCAGAACCTTGACCCTGACCTTTCACCTCCTGCGTTAAAATCCAATAATTAGTTCATCTGGCAAAAGCTATTAGAGCGCCTGGGGGGAAATAATTTTTAGCGTGCTCATATTTGTTAATTGGTAATGTTAATTTATGAAACAAAGAGCTTCAAATCTGAAATGTGATCGGATGAGACATGCCATTGTTAAATAGCTGATGTAACATTCAACATTAACATGGCAAGTCTATATATCAGCTACAGTTATGATAATGAAATTTCTTTATTGGCAGATATGTGCTATATCATTTGGTTTATTAATAAGAGGTGTTCTTGAAAAAAAGACACTAATTATAACCTAGCTAACCAAACAGAACATTCCAGAATTGACAACAACATAATCATTTTAAAAATAATGATACAATGCTTTCATTACAAACATACCTAAATAACAGAATGCCTAAGCATATTATAAATGGTTAAATACAGTATAATATTGGAGAATATTCATGACGGTCATGAAGAATATTCATGGCATTCATGATTGAGGATGAAAACACACACACACACACACACACACACACACACATACATACATACACACATATATATATATATATATATATATATATATATATATATATATATATATATATATATATATATACACATATACATACACACATATATACACACAGTTAAAGTCAGAATTATTAGCCCCCCTGTTTATTTTTTTCCCCAATTTCTGTTTAACGGAGAGAAGATTTTTTTTTTTAACACATTTCTAGTCATTATAGTTTTAATATCTCATTTCTAATAACTGGTTTATTTTATCTTTGCCATGATGTCAGTAAATAATATTTTACTAGATATTTATCAAGACACTTCTAAAGGCTTAACTAGGTTATTAGTTTGACTAGGCGTAATTAGGCAAGTTATTGTATAACAATAGTTTTTTTTCTGTAGACTATCGAAAAATATAATTGCTTAAAGGGGCTTATAATTTTGACAAAAAAAAAATTAAAAACGGCTTTTAATCTAGCCAAAATAAAACAAAATAAGACTCTCCAGAAGAAAAATATTATCAGACGTACTGTGAAAATTTCCTTTCTCTGTTAAACATCATTTGGGAAATATATATATATATATAAAAAAAAAAAAGAAATTCAAAAGGGGGGCTAATAATTTTGACTTCAACTGTATATACAGTACAGTTGAAAACAAAAGTTTACATACACTGTATAAAAAGGCACATAACCATTAAAAAAGTCAGATGTTAATGTGACTAAACTTTTTCTCTTTTAGGTAAGTTAGGATTATCAGATTTGTTTCTGTTATGCTTAATAGCAGAATAATGAGAGAGAGATTTTTTGAGAAATTGTTATAACTTTTCTTGAAAGTCAAGTTTACATACAATAAGATTATTATGCCGCTGAAAAAGCTCAGATGATGGTGTCAAGGTTTTGGAAGTTTCTAATTGGCTAATTGACAACATTTGAGTTAATTGGAGGCACAACTGTAGAATAGTATTTAAGGAAAACCTCAAACACACTGCTTCCTTGAGTGTCAACATGGGAAAATCTACAAGCCAGAATCAACAAAAAAAGCCAGATTACAATTTGCTAAATTACACTGGGAAAAATAATAATTTTTGTAGACATGCCCTGTGTGTTTGATGGAACTATGATTGAACTGTTTGGCCATAATGACCAGTGTTACATTTGGAGGAAAAAGAGGAAAGTTTACAAGCCTAGGAACACCATCCCAACTGTGAAGTATGGGGGCGGCAGCATCATGTTGTGGGGCTGTTTTGCTGCAGGAGGGACTGGTCCACTTCACAGCATAGATGGCATCATGAAGAAAGAACATTATGTAGAAATACTGAAGCAACATCTCAAGACATCAGCCAGGAAATTAATACTTGGCCTCAAATGGGTCTTCCAAACATACCATGACCCTAACCATACTGTCAAATAGTTAATGTGCTTTAAGGACAACAGAGTGAATGTTTTGGAGTAGCCATCACAAAGCCCTTGAAAAAGCTTGTGCGAGCAAGACAGCCTACAAATCTGTCTCGGTTACACCTATTGTACACTATTGTGAGAAGCTTGTGGAAGGATACCCAAAACATTTGACCAAAGTTATACAGTTTAAAAGCAAAGCTAAAAAAAATACCAAGGAAATGTATGTAAACTTTTGACTGTCTAGAAATTAATAAAAAATTCTCAAAAACAATTCTCTCATTATTCTGGCATTTAGCAAATGTAAATGATTTAGCTAATCCTAACAGACCTAAAATAGTAAATGTTTAGTATGATTTACCATCAGACATTTTTTAAAAATGAGTGTATGTAAACTTCTGGTTTCAACTGTACATATATAATAATAATAATGATAATGATAATAATAATAATAATAATAATAATAATAATAATAATAATAATAATAATAATAATGATAATAATAATAATAATAATAATAATAATAATTATTATTATTATTATTATTATTATTATTATTATTATTATTATTATTATTATTATTATTTACTATGTCCCTTGGCTGGCCTGGGAATGCCTCGGGATTCCCCTGGAGGAGCTGGAGAAAGTGTCTGGGGAGAGGGAAGTCTGGGGTTCTCTCCTAAGACAGCTGCAACCACGACCCGGCCCCGGAAAAGCGGTAGAAAATGAATGAATGAATTATTATTATTGATCTCTGGGTTTGGTGGGAGCACTTTGTAGCTTAGCTTAGCATTGTTTAAATCTGATTAGATTGCTAGCATCTTAGTAAGAGTGACCAAAGAGTTTTTATATTTTTCCTATTTAAAGCTTGACTCTTCTGTAGTTAGCCTACATTGTCTAGTTCTGACGGAACATTTTAATTTGTTATTTTCTAGGCCAATATTGCTAGGAAAAATACTCTCACACCAGAGTACTTTGCTGCTGTACGATGGCTGCAGCAAGCACAATGATATTACACAATGCCTGAAAATCTCCAGCTTCAGCACAATCTTCAGCTAGGTAACTTCCAACATTACACACAGAACACGCTCCTTACAAGCAGCTGACCATGTTGACTATATTGGCAGAAGTTAGACAGTTTTCAAGTTTGTTGGTATTTGTTAGTGAGATGCTAATGGTCTTTTCTGATTCAATGATACTAAGCTAAGCATTCCCGCCAGACCAGGGGCCTTATGTACAAAGACTTGTCTTGTCTTTGACTTACCTTGTGTACGGACAAATTTGTAAATGTGCGTACGCAGTAAAAAAATCAGATAAATACTGCGTACGCAGAATCCCACGCATATTCTCTTTGTACATCCGAATTAACGTGAAACTGAGCGCACGTGCATGAGCTCAAAACCCCTCCCTGCCTCCTCCCCCGTATGAATATGGTAATGACTCCACTTTGGCAAAACCAAACGAAAAAGCAATGGCAAAAGCAAGCAAGAAAAGAAACTTCACAGAAAATGAATTGGAGGTGCTCCTATCGGAGGTAGACTTGAGAAAAACTATGTTATTTGCAAGTTTGTTCTCTGGAATTAATAACAAAAGAAAAAAAATAGAGTGGGAGAGTTTAGCTGACGCGGTTAACACAGTGGGGTCTGAACATCGCACTGTGAGTGAATTAAAAGACATGGTCCGATGTAAAGGTGCAGGTTAAGAGGAGAACAGCAGCGCACCATCAAAGTGTGGACCGAACAGGCAGGGGAACAGGGGATGCTGAACTAACACCCTTTGAGGAGAGAGTTGCCTCAATTGTGGGCGACACTTTACTGTCTGGAGTAGTATCCGAGTCTGTGGGAGACACAGATGTATTAGAGGAACACTTTGTTAGGGCGGTATAGCAGCACCCCTCCGCTCTTATCAAGGCAGCGCCACCGGCATTTCAGCTGCCCAATCGCCCGCTCTATAACTGACCAAGTGCTAGAATGGGCATCATTGTATCTGCGCTCTTGGTCAGTTTTGTGGGTTTTTGAGGGGGGTTAAAAGCCACGTCTTGTGGATAACTGTAATGGATAACTGGGGTCTCCTGATAATAATGGGGTATATGTCGAGCTAGTGTTGTTCCCATACTGATAAACTTCCGGTGACCTGTTATTGTGAGTTTTTTCCATTTTATACGATTCCTTTTACAGCATCGATGATGTAATGTAATTAAAATACAATCAGTAAAATAGACTTCGGCATTCGTTTAGTTGCTCAAGCGTAAAAACGAGACAAAAAGCCGTTTACTCGCTCACGCCTGTCAGACTCGGAAGCCTAGCGCAGAAGCTCCATTGAATATAATGGGGTAAAATAAATGCTCATATTATGAAGACATGGAGCAGGAAAATATAATTTAATGCAGTGCTTCTTGTACAATCTGAGACCCACTTTATATCGGACATCACTCAGCCAGTGGAGATCGCTGATTTTTAAAGAAAACAGACCTTAAACGTGCCGATTTTGCAATGGCGTACAGTTTACCGGAAGCGTTTAACCCAGGTTACTGGCATATTAAAAGTCCTATTAGCATACTTCGACATATACCCTATTATGCTCAATAAAATAAAATGTAAATAAAATAAAAAAAAAACTTAGCTGGAATATTATCTTTAAATACTGTACATCACTCACCAAGAAGCCACCCATCGCGCGTTTGTGAGAATGAATGAATCATGGGTTGACCAAGGCCACCTTGCCACAATATTGTATACATTGTATATGTTCTAAATCACATAATTGGTAAAAAAAAATAGTGTGTGAATTAACCCGTTTTATCAATTATAAATTAATAGCAATGTTTTTCACATGTGTTGGTGCGATACTTTGTAGTGTGCAATTTAATGTAATTGGCTCCAGGAGTCGCCAATGGAAATAAAACAAACACACACAAGAAATACACGTACGCCAGACATGAAGTTGGCGAGGACCAATGCACATTCTCACGTTAATTTCATCGTTAGTAAATCCAAACGTGAGCGTGAAATCAGTACGCAAAGTTTTTGTGCATACGCAGCGTTGATACATGAGGCCCCTGGAGATTGACTGAATGGTTTAAAAAACTGGTAAAACTCAAATGTTTAGAGATGTTGTAAAATGAGCCTATTTTCCTATTCTTTCTTTAGAATACGAGCAATTCCAGCGTTATGAATGTGACATTTGCAGTAAAAACTCAAAACATAAATTCACATAGAAAGTATACATTAACATTATATTGAAACAACTGTTTGTACTTTCCAAAACAACTAACCACAGAGTTATGGGGTCAGAAAAAAACAATCTGTAAACATTTTTTTTAGATTTTAAATAAAGAAAATAAACATGCATTATGGATGTGACAAAAAAAATCTGTGAGTTTACAGTCTACAGCATACTTTGTAGACATTCAGTGAATTAAACTGCACAATCCAAAAGAAACAATGCTAATCAAAAGAATAAGAGTTGGCTCACTATAGAACAAAAATGATTGATTTTATTTTATTTGACATTTTTGCATTTAAGAGGGAAAAGCTTCATTATGGATGTGACAATTTTCCGTTATGGATGTGACAGATGTGAAATTGTGAAATTGTGAAAATCTCAAGACCTCTGCTGAGGACAATTTTCAGGCTCTGTGTAATATCATTGCGCCTGTTGAAACTTGAAAACCATCTAATTTCTGTCAATATAACCAACATTGTCAGCTGCTTGTAGGGAGCATGTGCTGGTAATGTTGAAAGTTATGGCTGGAGATTTTCAGGCACAATGTAATATCATTGTGCTTGCTGCAGCCATAATAAAGCAGCAAAGTACTCAAAAATGAGAGTATTTTTCCTAGCAATATTGGCCTAGAAAATAACAAATTAAATTTATCAGAATTAGTACACAATGTAACTATAATAATTTTTTATGACACTCTATAACAATAATTGATATTTTACAGTACTGTAATGGTTGGGTTTAGGGTTAGGGTGGGGGGTAGGCATTAAAAAATACAATTTATTGGGTAATTTAATAGATAACATAAATTATACTCGGTACAACTACTGTTTTCAGGTTACTGTGACGGTTGGGTTTAGGGTTGGGGTGGGGGTAGACGATAATAAAATACAATAAATGGGAATTTAATAAATAACGTAAATAATTCTCTTTAACTTCCGGCTGCAAACGTATCTGTTCTAGCAACAACCCTATTAAAGGAGCAGCAGAGACTATGGGACTTTGTCAGACCTTGACAGGGACTTTGTCAGTAACTTTTACAGCTCTAATGGACCAGCTTCTTCTTCCTCCGGATCATAACATGTACTGTAAGTGTAATTAAATCTGTTGCCTCGTTTTGTGTAGTTTGCAAAATATGTGTTTAATTGTATGTCGTTGTTATTACTTTGGGTTAGGTTTAAGAGTAGAGTAATATGCTGGTGTTTACTTGGTGTTACATTGCTTTATTGCATTCCTGCATTGAGCTCTCATACTTTCTGCTACTTCATACTGTAGCCGTGGGCATTTCTTTCTGTCTCATGCTGAACGCAGTCGACCAATCGCAACAGACTGGGTCAACGGTCCAATCAGCACAGATTAGCTTCGCTTAAGGAGGGGTTTGGGAACAAATGAATCTCTGAACGATTCATATGGGAGTCGCTGGGATAATAAGGTAAAAATAAATGCATATTATAAGACAATGAAAGTGTTTTTTGACCTCGCATGCATATCAGCCTGTTGTTGGAGACCCCCAAAACCAAAATATGACCTTTTTAATGCAAAATATGAGCTCTTTAACAATGTATCGATAATAAAGTAAACATAAGCAACCTTAAGTTAAGCGTCCCTAAAGAGGACTCCACCTTGCTAAAAAAAAAAAGTAAAAACTATCACACCAAATAAATGATATAGCAAACTGTTTTTTTTAAGCAATATGTAATCATGTTGACTATTAGATGTCTTAACAATATATGCTATATAGGCTTTATATATGGTTTAGAGCTTCAATATGAAACTTCAGGCTGGCTGGAACTCCTGATTCGTTGTGTATGTGTGTGTGTGTGTGTGTGTGTGTGTGTGTACAACAACTTGTCTCAAGATAATTCATTGAAAACGAGTAAAACACAGAGGATGAGAGAGAAGAATGACCTAATTTCAGCTGTATATAAAATATAGTGTATGTGCGTGTAACACATGAGGAATGGTGCAGTTGGGAGGGGGAGATCGCATGACCTGAATAACTGATGTATTGCGTGTGATTTTGCTTCTATATGTCCATGTTTGTGATGAGATCATCCAGTTGAGAGGTTTGCCTTCATGTCAGCTAATGAAACGAGAGTGCGTGATGACATCATCCAGGACTACCTAATAAGGCCTGTCAGGACAAACAACATGTCCTCAAGTAAAACGCTTTTTACCCTGGTAATCTTACTGCATGACTGAATAGAACACTGTGTGCTGCTAAAATCTCTCTTGCTCTTTTTTTTTTTTTTTTTTTTACAAATCTGTGCACTTCTCATATCTTCCTTCTAATTCTCCATGCTCCTCTTTATTTTTTAATCAGTATTATTTTTGGAGGGCCTGTAGCAAGGTTGTGCACCATTTAGAATTGCTTGGTGAATGGATTATAGGCAATGCTAGTAAGCTTTTTGAGGGAGATACAATATGAGTGTAGTTTTTAATAATGCATTTAATACGCCTGAGCCTACGCATAAGCCTGAACCAGGGTCCATGAGCAGATTGGGCATTTTTGATGTATCAAATAGGTATTTACTTAAAGGGTACCTACTGTATTATACCCCTTTTTCAAGGTTTAAGATAAGTCTTTTGTGTCTCCAGAATGTGTCTGTAAAGTTTCAGCTCCAAACACCCATCAGATTAATTATTATACCTTTCAGAATGTTAGAATTTTCTGCTTTGACAGCATTGTAGCTGTTTTTGTTGCCTGTGCCTTTAACGCTGGTTCTCCCCACCCACCGTTCCCACATGCCTGTCAGAGTGTGCCTTAATCTCCGCCTCTGCTGCGTCAGATAAACAGCACAGTGACAGACATGAAGGAAGCAGATCTCACGTAACGTTTGTGAGAAATACTACAGTAAGAACTTTCCCAATGTTTATTATTTGATGTATTTGTTGTGGAGTTGCAACGATGAGTCACACAATGTCGTTACAAAGTTCACACACACAGTGGACACACACACAGCGCGCACTTATTTTTGCACTGTTTTTGCATGCAAATGTGACAGGATACATGTCAATATCCACTGCTGTATGGACATCCATTATGTTAATGTACAAAATAAACCTGATTTAACGTCCACAAACCGGGATTGAAGCATCGTCTTCTATAATTTTACTGACACGCGGCTGTGGGAATAAAGTAAAGACGATAAAATTGCGCACATCTTGTCTTGTTGATATTATAAGCGTTACGAGACATCTTAATACGCGGTTGTCAATCAATTCGGTGGGCGAGAAACGTCACTCCTACATCACATTGCGGTCAGCCTTAAAATGGGAGGGAGTTGGATCCTATTTTAACGTCAGGAAAATTAAAAAAAAGAGTTCACCCCAATCTGACTGTGGACCAGTGGCGGATTTAGGCAGGTCGCCCAGGGCAGCATCTTGCTGGGGGCGGTTTGGGGAGAGGGTGCAAAAAAAAGTGCCCCAGTAAAAGCTTTGAGGTAAGATTTACCTTATGCAAGTGTATTAATTTAGAGTGATTATCCCAGAATAAAGATGTTAGGTGCTATTCACATTTGGCATCTTTTGCACACGCAAGTTTGTTATTCTTTATGTGCTACCGAAACAACGCTGGTGAAAACAAATTGCAGAATGTGCGCAGAAAGCCATTACCGCATGCCTCACACGCGTTGATCCTGATCTCAGAGTTTACATGTAGGCTGATATGCGTCGACATGCAAGTCAACAAAACTAAAGTTTATATCATATGATGATGTTACTTTGACTAAGCATAGCTTATAATAACATTCATAATAATAATTCTCGGCCATAAGTCGGGTCTAAGACAACAGATAATTCTATAAAACATACATTTTTTGTATTCTATAGAACTGTCTGTCATAATTAATATTCATGCAAAAGTCTTAGAATATTACTCCAGTTGTGTTTTACATTGTTTTTCATTTACAATTAGGATTGATTTCTGTTATTTATTTAGAATAATAATTGTATAATAGGCGACGCAGTGGCGCAGTAGGTAGTCGCCTCACAGCAAGAAGGTCACTGGTTCGAGCCTCGGCTTGGTCAGTTTTCGTTTCTGTGTGGAGTTTGCATGTTCTCCCTGCGTTCGCGTAGGTTTCCTCCATGTGCTCCGGTTTCCCCCACAGTCCAAAGACATGTGGTACAGGTGAATTGGGAAGGCTAAATTGTCCGTAGTGTATGAGTGTGAATGAGTATGTGTGGATGCTTCCCAGAGATGGGTTGTGGCTGGCTGCGTAAAACATATGCTGGATAAGTTGGCGGTTCATTCCACTATGGCGACCCCGGATTAATAAAGGGACTAAGCTGAAAAGAAAATGAATGAATGAACAAATTAATTGTATAATAATAATAATAATAATAATAATAATAATAATAATAATAATAATAAATGAATTGTTATATTTATTGAAAATAAATAAATATATTTAAATGTATTTATAATAATTTTTTTTAATGTATATATTTAAAATATATATTTAAATATTTAAAATATATATAAAGTCAACCACATAGTGTCTTTATTTCTTGGTGGACGAGAAGGGGGTATGTTTGGGGTGGTTTCGCCCAGGGTGCCATTTAAACTAGAACCGCCACTACTGTAGACACACTATAGCTGCACACACATCTGTCCAAACAGCTTTAAAAAAATGATTTTCATCATAAGTGCCCTTTAATTAATTTATTTCAATTGACAGATTTAATAATTGAAATAGTATTTTATTTGATATTATTATTATAATTATTATTATTATTATTATTATCATCATCATCATTCTTATTATTAGTAGAAGTAGTAGTACGCATAGTAGCAGCAGCAGCAGCAGCAGTAGTAGTAGTAGTAGTAGTAGTAGTATTTGTAGTTTAAAAGTAAAGCAATTTCTAATAATTGTTATTTTGCTAATGTTTGCACATATACAGTTGAAGTCAGTTATTTCTCTTTCAAATATTTACCAAATTATGTTGAACAGAGCAAGGACATTTTCACAGTATGTCTGATAATATTATTTTCTTCTAGAGAAAGTCTTTTGTTTTATTTCGACTAGAATAAAAGCAGTTTTTAATTTTTTTCAAGCATTTTAAGGTCAAAATTATTAGCCCCTTTAAGCTATATTTTATTTTGATAGTCTACAGAACAATCCATCGTTATACAATGACTTGCCTAATTACCTTAACCTGCCTAGTTAACCTAATTAACCTAGTTAAGCTTTTAGATGTCACTTTAAGCTGTATAGAAGTGTCTTGAAAAATATCTAGTCAAATATTATTTACGGTCATCATGGCAAAGATAAAATAAATCTGGTATTAGAAATGAGTTATTAAAACTATTATGTTTAGAAATGTGCTGAAAAAAAAAATCTCTCAGTTAAACATAAATTGGGGAAAAAATAATAATAATAATTCAGGGGGGCTAATAATTCTGACTTCAACTGTTTATATTTTGATATTGATGAAGGATTAGACAAGCCTTACTGATGAGGCTATGGAAATGTATTTATTTATTTATACATATTCCTTGCTTATTTTCCTGAAGAGTGTTTAGTTCTGGAGCTGAATGTAAACCTAGAACTGCTATCACACATTACTAAATTAGAATGAATGGATAAATAAGTTTGCAACTAGGTATATTTTTTAAAAAGCACTCAGTTTGAAGTGTTCTTGTGTCCAATGTTATTTTGCTTTACAGTTTTTCTCAGTCGCTTTGGTGCATTTCTCACAACACTATTTACATTTGCACAACAGTTAATACATTTCTCAAAACAATTAGTGCAAACTGCAAAACCTAGTGGATAACCTGCAAAAGTGCGTCATTTGCTCAAAATGGAGAGCTCACTCCTCAAAAGCAAGTATTCATGTCAATGAAAGTGTCAGTGTCATCAAAATGAAAAGTCCTGACACCATTGTTAATGAACAAGACAGTCAAATGGCTTTGTCATGTTTTTATCATGACACTTTACTCTGTACATTTTTTCCAATGCAAAAAAGTCAGATTTTGGTGACACTTTCTGAAAATGTTCAAGACAGCACTATAGACTATTTGCACAGCCATTTGAAAACTACAGTAAAGTTAGACATCACTGCATTTAGTGAGGTATCTGAGTACAACACACTGAATATGTATGTTTCACATTTTTACTGCATTTGCTCTTTACAATTCTAATTCATTCACAGCATTGTGCAAAAGAATAAACACACCCTTTTTTACAACAAACAAACTTCCTTTGGGTAGAGCTGTGCACAACTGCAAACAATATTGCAGTACATATTGGAACTGAACCTACAACATACACCGGTCTGTAAATCATTCATCAAATTGTTCAATTTAGAAGACATTTTCAGTGAAAAAAAAGATTTAAAGTTTCTAAATAAAATGAGCTTGACAGATTTTGACAACTAGTTCAACATTTTTGCATGTAATGACTCAAGTAATGATATGAAGACTATTAGTTTTATATGGAATGACTATTCAGCAGACGCAAGTTTAGTTAATTTTGACTGACATGACATAAGCAAATGATAATGTTACAAACAGCAGAGAGTTGTATAAAAGCAATTGATGCATGTCCAAAAGCATTTGCAATTTGCTGGAAAGAATGAGAAACTGCTACTATGATGTGCACAAATGACTAATTGTTTTGAGAAATGCATTAACTGTTGTGCAAATGTAAATAGTGTTGTGAGAAATGCACCAAAGCCACTGAGAAAAACTGTAATTGAAACAGGTTTTATTTTAGGTGTTTTTTACTTTTTAAAGTGCGTTGTTCTTTTAATAATTTTTATTTTATTTACATAATAGATTTATTTTATAAACATTAACAATACATTGCTTTTGAAATTTAAAATATGTCGTCTATATATTTTGTATCTGTTTTATTCCAGTTGTTTAGTTTTAGATATTTACCTTAAGTTAAGCCTGTAAAATGGGATAAAAATAAGTTGAAATGGATTAAGCAATGAATGCGTGAAAATAAAATCATATATAATAACCTACAGTGCTGTTTAGGCAGCTCAGTAGGATTTGAAACAGAGCATCTGGACAGAGAGAGAACAAAAGAATAAAAAAAGCGAGCAGAAGACCGCAAGCGAATGGGTGAGAAGTAAATTAAAAATAATGGAGGAAGTATGTGAGAGATAAAGCAGAGAGATGGGCCAACGGTTTATTGCCTCTAACTGCATTTCTGCGTGTCTCTATCTGTATTGTATTGTGCAGAGAGGGTGACGGCTAAGATGCAAATCGCTTTTCGCCGCAAACAATATTGCATTTCTGCGAGCTTCATCCATCCTAGAGAGAGCGGCGGAAAGGGAGATGGATGGAGCGCTGAACTTTAATCAGGAGGAAGCCTGGAGCGATGGAGACTTGCTTTGGTCTGTGTGGTTTTTTTTCTGTGTAGGATACAGATTAATCAATCACGCGCGCGCATACACATACTCATCATGTGACCACGACTGACACTACGATGACAATCCATCTCTTTCCCATCAGCCTTGTTGACGTCCGACTCCCCCACACATCCCCAAATCACATCACACACACGCACAGTGCAAAAGACAGATGAGGAAAAACAGAATGAGAAAATAATCCCGTCTACGAGGACTTAAGACCCAAAGGACTCTCAAATTGACTAAACACGGCTGTTCTTGTCCACCCTTTTCCATAACAAACACACACTCATGCACACCAGCCAACCAAATGCTCTTGAAGTTCCAGCAAACTTTTCGTTTAACACGTCTTGTCCAGCTGGAAACGATCCCTTTCTCCAAATGTGTGACACCCTTTTTCATCAACACTCTCAGCATTGTAACCGCCTTTATCTACAACCTTAAAAAAACCTGATGCATCCAGTGTAAAAACAAAACAACAACATTCAGACCACAAATAGACATGCACTAAAAGGGGTCAGCGGATACCTTGTCAATTAGGAGACAACATCGACAGGTTTTTACGATGTTTTAGGTGTATTATAGTAATGGGAGTCCAAGCACATGCCCTGAAAGAGTTACAGAATTTCTGGGTCCGAAAAAAACGAAGACGAGTTTAGATCCGATCACACGTAAAAAAATTCAATTCAATTAAATTCATGTTTATTTATATAGTACTTAGCAGCTTAACATAGAAGTCCAGATTTCAGAGTTGAAGTTCAGTTTAGTTCAGTGTGGTTTAAATTTCACTGCTGAAAGTCCAAACACTGAAGAGCAAATCCATTATTGCGCAGCTCCACAAGTACCAATCCAAGCAAGCCAGTGGTGACAGTGGCGAGGAAAAAACAAACAGGCTCTGTTGGGCATGACCACAAGAAAGTAATCAGATTGCATGCAAAAATGAAGAGGTACGTAGCTGAAAAGACAGGCGTCAATCGACAATCATCACTCAATATTTTGACCATTTTGAATCTCTTGGGGATGAGAAGTTAGTAGCTGCAGGTATGTAGATTTCAAAAGAAAAGACTGTGGTCAGCGGCGGATTTAGGCATGGGCAATATTTGGGCGATCGCCCAGGGGTGCTTTTCCCAAAACCATCGTTAGCCAACTAAGGTCGCAAATTCCGTTTACAAACATAGTTCGTTGATTTGCCGTTTCCCAAATCCATCGTTCCAAGGAACATTCGCAAACTGCGTCGCAAACTTGAGCACTTGAAACAACACCTCTGGAGCTGTAGTTAGAAACGTAGTTCCTGGCTGTGTTCTATTCCCACTTATCCCCCCTATGCCCTATTCATTTAGAACATTCTAACATTCAAAGTTGGAATTATTAAAAATAAAAAAGCGTTAAGGTAATCTCTCTTGGGTGTAATTTGCTTTCAAAGTATTTTTACAGTTCAGTTTTAGCTCCAAAGCTTGTGAAAATAAAAAACATAGCATAAGTTAATTATTTTAATTTATAGTGGGTTATTTATTAAATATCTGTACTGTATATGACATGGGTCTGTTGGTTAGAACTTTCTGCTGTGGTTTGCATGTGTCAAACTGTAAAAGTAGACTTTTTTTTTAAATAAACAATATCCTACTTACTAATAATCATCATCCTCATTATCATTAATATTATTATTAAAGTAAATATATTTATAATAAATAGCCTCATTATTTATTTATGTATATGATTTATATATGATATTAGAATAGTGTTAACTTTTGTAAGTGATTTTATGTTTTAGAATAAAATATGTAATGTTAAACTTCTCAATAATATTAGTAAAGCAAACACAGGCCCTATATGTGCTATTTACATATATTTAAATTAATATGGAAAAGGAGTGCATGTTTTTACCAAAACTAATATTGAATTTTATTTTAAATGCCTGTTTGCACAAAGAAATGATGTTCTTCTCTAAAGAAGTTGTTACTCCACCCCGTTTAGAGAATCATTATGGGCGTTTTACGCTATAACTAACGTGGTTCAAGCGATAGATCTGCGACAGAGAAACTAGGGGTTTTGGGAAACACTCGTCACTACATCGTTCTTTTCCCAAACGATGCATCGTACTATGATAGTTCAGCCGCGAGTTGTGTCGTTGTTTGGGAAACGCACCTCATTTTTTCTTCTGAAGAAAGTCCTTTGTTTGTTTTTGTTTTGTTTTTGTTTTATTTCGGCTAGAATAGAAGCAGTTTTAAATTTTTTAAAAGCCATTTTAAGGACAAAATTATTAGCCCCTTTGAGCTGTTTTTTTCCGATTGTCTGCAGAACAAACCATCGTTACACAATAACTTGCCTAATTACCCTAACCTGCCTAGTTAACCTAATTAACCTAGTTAAGCCTTTAAATGTCACTTTAAGCTGTATAGAAGTGTCTTGAAAAATATCTAGTCAAATATTATTTACTGTCATCATGGCAAAGATTAAATAAATCAGTTATTAGAGATACGTTATTAAAACTATTATGTTTAGAAATGTGTTGTGTTCTCTCTGTTAAACAGAAATTGGAGAAAAAATAAACATGGGGTGCTAATAATTCAGGGGGGCTAATAATTCTGACTTCAACTGTAATTCACATTCTATGAATTTACATGAAATTGCCTTGAAGTTGTTTTTGAAGAACATTAGCTCTTGGCCTACTGACCCATATTACAGCCATACTAATATTTGGTATAAGAGTGCAATATAATGTTAGGAAAAACTAACTATGAAAGGAAATAATAACACCACAGGCTCATTGGAAGTTACTGCAATTTCTAAACATTAGTAGGAGTAAAAAAACAGCAATTGTGTTCCTTTTCATATAAACTATTACAACAGAAGCCATTTTTTGTGCATTCCTTGCATATTGTTAAGACCTGTTAACACAGTTTGTCAGTTAAACAGTTTGGTAAACAAATATGTTCTGACATTACAGCCATAAAGCTACAGTATGGCTTTTCTGACATGGTAAACTTGCTTGATAACTCACCTGGTACAGTCTTGCACGTGCAATGTTGAAGACTTTGTTACAAATCCCATGATTCACAATAAAAAGCTAAAATAAAATGGGGTTGGGTCAGCAAATATGTTTTTCACTAAGATTCACTTTTGTTAATACTATTGCTTAAGTTATAGTTTAGTCTAGATATGTTATTTTCAAACATGAACATTACCCTTTTAGTGTCAATCACCATAATACATTCAAGAACTGGCATATGGTAAATTTTTGTAGATCACCATTCATCTGTTTTGGATAAAACTGCTTTTACTATTTAATTTAATATGTAGCAAAACACTTGAATAACCCAGAGATGCAAACATTTGGTTGAGTTTTTGTATAACTCATTACAAAATTAACTCCAGTAAAATCATTATTAAAAGGTGACGTAAGACAGAAAACAAAATGGACACACTTTAAGGTCATTGCATTAATGACAGACTGATGAATTCAACCTGAAGTCGCTCACAGAAAGACTTGAATTAGACTAAAACTAAGAGGGGATGTTGTGCTGTTGAGAGCCTCAGCTCTGCAGAGCTCTCTTTCACATTTGCACAAAACTTTCATTAGCGTGGATGGCAGGGTGCGAGAGCAGCCATATCTGTTCCATTAGCGTCGCTCACCATAAATCAGACTAATCTCTCCTCGAGGGCGCGCGCTAATGACACTGCAACTGCCATCGCCACCGCTACCCTTTACTCACACGCACCGGCGTCTGTCATTACGCCACCCTCTACGCCTCCGTACCAACCCACATCAGCCAGATGATTGGTCCAGAGATAAAGATATTGCTGAACACAGGCCACGCCCATACAAGGAGGAAAATTACAATTCTATGCCCTTTTCAGCTGCAGAAATCTACTTGGGGTGGAAAAAACATCATGACACGTTCACTTTAAAAATCCTCATTTAGCCATCACTCATTATTTCTATTTAATCAAAGATGTATCATTTCAATAAAAACAAAAAAACATGGTTAACAGTGAGTTCATAGTGCTTTTTTCCAAAAAGCAATGCCTACATGTACAAAATAGGCAAGAGATATGTGATTACAAGACATACAAGAACCAATGGTGTTTGCTCTTCGACCTTCATTCGATTTTAGAAGATTTGACTTTTAGCACTTCACTGCAAATTACAATCCAAAAAATGCTGGGTTGTTATAACCTAAAATTGGGTCAAATATTGACAAACCCAACATTTAATTTAATCAATTAAATTTAAATTACATCTTTTAACGGTTTGTCCATATTTGACCAAATCCTGTTTTTAAATATCCCGGCGTTTGATAGTTTGTACAATGAGTTTAAGAGGAAATTAGTTTTATAAAAAATATTTTCAGGAGTAAATTTTGTTTTGAGCAGCCCTGAATGTTTTCACTTTTATCTAAAAAAAAAAAAAAAAAGGATAAATAAACCAGAGAGGATTTCCACACCTACCTGTGACTTGGACCAACGGACCAATCATTAAATCAGCTTTAATTTGCCTTATTCTATTTGAATGATATTTACACCCCCATCTTTGATTGCACTTTGATTGTCCAAGCACACTGGAGCCTTTGGGGAACATCCACACATAATGTTATTGTGTTGGACATTTCACACTAGACATAAGCAAAGCGTGAGCAGTATATTCAGTTGAAGTCAGAATTATTAGCCCCCCTTTGATTTTTTTTTTCCTTTTTTAAATTTTCAAGGTAATTTTCACAGTATGTCTGATAATATTTTTTCTTCTGGAGAAAGTCTTATTTGTTTTATTTCGGCTAGAATAAAAGCAGTTTTGAAATTTTTTAAACACCATTTTAAGGACAAAATTATTAGCCCATTAAGCTATATATTTTTCCGATAGTCTACAGAACAAACCATCGTTATAAAATAACTTGGCTAATTACCCTAACCTGCCTAGTTAACCTAATTAACCTAGTAAATCCTTTAAATGTCAGCTGTATAGGAGTGTCTTGGTAAATATGTAGTAAAATATTATGCGCTGTCAATCATGGCAAAGATAAAATAAATCAGTTATTAGAAATGAGTTATTGAAACTATTATGTTTAGAAATGTGTTGAAAAAAAAATTATATATATATATATATATCCAAAAAATTGCAACAATTTTGGTCGCATATGCGCCTGAAATGTAACCTATGTGACCTCATATTATATTTGGGAGCATTTGTGCGACTGCATATTATGGTTGTAGTGCGACCTGTTTTAATTTTTTTCTAAAAACGTGCTGAATCGGTCTTCCTTGCCGCTATATTGGTTCATATTAGCTGTCTATCACTCGAGGCTTTCCGCTGTCAGATGACAGGGAGCTTTTGTGACCGCGGGAAATGCAAACTGCTGAAGAGTGAAAAGTACACAGGTTTGCAAACCCCACCTAAAATTACAAATAATGTCACTGATGATAGCGATCATGTGATGAATATTGATCCGCCAGCCGAGATTAATCGAGTGTTTTCGGAGAAGGTGCCCGAATCTCAATGCGTTGCATTCACTGTGTGTTTAGTGCAAATGTCCGCTAAATGTAAAATCTAACACTGTACACATCATCGCCAAAGAGTTTGAACTGAATCTGCGGCTCATAACAAAGAACGGTATTGCGCCGGTGGTCATCGCGAGAATTCTCAATAATAGACCGGCTGACTCGCCTGCTTTTTTCCACAAACACAGAAAACTGTAAATCAGCTCATAATGAGACTGAGCATTTACAATAATTAATTCAAAATTAATCGTTTCTTCGGTGCACCGCAATGCAGACGCGGACAATTCGGTATCGGTTCAGTAATAATCATAACCGGTCATTATATACTGACGTCATTTATCTCACATGCGCTATGTCGCCAAGGCTTACAATGGCGAGGGAGGCGAGCGCGAGCATTTACAACGCTCTAACTACGTAAAAACTCAGAAACTGTGCACAATTTCACTGTGTGTGTTTGCTGAACACTGTTTCACTGACACTTACAGCAAAAGCCCCTATTTCACGGCGATTAAGAGAATGAAAGTAAACTCCATTTCTCTCTCACTGTGGCCCATGAGTGCATCTGTGAAGAGCACCAGCGTGTAAGAGCCAATCGCAGCCCTTTCTGTTGAGCGCATGACCAATCAAAGGGGTGTAAGAAAGAACTTGGTAGTTGGTAGACAAGGCTCAGAAAGCGAGCGGGATATTTATATTTGTTTATTTACTATAAATGCTCGTGTTGCTTAAAGGTATATCTGAAGATAGAGGTAAAGTTGGTTTTATATTGGGATATTCAGACATTCTCCTTAATAATATAATTTCAGAAAAGAATTATTTGCAAATTCTAAGTAGGGAAATCATATTAGCAGCCAATGACTATCAAAGTACAACATTGTTCACAGTCAATTAGATAGTGTTAATATTGTTTGTTACTTGTATCCTAATTCCAATCGAATATTCAAAGTATCATGATAAACAATATAGAGACTTCTAAATGAACGAATGTGTGAATATAAAACCAACTTTACCTTTATTCTGACTGTTGGTATTTAAGGACAAATTTGTTTTACAAATAGTATATAAATATATTTATACATTTTAATACAATAATTGCTGTGCTGTGAGGAAAATATAAAACTGTGTATGGAAAGAATCGTCAATGCACCGTGATGCACCGAGATATCAAATTGAACCGAATCGATGGCATGATAATCGTAACCGAACCGAACCGTGAGACCAGTGTAGGTTCACACCTATAATTTACAATGACAAACTGAAACCAAAACTTTTAAAGAGTGGTAGAAGTGAGACTTTTCTTCCTTTCTTTTGTTCGTTCATTCTTGAGATGTATATTATTTTTCTATTTAGTTACTGATGACTGCTTAGCAGCTTTCAGCATTGGATTGAATGATTTATTATAATCTTACGTTTGTTTTGTAGCAGAATTATTGTTTATTAAATTGACATGCAAATAAAAACAATAGTGCAAAATAAAGATTTCTTACTGCAATGCTTCATTTATGTTTGATGCAAACCATAAATTTATTTTTCATAAAGAAACAGTAGGACTTTTTATAGCAAATAACTCAACACTCAAGCAGCATGAAAATGAGAAATGTAATTCATTTTTAGTATTTTTGTCATCATTGTCATCAATAATACTTTATAATTATTAGACATTCGTTTGGAATTATTGCACAAATATCCATAAGTCATCACAGCATTAGTTAGATAGCTGTTTCTGGTTTTTGTTAGTCTTAATTGATGTTGTTTTCAAATACAATAAACCCCTTAATATACAATTTGCGGTGGTGCTCATTACTTTTGGTGGGTGCTCCTACATTTTTTCTGGTGCTCCTAATTTTTTTCTGGTTCTCCTAAATATTTGAAGTTGGGAGCACCGGTGCTGCTAAGTAAAAAAGTTCATTTCGAGCCCTGATACAGTATATATATATATATGATATCTTTGCTCTGTTAAACAGAAATTGGGGAAAAAATAAACAGGGAGGCTAATAATTCTGACTTCAACTGTATATAATGCATTCCCATAGATATATACATTAGATGTCGCCTACCCTACTGTTGTCTATTATAAGTAATGCGTCAATAGAGCCGCCATTTTAGTACAGGGTAGCGCTCCTTTGAAATGAATGCAGGACCAAGCTGAAGTGGAGGACTGTGGCCATCCAAAGCCAGAGAAATACACATATACAGATATATCTATGATCGGGAGTTTTCCCCGGTGGTTCGTATGAAAATATTTTTTTTAAATTACGAAATATTATAATTTTACATCACTTTTCTACATTGATGAATGTGACCGCACGGGCATTCCTGACAAAGAGTGAGTGTTTGTGTGCATGGAAATGCATTACCCTCCTTCTCTGTTTAATTTGATCTAATCCATGTCCTAAAACACACCCCCTCTCCTGCTTTCACTTCTCATTCTGACGGAGGGAGCGATTCGTTTGTGAATGTATCTCCGTTATGAACGACTCGTTCACTTAGCTGACAATAATACAAGTTTCTAGCAGCGCAGTGTCTTCTTGTCATATTTCATAACATTGTTTGTTTATTTTATTCAACAAAACTAGCATAAGTCTAGAATTTAGTGCGAGTTGGTGCTACTTTGCCTTATGGTGACTGCAGTAGGAGACTGTATCATCTATAATATTACTTGTTAAGCACAAAAGTTCATAACATACAAAAACATAAAAAACAAAATCTTACCTACGAAATGTTCTGACTTTGTGCTTTGTTTTCTTTGTTTGCTCGTTACTACACCCGTACACAGCGCTAAAGACCAGCATCTTCACATTGGCACACTGTCGTGACTAGTGCAGTTGAATGACGTTTGTCCTAGGAGCACTGTACCAATGTGGCGGCGCTATTGACGCATGCTCAGGGTCCCTATGTGATATCTAGTGTATATATCTATGATGCATTCCAATGAAGGTAACAATTATACAATTGAAAAAAAAACTGTTTTCTTTCTTTTCTTTTTTCACTTTTCTTTAAAATATGGATACTGCTGAAAGAGGAAGCAAGACGATCCCTTCTGGGTCATTTAACTACTACTTAGCATTTTTGTTGGTTGGTATCTGAGTTCTCCTACTTAAAATAGTATTAACCAATTAAATGTGCATCTCACTTTTTTTAAGATCACTTAAATAGGTTATGCTGCCTGCAGGCAACACAGTACAATAGAGGGTTAAGAATATCAGCTTCTTAATATGAAGGAGAAAAAAAATAAAGCATTTGGAAAAACAGAAGGATGAGATAATTATGACTGAATTTGCATTTTTGGGTGAGCGCATGCACATAAACAACCTCACATTACAAACCAAACTAACCCCCACACGCTGACACACTCCCATAGAAAACCCGACGGGAAGCAACATCTTTCTCTCTCACACACACAGGGTGCTGATATTGCTCATGATGGATAGCTCAATAGCGCCCAGCGCTGGGTAATGTGGCTGTGTTTTGATTGGGTGCAGAGTGGGCGAGTGATTAGCTTTTAGGATTTATGATTATGGCTTATCAAACAATACACACAGCGTGACTCTACTACACACAAGTAGTATCATGGGTAATCAAACAGCACGGCTTATCCACTGGGAAATACACACAGCACTGAGTACAATAGCTCCCAGCATGTGTTGACTGTATTTGAGTAAGGCACACAAATCACAATACTGGATCATACAACAATATTAAGCAGTTCTTAAAATGCCTCAATAAGCAATTGATTCACAACAACATCAGCCTCATTTATAAAGGAGCAGTAATACACTGATATATTTTATATGTTGTCTGATTGGCCAACAGATATTTCCCTTAACATTCATTATTGTACACTTTCAAAACACACATTATACACTACTATAATTAATTTGTGAATGTTAGTACACAGTAGTTAAAGACCTGTCATGCACAGTCGGACTATAATTGGTAACAAAATACATGACTCCCAACTTTGCTTCTGCACTTCAGTTCACTCCATACTGTAAAGAGGGACAAAAAAAAAAAAACATATGGATGCGGTATCTCACACAGAGTGCTCTCACACATTGTTAGACTGTATGCATGCAGGAAAGTGTAGAAAACTAAAAGCTAAATCCTGTCTGAAATACTGTGAGTATACTGTATTGTAAGAGACTGTGTTACAGCACCACAGACACATATGAGCATGCACTGATTTGTTTTATTTTTTTGGAATTTTATATTTAGTATATTAGACTTAATCATAGCATCTATATAATATGCTACTCTCTGATTTGCAGTGTTTATTTTATTCTTTTTGGATAAAAGCGTCTGCTAAATTAGTAAACGTAAATGTCACTAAGAACTTGTCGAAACGGACTACTGCTTATATTTCCGTGTGACCATGGCTGTTCTAATAACATTCATTCATTCATTCATTCATTCATTCATTCATTCATTCATTCATTCATTCATTCATTCATTCATTTTTCTTCAGCTTAGTCGCTTATTTAACAAGGGTCGGAATAAACCACCAACTATTCCAGCATATGTTTACACAGTGGTCGCCCTTCCCGCAGCAACCCAGGACTGGGAAACAACCATAAACTCTTGCATTCACACACGCACTCATACACGAAGGCCAATTTTGTTTTACCAAATTCACCAAATTCACATACAATGCTTATCATACGTATAGACCATTTTGAGGAATGTAAACAATAACAATGGTCCTAATGTATTTCCTGTTTTACATTTTTAGTTTTCATAGTTTCCGAGAATCCAAAAAGGTCCAGATATTGATAAATATTGTTATGAGAGCTGTTTTAACATGAAGATAGGATTGAATTGACACTTGTTACAGTTATGAAATAGTTTCATAGCAAGCAGGAAATGTTCAAGGGTCAATGACATGATCACATTGAAATGGTCTATATGAGTACACCCCTCACTAATCTATCTTTTAAATTCATATTTTTAATAGGAAGCTACACAATATTATATTTGTGCATATACATTAGATTAGTCAGTACTGAAGCCAAATCTGGAGCTTATCTAACAAAATAACTTACGACAACGGTCCAAAAACTAGTACACCCACATGTATATGTTATAGAAAAATATTAAATACAAATTTTTTAAAAGAGGAAAAAAAAAATTTAGCTGAAAATTTGTAGGTTGTCATTTTTTTTTGCAATATTTAGCTTGAATTTAATTGTATTTCAATTTCTAAATATGTTTGGTGACTGAAATATTATTTGAATAAATATATCTGTTTAATAAATCTGTTTTGTTTAAATGCACCAAAGTACATTGCCTATATTCTTTGAGAAATGGATCAAAATATTGATTTTCAAAATGGGATGTACTCAATTATGCTGAGCACCGTATACTGCATGTCTTTGGACTGTGGGGAACCCACCTAAAACCCATGCAAACACGGGGAGAACATGCAAACTCCACACAGAAATGCCAACTGGTCCAGCCAGGACTCGAACCAGTGACCTTCTTGCTGTGAGGCGACAGTTTTAACCACTGAGCCACCATGCCGCCCCGTTCTACTAATAAGGCATGCCAAATTTTGCTAGCATTGTTAGAGGTTGCCACCACCACTTCTATCCTACATTCAGCAACAAGGGCAACGCATTAAGAAGTAACAGTAACAACGACTTAATTCCTCAATGAAATACATAAATTAGCATAAGGAGAAATGATAGGTCATTTTAACCCAATGTTTCAGACAGTTCCAAGTATTTAACAAGAAAATGTTAAAAGAAAATGTAAGACAGCCAGATCTGCTAAAATATACAGTTGAAGTCAGAATTATTAGCCCTCTTTTGAATTGTTTTTTCTTTTTTAAAAAGTTTCCAAATTATGTTTAACAGAGCAAAGAAATTTTCACAGTACTGTATGTCTGATAATATTTTTTCTTTTGGAGAAAGTCTTATTTGTTTTATTTCGGCTAGAATAAAAGCAGTTTTTAATTTTCTAAAAACCATTTTAGGGACAAAATTATTAGCCCCTTTAAGCTATATATTTTTTCGATGGTCTACAGAACAAACCATTGTTATACAATGACTTTTTTAATTACCCTAACCTGCCTAGTTAACCTAATTAGCTGTATAGAAGTATCTTGAAAAATATCTAGTAAAATAATATTTACAGTCATCATGGCAAAGATAAAATAAATCAGTTTTTTTAGAAATGAGTTATTAAAACTATTATGTTTAGAAATGTATTGAAAAAATCTTCTCTCCATTAAACAGAAATTGGAGAAAAAATAAACAGGGGGGCTAATAATTCTGATTTCAACTGTATATTTTTCACAATAACAATAGACTTCAGGGTTTTTTTTTTAGATAATTGACAAGAATGTTTAAAAATATTAATAATATGGCACACAAATAATCTAATGCCAATACCTTTATGTTATATAATTGTATTTTTATAATAATAATAATAATAATAATAATAATAATAATAATAATAATAATAATAATAATAATAATAATAATAATAATAATAAATACATTAAGTAGTTTAAGGAGAAATATTATGTCATTTCATTTCAATATGTTTCAGAAAAATTCTGGTATTTATCAAGGTATGTTTAAAGACAACCAGTTAAAGACATTTCAGTTAAAAAAAAAAACAACAAAATCATAACATCATAAACATCTTGAGATAATCTAGAGTCAAATTATAGGCCAATGTAAAGAACATCAGTGAACAGTAGTTTTCAATATCAGATTGATAGCTCTTACACTTACTAATCACCATAGAATAGAGGTGTATGTTATCATGTGCTCATCTCCAAGAATTGTATTACTTCTCACTCATTTACTGCATGTTTATCAGGTAGGAGTTTTCCTTTTTTTTTTTCTCCACAAAATCCCATTCATTCCATTCATCAATCTGAAGTGCCTCGTCACTGGCTTATTTCTGAGAGGTTTTATATCATAACAAAAATGAGCTCATTTAAATGACATGTTTTGGGATATAACCTAAATTCCACAGACATTAGGATGAAGCAACAAAAATACTTGTTTTTAGTTTTTGGGTACTCTAGCAAACTTTGTACAATTATAAATAATAATAAAAAAAAATCATACCTTGTTTATTGTGTTTGTCTTGTGGTGGACGAGTCTTTTAAAGTTGCATTTGTTTCTTTCTATAGGAGAGAAAAAGACAAAGCTTGTTACACAAATAGCATGTTATACACATAACATATTACTTTAATATATTCCATTTAATCTGTTCCAAAATAATATTTGAGATGTTTGGTTGAGCCTCCTCTTTAGTTTTTGGTTTCCTGTTTTGGTTTCCATTGAAATGACAAAGATTGCTGTATTACACCTGGCCAGTAGTTGATTGTCATTTTGTATCAAAACATACAAAACTAAATGAACAAAAAACAAACAAACGAATAAACAAATGAACAACATCCTACAACAGATGTCAATGGCTACCATATTCCTACTTTTTTTCTACTTTTTCAACTAGGACATAAATACTGCTATTATTGCAAGTGACCTTATTTAAAGGTGCAGTATGTAAGTTTGACACCCAGTGGTTGAACTAGGTATTGCAGTCCTGAATCATAGTAAAGGTACGCCGGGTTGCCAGTTTGAGTGATTTTAAACTGTGTTCTAAATAAAAGCAACGACACACGATTGAGGGAATATTCTCCATATTAAAAGGAGTTTTGGTTATAACCAACACCTCGAATTGATTTATTAGAAGCGGCTTCTATTTCTCACAGCTGAACAACAGAAACATATGACAGATCACCTCAGGTAAGCCTCGTGTGCTTTATTCAGTGCTAAATGCTAACAATGCGAGTTTGAATGCATTTTACATGACGTGTATTACCATATACTGAAAGCAGAAAGTTCACCTCAGATCTGGAAAATACAATAAACCGTTTGAAATTGAACTTTAGAACTAAACACATATGAGTGATTCAGCATGTACATTTAATGATGTTAAAGAGGGTTAACATGTATTAAATAGATTCTAAACCTTACCGTTTTGTGAGTGAGTGCATATTCTGTGCTTCTGAAAGGCTGTATTTAAATTTCTGCCGTGTTTTGTGGTGCAAACAGCCAAATGGCTCATCACTCATAACAATCTTGTCACAGCGTGTTGTTAGGACACGCGATGTAACCTGCTCACGTTCCTAATATTTATGTAATTTGCTAATTAACGTCATGTGGAACTGAATCTGTCTCATTTTGACATCTGATACTTTCCACTACACTGTAGCATTTCGCTCATGGACGCATGCTTTCAGAGTCTTTCTGAATGAATGAATGAATGAATGAAATATGCTGTTTTCCACCAAGGCAACCCGGGGTGCTGAATTATAATTGGCTAAACTGGCATGTGCATGTGAAAATTACCTAAACAAAGACAGCGTTCCGGCACGGAAAAAAAACATTTTCAAAGCAGAATATCTGACTTCAGCATTGTTTGTCAGTTAAACAAGTATGTTCACTTGGGATGTTTCTTAAATATCTGCACACATATTATTGTATTTTTATGCTTTAGAAGAGTCAAAAACTTACATACAGCACCTTTAATATGCATTTGTAGGAGTGTGTCCAGGTCAGAGTATTTAAATTAACCACACAACACAATTTACTATTGTGTACGCGTCACTGTCACACAATGAAGACAAGGATGGTTATCTCTTTTCGTCAATTTATTCACACAGTGGATAGTTCAACAGGAGAAGCAGGTAAGTGATATTCTTGGATGGAGAGCAGACTTGTAAGCTGTTCACAATGTAAACAAGGATCTTCATTCAACCATCAGAGTATAGAGCAGGGGCGTCGCTAGACCCCATTTACTGGGGCACCTCCTTCAGAATGCGACCTCCGCTGGACAGTAGCAGACTCCGAAATGACAGATTCATTTCCACATGAGGTTATTAATTAACAAATGATATAAATATTACGAACGTAAACATTAGGTGAGCAGGTTACATTGTAACCGCGTGTCCTAACAACACACTTTTTGAAAAGCTATGCAGTGATGAGCAATTTGGCTGTTTGCATCAGACGAAACATGACAGAAATTTAAATACAGCCATTCAGAAGCACAGAATATGCACTCACTCACGAAATGGTAAAGTTTATATTCTCTTTAATACATATTAACCCTCTTTAACATCATCAAATGTACAAGCTGAATCACTGATATGTGTTGGCTTGCATTATTTCACAGATCTTTTAAGAGTTCACACTTAGCTGATGATTGATAATAAAGCTTGTTTGGCATGCTGTCCCAGGAGAGAGCCCTGAGCTTATGAGATCCTCGAGCCCTGGGCTCTCTCCCGTTTGCAAGGTGAGAGGTGCTTATTTCTAGCTAAATGACGGATATGGGTGACTGAAGAGAGGTGTACTCACTAAAAGCTTGACTATGGTATCAATTTTGTGTGTTAAATTTACTTAGGGTGCGTGTTACTTGGACTGTGGGAGGAAACCGGAGAACCCTTGGAGAAAAAAGCAAAACTCTGCACAGAAATGTCATCTGGTTTAGTAGGGACTTTAACCAGAGACATTGGCTGTTTCTCAATTCCAAGAACGCAGGGATCGGACTTGCGTTCTTGAGGAGACCGGTCCTGCCAGGTGTCCTCGGAAGAACGAACTCGGGAGATCACGAGAACAGAGAACGCGTCCTGTGAGAAATGAGATGTTGCGTTCTTCCTAATGGTCACGTGACCTTCACGTGTTTTAAATGGGAAATTATTCAAACATTACAGCATTCAAACAACAATTTATTGTTTTTCCCTTTTTCAAAATATATACTCTGCATAAAAACATTATAAATATACGTTGCACAATATAAATAAAACTGATTTTAATACGAATTTCAGCAAACAAACACTCTTATGTGTTTATTCCTTTATTAAGATGTCCATGGTAATGTTTATATTCATTTATTTTCATTTAGAAAAACTCCTGAGGTAACTAAGTTATATCTCTGAACTTTAATAATTAATCTAAATAAAATGCTGTGCTTCCCACCTCCAGTCGCAATGACTTCTGGGACTTCTAGAGCGAGATCGGTGCTCAAGTCTGCATAGGTGCGTCCTCAATATCAAGAACACATCCGGGTAGTTTCATGCGTCCTTCGTACTTGCGGTTTTGAGTATTGGAACTGAACTTTGGCAGCTGATGATGACGTTACACGAGAACACGAGAACGCAAGACCGCTGAAGAACGCATATTGAGAAACATCCATCCTTGCTGTGAGGCAACAGTGCTAATCACTGGGCCGCCGTGTCTTCCATCTGGAAAGGAGGGGAGGTAGGGTGGGTGGGCAGATGTGGTTCTGCAAGATGAAGATATTGAGGAAAGGAAAACTCTGGTTATTTATAGTGAGATAGGAATCATCTGATTGGATAATCAATCATGAGCCGATGCTGGAACAGCTGAGAACAATCACAAGCACGTGATCCTCGCGAAATTAATTTATAAATAAACTTCACAAAGTTTAATTTTAAACAGCCAATTTTATTTTCAAGATCTGAGGTGAACTATCTGCTGCTGCTTTCAGTATATGGCAATAAACGTCATGCAAAATGGCATTCAAACGCACATTGTTGGCATTGAATAAAGCACATGAGGTTTACCTGAGGTGATCATTGTCAGTTTTCTATTGTTCACCTGTGAGAAATAGAAGCCGTTTCTAATATATCAATTCGAGGTGTTGGTTAGGACAAAAACTCCTTTTAATATGGAAAATATTCCCTCTATCGGGTGCCGTTGCTTTTATTTAGAACACGGTTTAAATCTCTCGATCCTGTCCTCAATCTGGCAACCTGCGCTTGCGTTTGTTTTGATCCAGGAGTGCAATACTTACTTCAACCACTGGGTGTCAAACTTACCTACTGGACCTTTAAATCTACGTTCTTAAATCTGCATGATGTTGGTAAATCACCTACAGAAATTCCCATGCCCATTGGTGGTGTTTTGTAAATATCTGTTTGGTAAATCTAGCCATTAAATTGAAAGATAAAGACCAAATTTTTCTTTTTAGACAAACTAATCCTTTAAGACAATCAGTTTGAAAAAATACGAAAAATACAACATACAGAATTCAGCATTTCACATATGTGCATATAAAGCTATGTACAGAGCATAGTGCAAGACAATTTGCAAGGTGTAGAATGAGTAATTATTTCATTGGATAAAATGTGCTCCATGAATGAGGAAAAAACTAAAGGAGAATAAAACAAAGCAAAGCGGTTAGGAAAGGAAGAGGCAGGGGGAAAGAGAGAGAGGAAGGGGGCTGGGGAAAAGAAAAACAGGACGAGGTCCATTTTTCATCCCTCCTCCCTTGTAGCATTCATTCATCCATCCCCTCTAGTCTGACACAAGCTGAGAGACTAATGTCCATTGTGTCTGAGTGTGTGTGTGCGTGAGTCTCGCATGTTGCTTTGTCTGAGTTTTTCTCATCTGCAGAGACAAAACCAAGAAAGCCGCCTGTCTTCTGTGACAGCATCCAAACTGAAATGGACTCTAATATTACTGTTTTTGCAGCTCAACACATCAAACACATCAGAATTATAATTATGTTTAACAGACAGTCAGACAGACAGACAGACAGACAGACAGACAGACAGACAGTAGCTTTCTAACTCAAATAAAAACTTCAGATTCACAAATCTGAAATGCTGTATACAATTTACTACTATATGTTCCAAACTCATGTAAAAATACAATCAAAAAAAAAAACAAATGGTCACCATAGCGGAATGAACCGCCAACTTATCCAGCATGTGATTTACGCAGCGGATGCCCTTCCAGCTGCAACCCATTACAGGGAAACACTCATACACTCTCATTCACACACATACACTACAGACAATTTAGCTTACCCAATTCACCAAATAGTAATAATTTGGCCTTGTGGGGGAAAGCAGAGCACCTGGAGGAAACCCACGTGAAAATGGGGAGAACATGCAAACTCCACACAGAAATGCCAACTGACCCAGCTGAGGCTCGAACCAGTGAACCAGTGAATGATAAAAGCAACAAATTAAACTTAAGCATTTGAGTGCTTGGGCTCTATTTTAATGATCTAGGTGCAAAGTCTAAAGCGCATGGCGCAAAAGAATTAAGGGCATGTCTGAATCCACTTTTGCTATTTCTGGCGCATGGTCTAACAGGGTTGGGGTTATTCTCTTAATTTATGGCATAACAATTTAAGTTATGGCATAACATCCATTACACTAATCAGAGTCTCATCTCCCATTCCCTTTAAGAGTCAGTTACATCACGCCATGGCGCATCTGCCATTTACATGGTGGACTTTTTAAGTGGAAAAACTGAACACTTCACTAGCAAGAAAACAGTTAAACAGACCATCTGCAGTGAGAATAAAGAACGAGCCTCCTCCATTCAGCCTCTTTAGTTTCGCTTACGTTACTTATACTCTTTACTTTGCTCTTTTACTTTCATGGATAAGGAAACGGTGTTGACATCCATTAGCCTACATATTTAATTTATCTTGTTAAGCGCAAAGATTTGTTTCAAATCTATTTTTAAATTCAGTTCTAATTTCCAGCAAATGAATAAATGAAGAACAACAACATAATAACAAAGTGTGGTCAACAATCTGAGTTATAGCCAAACACACTTCCTATTCATATGCCCCATATGGTGATGCATACGCCTCCAAAACCCAACAGATGGACAAATCTAAACTTGTTTTAAAACAAATATAAATATGCATATAATAAATAATACTGCTACCAATAATAACAACATTATACAAATGATATAAGGAAAAAAGCCCCCAAAAATGAGGCATGGAGATTTTTGTTCAATTTTAATCCTTTAATTTTTTTCAGATGTAAAGATATTTGTGTATTGCTGTACATCATGTGTATATTAAGCAACGTGTAAGCGTTTGTACCCACATGTGCATAACTAACATGCTCTGAGCTGGACTTCAGACCTGCTTTCAGATGGTCAACGGCACAGTTTATTTCAGTTCTTTAAAATAGCAACGATGCGCCTTAACACACCTCCTTTATAGAGCACATGCCCTTGAGTCCACAAAGTGGCGCAAATGGATTTGCTATTTAAATAACGTGGCGCAAAATATGAAAATTAAGGTTCCACTGGTCTGAAAATAGCAACAAATCGCATCAAACATGTCTTGTGCCCTATTGCGAAAGGTGTATGATTGATAGGGCCCCTTGTGTGCTTTTAGATCTTTTTTAATTTTCCACTGACCATGTCACAAGGAGTTTTGCATATGTAGTCTTAGATTTTTTTCCATGCTTATTCATTGTTAAATTTTTTTTCATCTGTCATTTTGGATTATCATTACTACGATCATTAACATCATCGTTAGTACCTGGATTGTGTTTTAGAGTTGTATACAATATCATATGCTATGGTATTATTCACTTAGCAAACATAGTGCTTAAAATTGATGTATGTGTTAAGTGTAAAATCTAGAAATTCTATAATTAGTAATCTACTTTAGACTGGATGTTGTAGTAAATTGACTATGGTAAATTAGTAGTTTAAAGGACAACTTGTAACCATGGGAAAATCATTGAAAAATAACCTCTTGTATCATGTACACACTATATAACTCTGTTTAGTTCTTAGCTTACTTGCAAAAACCCAATATATTTGGCATATTAATATACGAAAAGTGGAAACGTAAAAATATATGCAATTAAACGATCTTCAGTCCTAGAGGTCTGTGTGAGAAAGACGGACAGAAGCTTGTTTGTGAGACAAACAATGATAGAATTGACTGTGCTGAAGCATTATACAGCATTCAGCACCAGCCAAGTCCATCACATCCACACACACAGTAATGTAGGTCAGAATAATACATCAGCTCACAGTCAATTATATACTCTGTGTGCGTGTGTATGTGTGTGTGTTTACTTGCTGCTGGTTGTATGTGTGGGTGGACAACAGAAGTTGAACATGTGCTCGAACACGTGTGTGAATGTGTGTGTGTGCGTGTGTGTTGATGCCAGTCAGTGAAACCATGTGGTTTAGATTCAGAGAGTTGGCTGCACTGCTGGCGTCTCTCCATAGGGAAAGACCTTTACAAACACACACATTTCTTTAGTTTACTGCCTGTTATTTCTCTTCTCTGTCCTGACGCTCCTCTGTCAGCGCCATCAATCCATCCATCACTGCCGTGGACTCGTAGGAAGGAAGAATAACAAATGAGATCTCGTCAATATCTCAGTTGTTTCTCACATGGAAAACCTTTAAGATTGTTCTCATGTAAAGGCCTGTAACTATATTAGCATTGACACTTTGTAACATTGTGTTTATTATAAGTGTGCTAAGGTCTTTAAATCGGATTGATTCTGAATTAAATGGCAATGTTTTTATCACTCATTAGCTGGAAATAACTCTTTTCACAAAGATTCTAACATTCACTAAAGTCTCCTTACTTGAATTTTGTTTTAAACTAAGAACAGAATTTATGAATGCTCCAGACTATTTGTACAGTACTACTCAGGGGCAGATCTAGGGGTGGGGCCACAGGGCCACTGGCTCCCGTTTAAATCGCTTTGGCCCTTGCTGTGCCCCTCTCCTCTAAGTGATTGCTTATTTATATCAAAGCTCGGACATAAAGATGCGCTTGAATGCATGTCAATGGCTGGTGATATCTGTTACTTCAGCTATTTTCTTGTATGACAAATGCTTTCTTACCCTGGCTTGTTTTGAAATTAAAGTTGTTACAATGTTGCTTGCCGTACGGTTCGCTTATAAAACGGACCAAAATTGATAGACATATACGAGTAGGCTAAACATGTCATTCGTTGATCAGAGTTACAAGGTTTATATTTGTCATATATGCATTATATTAAATTACAATTTTGAGCAGTTATGTCAACGATGAAGATGCGCTTCATGGGAAAATCTATAGTGAAAGTAAAGACGGCTTCTGTATTGTAATTTACGGTGCAATACTTTCTGTTTAAAATTACCATGCTTTTTATCACTTTAAAAAGGTAACAAAACAATTGTGAGTGCAAATCTGTCAAATGACTGATATTATTCACCGAAAATCTTTGGTTAACATGACCTGATATCTAATCTCTATGACAAACATCCCATCCAAAAAATCAGCTTTTTTTCTAAATAGTTGCATCGTTATATTCAATTTCAATTTTGAGCTGTTATGTCAACAGTAAAGGTGCGCTTCATGGGGAAATCTATAGTGAAAGTAAAGACAGTTTCTGTGCTGTCATTTACGGTAAACATGGACATTTTCTGTTTAAAATTACTGTGCTTTTTATCACTGTAAAAAGGTAACAAAACAATTGTGAGTGCAAATCTGTCAAATGACTGATATCATTCACAAAAAATCTTTGGTTAACGTGACCTATCTGATCTCTATGACAAACATCCCGTCCAAAAAATCCACTTTTTTGCATGCATGCATGACTTTTACCACAAATGTTAGCTGTGCAACAGATTAGGACTTAACACACTTATATGAATATGTGAATATGTTCTTCACAGTCAGAATACAGAATACAGGGTTAAAGTTATTTTAATTTGGTGAACTAATATCCACACTATCCAGTTTATGAAAAACTTTATTGCAGAACAAAGTGAACTGACCCTTTTTTTTATTAAGGGGATAGTTCACCCAAAATGAAAAATTATTTTGAAGAAAGCTGAAAACCTGTAACCATTGACTTAGATAGTAGTAAAAACTATTAATATGGTTACAGGTCAATAGTTACAAGTTTCCAGCTTGCTTTAAACTATTTTATTTTGTGTTAAACAGAAAAAAAAGTCAAACATGATTGAAAGGAATGAAGGCTGAACATGTTGTTTCTGACTGCTAAAATGGGCAGTGTTAACTAACCCCATGTTACAACACTACCCAGTCTCCCACATTGGTTAACGCAATTATTTTCTTTCTCCCAGAAATGCTGCAGGTAAAATTATGATTTTCTGATATCTCTGCTATTTGCACATGTAAAATTAACCACCGAAAAGATATGATAGGACTATATATATATATATATATATATATACAGTGTATATATAGTGTGTAATGCCAGAAATGCCAGAAATGTGTTAAAAGAATCTTCTCTTCATTAAACAGAAAAAATAAACAAGGGGGGTAATAATTCAGGGGGGCTAATAATTCTGACTTCAACTGTAGGTGCATGTAATCTATGGGTACCCCTGCAAACCTAAGAAAATGACGCAGAAGATGATAGTGGGGGAAAAATTGTTCCAAATTACCCTCATTCGCCATTGATAAGCGATTACACAATGTTATTGCATCACCACACCATTCATTTCCCACCCAACAACTATGACAAACTCATATCTGTTTATCTTTTTATAAAAGGAGTTGCTAATAAAAATATTAGAGACACCACCCTGTATTATATTGTATATGTCAATGTTAGGTTTACTCTATAATGATCAACCACAATTCATATCATGTAATATAATGTAATGTAACTTTTTATATAGCGCATTTATTATGTATTGTGATAGACCCAAACCACCACCAGTGTGCAGGACAACGGCACGGTGTGTGTGCGTGTGCATGTGTTAATGTAGGGCATTACAGATTCGGCTGTATATAAGCTTTGTAAAAAGCTAATGCTTTCCATTAGTCTGATACATAGCCATCAATCCACTCCAAATCACACACACATGAACGCATACACACAAAAACAGTTACATAACTACAACACAAATAGACATTAATACATTAAACCCTAGATCGAAATAAATCCTGTATGAATGTATAAATAGATTCTGTACTGTAAGAAGCTCTATGGTGCCTTTATATGGTTTCCTCTGCTGTTTAATGGCAGCATAATTATAGTGCGTGTGTGTGTGTGTGTGGCATTTGTTGTTTAGTTAGTTAAAAGGATAGTTCACCCAAAAATTCTGTCATCATTTACTTACCATTCAGTTGTTTGAAATCTGTTTGACTTTCTTTCTTCCTTTGAACACAAAAGAAGATATTCTGAAGAATGTTGGTTGCTGGGCCTAATTGACTTTCATAGCGTTTTCTTTTTTTCAAACTATGGAAGTCAATGGGTTCCAGCAAAGCTTTCTTCAAAAATCTTCTGTTGTGGTCAACAGAAGAAAGAAACTCATAAAGGTTTAAAACCACATGAGGGAGAGTAAATGATGAGGTAATTTTCATTTTTGGGTGAACATCCCTTTAAATAAAATTATAATAATTAATTCTTAAATCCATCCTCATCCAATCCATCCTCTGCACTTCAATCACCATCTGGTTCAGCTCAGCTGCCAAAACTGACCTCCGTAGACTACAGCGAATAGTCCAGACTGCTGAACGAATCACTGGCACTACCCTTTCTACACTTCAAGAACTGTACTCTTCCAGAGTGAGTAAAAGGGCTTGCAAAATCACTTTGGACGCCTCGCACCCAGCACACTACCTGTTCAAACTGTTACCGTCTGGTGGGCGCTACAGAGCACCAAGCACAAAAACAGCCAGACACAGGAAAAGTTTCTTTCCTCAGGCCATCTACCTCATGAACAGTTAAATATTCTCCTCCTGTGCAATAAACGAGCAATATTTTCTCATACGCACTTGTACACAGCACCTTATAACAATATACAATGCAATACTTTCTCACACGCATTTACACAGCACCTTATAACCTGTATATTTATAACAAATCTGTACTTACAACTCAACATTCAGATCCTTTGATTAACTGCATCTCTGTTTAATGTTGATCGTCTTTTTTCATTTTCATTTTGTGTTGTCACTTGTCACTTTATGTACACTGGAAGCTTCTGTAGCCAAAACAAATTCCTTGTGTGTGTGAAGCACACTTGGCAATAAAATGAATTCTGATTCTGATTAAAGTTGAATAAAAGTTTTACACATTTTCAACTTAAGAGTCTGTATAAAGATGCACAAAATAAGTTTAATAGAAAACACCTCGATTTTGGCAAATCTACATAAAAATCCCTGCAGTCTGCAGTTGAAATGAGCAATAGTGACAGTTAAACAGCAACTTACATTTCATTTCAAACAAGTTTTGACTATGAGGCCAGTATTTTGAAGATTTCTTTTACATAGCTTCTTGCACAATTGTATTTTACAACAATCTCAAAATACTTTCACTGCAGTGCAATCTAATACATCGTGATGTTGCATCACATAACCAAATCCATATGTATTGCTTTTCAAATTGAGCAAAGTTTTTGGCAGCCCATATGGTATACTGCATTTGTGGAGAAAAAAATTAGATCAAAGACTTATAAATCTCCATTTTTATCTCTATTTGATTTGTGTCAGGTTTATGGTAAGTTTAGCATGGAAGGTACATTGTTTTTAAAAGTAATAGAGCATTAAATGTGCCACATGTGAATTTGTGACTCTTCTAAAGCATAAAAATACCATAATATGTTTGCAGATATTTAAGAAACATACAGTACCAAGTGAACAATCTTGTTTATCTGAAAAACAATGCTGAAGTCAGATATTCTGCTTTGAAAATGTTTTGTTCCGTGCTGGAACACTGTCTTTGTTTTGGTCATTTTAACCTGCCCAATGCCAGTTTAGCCAATTATATTACAGCAACGCAGGTTGCCTTGCTGGAAAACCTTGTATTTTTTTCATTCATTCAGAAAGACTCCGAAAATTACAGATTCAGTTCCACATGAGGTTATTAATTAGCAAAACGATCTAAATATTACGAACGTAAACATTAGGTAAGTAGGTTACCACGTGTCCTAACAACACGCTTCATGACGAGCTACGCAGTGATGAGCAATTTGACTGTTTGCACCAGACGACACATGACAGGAATTTAAATACAGCCATTCAGAAGCACAGAATATGCACTCACTCATGAAATGGTAAGGTTTATAATTTGTTTAATACATACTAACCCAATAAATGTCATGTAAAATGGCATTTAAACTCACATTGTTAGCATTTAGCACTGAATAAAGCACATGAGGTTTACCTGAGGTGATCATTGTCATGGTTTTCTGTTGTTCACCTATGAGAAATAGGTTTATAATATATCAATTCGAGGTGTTGGTTAGGACAAAAACTCCTTTTAATGTGGAAAATTCTATATAAAAAACAAACTTGATGGGAGAATGTGCGCAACTGTAAATATTGAAAATATTTAAATTAAATTATTTATTATTTAAATAGTTATTTATAATATTATTATTACTTTTAATATTAGTTATTATTTATAAATTATATTGTATTATTATTTATTATTATAAAATTATGTTTAAATTATGTATTATTTAAATTATTAATTTAACCATTTTAAGTCATCATATGAGCCATGATCATTAATACATAAATTAAACCAAATATTCTGGTGTATGTTCACTTTTTAGGAAGGTTTCTACGCAAATTGTATGATTCAGACAGCAGGGCTGGATAAAATGTATCACTAAAAATGTTGCTAATGTGTTGAAAAATGTGTAATAAGTAACTTTACATAATATTTTTTATTTTTAACATTTTACAGAAATGCCACAACAGGCGTATATTTCTAAGGAGTCTGGGTTGGCATTAAAGATTTGCCTGTTTATGGCTCAAACCCCACTTGGAATTTTGTGGATCATTAGATATGGCATAATGGTGCCTTCAAAACTGGTCTGAAAGCTGTTTCCTCAGGATGTGCTTCAAAAAGTCTGTCTGTAAAGTCATTGATGAACTGGACAGGAAGGCAACACAAGCGTCCCTCAACCCCTCCAGCCTGAAGCTGAACAATTACCTCTCCATCACACACACACACACACACACACACACACACACATACACTGACAGACCCTATCAGACAAATGATCCTGAGGTGTGTGTATGTGTGTGTGTGTGTATGTGTGTGTGTGTGTGTGTGTGTGTGTGTGTGTGTGTGTGTGTGTGTGTGTGTGTGTGTGTGTGTGTGTGTGTGTGTGTGTTTGTCATTCTCCAAAATAATTTTGATATATAATCTAATTGTCTATTTATGGTGTCTTCACATGTGCATATGAGAATAGCCTGTTTCTCCAAATGTATGTAGACTTGCCTCTTGTCTATTTCTGCCTCGGTTGATTTTAAATCACAGGCTCACACTAATGGTGTCAGGGTTCGAGGGGAGGTCCTGACTCTGATGACCAGGGGATGCCCTGCAGACTGCCTGAACATTAGTCCTGTATACAACACCGCATTAGACAGACCTCCTTCTAAAACACACATACACATGAGCGCACACACATTTTTAAGTCAATGGGTTTGCTCATTTTTTAAGTCAAGTCAACTGATCACTTTTTTTTTTAAAAGTAAACTCAGCTAATCTCTTTCGTTCAATAGACATTTAAAGGGTCACGAAACACCAAAACACATTTTTTTGAGCTGTTGACAGTCATATCTGTGTCCCACGTTGCTATAAACACTATTAGGACACATTTATTGCACTAAAAAGTGAAAATTGGTTGTTTTTGCGTTATTTTGAGCAAATTCGTTCTTCCAGTTTAAAATGAATTTTTGAAGCTGCGTCACGATCATGAGATACTTTGGTGTAAATCCAGCCTGGAGAGTGGGTGTCTGTCTTTGCGAGAACATTGTGACGTATCTGAGCGTGCGGCATTAATTCATGACAAAGACGTGCTTCAAACCAATCAGCGCGCTCTATTGTGTATGATGTGAAACTTCATTAATATGCATGATAGCTCCGGAGACTGTTTACCTGTTTACAGCGTTCAGACGGCAGAGAGACGCCACTTTAGTCAAAGAACTAGAATTTGGAGACACGGGTCGTCGGTAATGCATTTATTTGTGTGCTCCAACGAAGGTTTTGTTTTCATTTTCCCTCTATGAGAGAGCTGCTGGAATCACGTGTGGATTAAAGTGCATGCGACAGAAATGCGTTTGTAAGGAACATTTTTTACCCGAGAGCTTTTCGCATCTGGAAATGGTAAAATTCGGATTTGCCGCTCATCTGCTTTTAATAAAAAGACACAGCTCCAGTTTGATTGTCTGTCTACAGATTTGGTAAGTGTGTTTGCAGTGCAGTGCCCTTTGTTTAACCCAGATTGCAAAGTTAGTTTGTATTGTCAGCAGTACTCTTTCAGTTTTTAAAGACATACCTCAGTCAAAATGATTGAGTTACTAAGTTTACGGTGTGTTAATATCACTGCAATATTATAGTACAATATTATAGACTGAAAGATCTGCTGTAAATGCTGCTCTCCGAATGTAAACATGTAAACACAAACTATTCCCGTCAGGCAGGATTTTCGCCGCATTTTGTGACAGGATAGTCTATACACACACAGCTTTCTGACGCTACCTACCGAGTACATAAGTTACAGAGAAATGCGGAGGATTTTTTTCTCCCATTCGCCGTGCAGTATCAAACATACTGCGTCTGTGTGTTTGTTTTGCCTGTGTAATCAGCACATGCCCAAATGGAAACTCCCTTCTTTGCAAGTCCTTCCCTCTTTCCCTCCCCCGACACTCCCACACTCCCAGAGCTGGACATGCCCACTTTACTGACATTTTTCAAACTAGAGGTGTGAAAACACCCTGCTGAGACAGGGGGGTTTCGTGGCCCTTTAATGATCCTCATGAACATAACAAGAACTTTTTTTCATTCATTGATTTATTTTATTTTTGGCTTAGTCCCTATATTAATCCGAGGTCGCCACACCGGAATGAACCGCCAACTTATCCAGCACATGTTTTACGCAGCGGATGCCCTTCCAGCTGCAACCCATCTCTGGGAAACATCCATACACACTCATACACTACAGACAATTTAGCTTACCCAATTCAGCTTACCGCATGTCTTTGGTCTGTGTGGGAAACCGGAGCACCCGGAGGAAACCCACGCGAGCACAGGGAGAACATGCAAACTCTACACAGAAACGCCAACTGACCCAGCCGAGGCTCGAACCAGTGACCTTCTTGCTGTAAGGCAACAGCACTACCTACTGCGCCACTGCATCGCCCTGAACTTATTTTTTCATTAAATTAAATATGTGACATTAATTAAATTGTATTTGCTTTTCTAAGAATTAAGATTGTCTTTGGCTTACTTTTCAGTTCATAAAGATACAGCAAATAAAACTGAATTAAACATCACATTTTGAATTCGAAAAATGTCAATTGTATTTTCTTCTAAACATTTTTTGCTTCGCTTTTATTGAATTCTTGTTTTTTGCAGCGTATGTGTGTAGACTGAACAACAACTATTGATGTAAACATATATTTGAAATGCTCAGAAATCCTAGTGTCATTATGAAACAGCATTACGCTTTACAGTTTCAACTATCTCATACTTCTGCTCATAATCAGAATAAATCACAAATGCATATGATTACACAATTTCAATATGATTTCATATGATTACAGGCATAACATAATAGATGGGTTAAGATGAAACCATTATTTCCAAATTGCTCATTTAAGAAGAAGAACAAAACTATTTAGTCTGTTCTGTTAGTATTTTATGATGGAAATGCTAAACTCAAATGGTTGATAGGAACACTTTTTTTCACTCTTTATCCCTAATCACAAGGTCAAACATACGGTACATTACATTAAGGGAAAGGAATAAGGAAAAAAAATCTGTTGATATAATTGGCTCTATCTATCGATCCAAAAGTGAAAATTCTGTCATCAATTAAAGAGCCCCTATTATGGGTTTTTGAAAATGACCTTCTATGCATTGTGTAACACAGCTGAAGTGAAATATTCAGCTAACGCTTAAATCTGCAAGTGCACCATGTTTAAAACTATTGATTCATCTGTAAAAGAGTCGACTCTTAGTGGTTCGAATGAATCGCTGCTGTAACGAGTCTTTAGCCGTGTCGGCGTGACGTCAATACGAAACTCAAGCCCCGCCCATTTGATGCGCACGCAGGCCTGGGAATATTGAAACCCTTGACCCACAAACACTGTAGAAAGAAAAAGAAGACAAACACTGTAGCAGATCCCGGCTGAATCATGTCGCATAGACGCTGTGCTCTGAAGTGTGAGGGAAAGTTAGTGTTATTTTCCCTACCCAATGATGAATAAATGATGATAAAATATAATCAGTTAAATAGACTTTGGTATTCATTTAGTTGCTCAAGCGTAAAACGAGATGAAAAGCCGTTTACATGTCCGCCCCCGTCAGGATCAGCAGGTGAGTGCAGAAGCTCCATTGAATATACTGGGGTAAAATAAATGTTCATATTTTAAACACATGGCAGGGAAGATGTAATTTAATGCAGTGCTTCTTGTACATTCTAAGACCCACTTTATAGCGTATATCAATAAGACAGTGGAGATCGCTGATTTTAAAGAAATCAGATCTTAAACGAGCCGATTTTGTAACAGCATACAGTTCACTGGAAGAGCTTGACCCAGGTTACAGACAAACTAAAAGTTCTTCCATATACTTCTGCATACACCCTATTGTGTTTTGTTAATTGTAACTGTTTGTACTGTATCTGGTTAACTTTTCATATTCTCATATCGCGTCTAAAACCACATTGAAAACGCAACGCATGCTGCTTTGTTTACGGATTTAAATGTGTTTGTGAGCTCGCGATCCACTGCCGTTTGTCGTTGCCACTGTCAGCTGTTCCTAAACACTTGCGGTGGTCAAGGTTCAAAATAGTTCAGCTTTTGTCACTGTGCGGATTAATACTGAATGTGTGTCACTGTTTTTACTTATGGTTAAAAATAGAGCAATATGCTGGTGTTTAACTGCACTACTTTAATGCACTCCTGCATTGGGCTCACACATACACTCTGCACTCTGACTACTTCAAAAATGTTGATAAGCTGTGGGGGGTCTCATGCTGGATGCAGTCGACCAATCACAACAGACTGGGTCATCGCACCAATCAGCGCAGATTAGCATCGTGCTAAGGAGGGGTTTGGGAACAAATGAACCGCTGAAAGAATCATATGGGAGTTGTTGGGATAATTAGGTAAAAAATAAATGCATATCATAAGACAATGAAAGTGTTTTTTGACCTTGCATGCATATCAGACTGTTATTGGAGACCCCCGAAACCAAAATATGACCTTTTATAATGCAAAATAGGGGCTCTTTAACAATCCCCATATCATTCCAAACCTGTATTGTACAATATGATTTTCTTTTCTTTTCCCTTTTTGATATAAAACATATTTACAAAGATGTTTGGATATCACTAATGTTCACTATCTAGACAAAAATAGACTGAAACGTTTCTCAAAAAATGTTGTTTTACAGTATGCAACACACAAAAAAAGTCAGTCCACATGAATGATATAGATGAATGACACAATTAAATAATTAAATATCATAAACTAATAAACTGCAATAATAGTGTTGCATACTACTGTATTGTAGTATACTACACCCTATAGTTGTAGAAAATGTAGAATAGGCCTAATAGGTAATTTCAACCTGATCTCACGAGGAAACGTAAGTATTTTACGTTTTGTCAGTTTAGTGGCTAATTCGTATGAGTTCAGTCGTACGAAAATGTACGATTTTAAAAAGGAGGTGTGGCACCTTACCCCACCCCTAACCCCAACCGTCGTTGGGTGATGAGCAAATCGTACAAATTTGTACGAATTAGATCCTACAAATTCATACGAATTAGCCACTAAATCAAAAAGTTACAAATTGCCGTAAGAATGCGTTGGTAATTTAATTATATTCGTACAGTTGTCATATTACCTTAGCAACCACAGCAGATTGATTGAAACAATGCATTCAATATAGTTTATGTTGCTAATCTGATTAAACAAATTAGATTAAATGCAAATGAAAGGTTACAAGTTTATAAATTAAAGTACAATCAGCACTGTTGTCTAAAGTCCACATTTCCATGGACAATGGCTATAATCCATTTTAAAGATCAGGTTTTTCCCAGAGGCCTTTTGACTGAAGTAAGCCATAAATCTAAGAAGGTCATTGTCATGTGAGGAGTTCACTTAATTTAAAAAAGCCCTTTAAACCACAGTTAAATAAACTTTCAGATGTTTACTAGCTTGTTTTTGAGTGCATAACATGTTTTGAAGAAGCATTCTGTCTAAACAATGTAAAAGTCTGTGCACAGAAAGTCCCTTTCACATGACTTGCATCAGCTTTGGCTGATACACTGAACTCGACGATATCAGCTAAAGCATCACTCAGGCTATAATACATTATATTTTATTCATAGACATGTATTTTGTTTTGAATATTTAAAGTCAATGTAAACTGTATGTTTTGCTACTTCTGTGTAGATTTTCGAGGTTGCTTAAGAAAAAATGAAAATAAATAATAAATAAAACAGAATTAAATAAAACAGATAGAACTAACTAAATAAATAAATAAAACATATAAATAAAATAACTAACTAACTAACTATTCATTCATTTTCTTTTTGGCTTAGTCCCTTTATTAATCCGGGGTCGCCACAGCGGAATGTACCACCAACTTATCCAGCATATGTTTTACGCAGCGAATGCCCTTCCAGCCGCAACCCATCTCTGGTAAACATCCATACACACTCATTCACACTCATACACTATTTAGACAATTTAGCCTACCCAATTCACCTGTACCACATGTCTTTGGACTGAGGGGGAAACCGGAGCACCCAGAGGAAACCCACACAAACGCGGGGAGAACATGCAAACTCCACACAGAAACGCCAACTGACCCAGTCGAGGCTGTGAGGCGACAGCACTACCTACTGCACCACTGTGTCGTCTATAAATAAATAAATAAAACATATTAATAAAATAACTAACTAACAAACTAAATAAATAAATAAAAGATATAAATAAAATAACTAAATAAATAAATAAATAAAACATATAAATAAAATAACTAATTAAATAAATAAAACAAATAAATAAAATAACTAACTAAATAAATAAATAAAACATATAAATCAAATATATAACTAAAAAACTAAATAAATAAATCATAAAAATAAAGTCATGGCTTAAACTCTTGCAGTTTGTTAAGATAGACAAATAATCAGATATTTAGTGGTGCCCATCAGGAACCTCAGTATTTACACATTTAGGAAAGATAAACCCATGAATGTATACCTATAGTAGTCAATAAACTTTAAAGAATAATCATTTTCTGTTCATTTATTCAAGACTTTTTTTCTTCGCGTACATTAAAGCAGGAAAACTGTAGTCCTAGGTAATTCATAGAAACTGAAGTCTACATAAACAATACTGAAATAAAATAAATAAATAAACAAAACAAAATAAGTACATATAATACGTATAAAACCCATGCCTCCTGATAAAAGCTGATTTAAATCTCTAATGAAAAAAGCCAACTTCTATTGTCAGTATATTAGCTAAATTGCACTGGGAAAAAGAATACTTCTTGGAGACATGTCCTGTGGTCTGATGGAACTAAAATTGAACTGTTTGGCCATAATGACCAGTGTTACATTTGGAGGACAAAGGGAAAGCTTACAAGCCTAGGAACACCATCCCAACTGTGAAGTATGGGGGCGGCAGCATCATGTTGTGGGGCTGTTTTGCTGCAGGAGGGACTGGTCCACTTCACATCATAGATGGCATCATGAAGAAAGAACATTATGTAGAAATACTAAAGTAACATCTCAAGTCATCAGCCAGGAAACTAAAACTTGGCCACAAATGGGTCTTCCAAACAGACCATGATCCTAAGCATACTGCCAAATTTGTTAAAATGTGCTTTAAGGACAACAGAGTGAATGTTTTGGAGTGGCCATCACAAAGCCCTGAGCTCAATCCTATAGAAAATTTGTGGGCAGAGTTGAAAAAGCTTGTGCGAGCAAGACAGCTCCTCGTTACAACAGCCAACAAATCTGACTTAGTTACACCAATTTTGTAGGAATGGGCCAAAATTTCTTCAAACTATTATGAGAAGCTTGTGGAAAGATACCCAAAACATTTGACCAAAGTTATACAGTTTAAAAGCAAAGCTAAAAAAATACCAAGGAAATGTATGTAAACTTTTGACTGTCTAGAAATTAATAAAAAATTCTTTCAAAAAAAAAATTCTCTCATTATTCTGGCATTTAGCAAATGTAAATGATTTAGGTAACCTAAAATAGTAAACGTTTAGTATAATTTACCATCAGACATTTAAAAAAAAAATATTTATGTTATGTTCCTTTTTTTAGAATGTATGTAAACTTCTGGTTTCAACTGTACATCCTGAATCAATCAGAACCACCATATTAGCCAAAGTTTAGATCTCGTATCCCTCCTAATGCTCATTGACCAGGCGGGAACCTTGGGCTTATCTATCTCCGAGCTCAGGGTTCTCTCCCGGGACAGCATGCCAAACCTGCTAGTATAATCAAGCATAATCAAAGTGTGAACTCTTGAAAAGGAGGTGATCGGTAAACCTGGCTTCTGTCAGTCCCATATTCTCTAAGCTCTCTGATACAAAAAAAAAAGTTCCTAACAAGCAACACTTTTTGCGTTGTGCACTTAAAAACACACACATATGACCCATTTTTCTGAATGTTCACAAAGATAGCAGAGCCAGAAGCAATACCATCTAGTAATAATTCCATGCATAATAAAGTAATGATATCTCATTTATAATATTGTGTGGTGATCAGACTGAACCAGCTCTTTCTCATCAATAAATGCAGAGAAATGCTCAGAATCTAATGGCAATCACCAGAGCAAATGCTTTCAACTCATATCTTGAGACATTGCTTCAGTTAGGCTTTTCAATGGGGTTTCTTCCCATACCGATAAACTTCCGGTGAAAGGTTACTGTTACTTTTTCAATTTTATACAGTTCCTTTCACAGCACCGATGTTGTAATGTACAGTAATTAAAATATAATCAGTTAAATAGACTTCAGCATTCATAAGCGTAAACCAAGATAAAAAGCCGTTTACATGCACATGCCCGTCAAGATCAGCAGGTGAGCGCAGAAACACCATTGGAAACACAATTTAAAATAAATATTCATATTTTAAAGACATCGCGTGGAAAAATGTATTTTAATGCAGTGCTTCTTGTACATTCTGAGACTTACTTTATAGTATATCACTTACACAGTGAAGATCGTAGATTTGTAAAGAAAACAGACCTCAAACGCGCTGATTTTGCAACCGCATACAGTTCATCGGAAGCGTTTGACCCAGGTTACTGACAAATTAAAAGTCCTTCTGCATGCTTCTGCATCTACCCTACAGCCAAAGTCCCGTTAAGGCAAGTCATTTCACTCGACGGCCATCTTTGAAATGCCTCTCGGGCAATATGCTCGAGTATTCTGTTTGAATAGGGAAACATCAAATTCTCCAAAATTGCTTGCCAAGCTTACAATGGAATTTCATATTAGGAATCACCAATAAAATTAAACAACACCTGTCTCTTTAGTATCATTTCTAAACGTCCAAATCACACAAAATCTGCAGAAACTCACATCTGGCCTCCCCCAGAGTATCGTCAGTCTATAGCGGTCAATGATTGGCTCCTGTACTAGTAGGCGGGCATTTTTTTACCATATAGCGATCGATGATTGGCTCCTGGACTAGTAGGCGGGCTTTATTTACCATATTTACAGTTACACTTTTCCCCATTCAAAAAGATACGAGTGACACGTCTTGTGTATTTTACAGTCTTTGCTATAGCTCAGAAAAAAAAAATACAAATTAAATAACATTAATAGAAATAATTTCTACTTCCTAATAAAATGTATTCTAATACTTTTTTCCAGCAATGCACAACCTATATATAAAATAATATATCTCTTGTGTTTCATGTTTCATAACCCTTTTAAAGTCAGCATAAAACATAAATAAATAAAAAAATATACAGATAAAATATTTATTAAAAATGTGATATTAAATAAAAAAGAAATTAGAATTGCCAGGTATGATTTTCTGTTTAAGATAGAAAATTTATTCAATGTGATTTCATGCTGACTTCAACACTTTGCTGCTGCAATGTTGTAGTGTTAAAACATTTTATAATGAAGTTATGCAAATCCACAAGATTTCATTTTTTCATTTTTCAGCACAATTCTTGGGGAGGCATGGCTCTTGCATACAGCCGTACACTGATATCCTTAGTCATATGAATGGATCTTTAGATAAACAGAGTCAAATCTCTGCAATACTGTCACTGGATACTCACAATGCCTACAGCAACTTCATTCAAAAACCAAATAATAATAAATGTACACAATTACATTAATTTGTGAACAAACATCGTCACGATCTGAACAGTTATGTAACACAGAACTGTAGGAAATTACATGAACAAGCAAGACATGCCAGAACCCCCAAAATTATCCACAAGAACTAGAAGTCCAAAAACAAGTTTGATTCAACGCAATCTCACGGCAATTCGTAACCTTTTGATTTAGTGGCTAATTCGTATGAATTTGTACGATCTAATTTGTACAAATTAGTACGATTTGCTCATCACCTAATGACGGTTGGGGTTAGAGGTGGGTTAGGTGCCACGCCTCCTTTTTAAAATCGTACATTTTCGTACGACTGAACTCGTACGAATTCGTGTAAAATGTAAAATACTTACGTTTCCTCGTGAGATCAGGCTGGTTTGATTACATAACTGTCTATGTATTTATTTTTCACTAATTTCAAGGGTACTACAGAAACACCACACACGCATTTGCGGAAACCATTAACACTTCTAGAAAGCAAATTATTTCAACAACCAAATCAATGGTTTGGAGTATTATGTGAGTATCGACAGGGCGCATTAAGCAGACGAATGGACAGTCAAGCCACTATAGTCATGCTTCAGGGAAAGAGTGTGTGTTGGATTAATGGGTCAATAACCACTACACTCCAAGGCAATGTTAGTCCCAATTCTCCATGTTAAAGCATCCTCTTGGGCCATTCATTAAGATAAACCAATCAGTTTCCAGCTCTGCAGATGGCTTTAATTCATTGCGTCTCAAAATACAACGGTGTTTTCCTTAGGTTTGCACCTACATTCACTGTGTTTTTTCCCTTACAAATTTGCAACAATATCTGCTGCATTTCATGTGTTGTTTGGCTGTGAAATATATAGTTGAAGTCAGAATTATTAGCCCCCTTTGAATTTTTTTTTTTTTTTTTTTTTAAATATTTCCACAATGATGTTTAACAGAGCAAGGAAATTTTCACAGTATGTCTGATAATATTTTTCAATATTATTAGCCCCTTTAAGTTTTTTTTCAATAGTCTACAGAACAAACCATTGTTATACAATAACTTGCCTAATTACCCTAACCTGCCTAGTTAACCTAATTAACCTGGTTAAGCTTTTACAGTAAATGTGACTAAGCTATATAGAAGTGTCTTGAAAAATATCTAGTCAAATATTATTTACTGTCATCATGGCAAAGATAAAAGAATATTAGAAATGACTTATTAAAACTATTATGTTTAGAAATGTGTTGAAAAAATCTTCTCTCCGTTAAACAGAAATTGGGGGGAAAACATAAACAGGGGGCTAATAATTCAGGGGGGCTAATAATTCTGACTTCAAAAATTTGCACATTTTAACTCTCCATTACTTTTTTGACCAAGAACCATTGGTCATAATTTATATAAAGGAAACACTGAGAGACACTGTAAAGTTTACATCTTATCCCTATGAAGTCTACCATATCATATGCTCTCAAAAAAAATGGTACAATGTTGTACCAAAGAGGGTACAAACCCTTGTCACTGGGGCAGTACCTTTCTTTGGAACAGAATTGTACCTTAAGATAAAGAAACAAATTTGTACCATTGCAGTTTGTACCTTTAAGGACATGATTTGTACCATGGAAAACCAAAATGTGCCTTCACCGTGTGAGGAAATCCGCTCCCCTCAAGATTATTAAATCTCGCAATAGGTGTCGCCCAGCTCGCAGCTCTAGAATGTCTGTTAGAGAGGCGCCGCGTGCTAACGCCCAAAAGGATGCGCGCTTCGAGGAGCGCGCTCTCACTCCTGGGAGACACGGCTCGTGTATGTTCCAACCTCTGTTTGGATACGGCACTTCCCTTCTGCCGATCACCGTAACAGATAAAGAGCTGAGTACGGTCCGTATAAAACACAAAGCGCGAAGGACACAGCAAATAAAGGGGCTGGGTCTGCCTCCTCCATGGGCAGCGCTTGCAGGTTCACTACGTAGCTGAAAGAACGCTGTAGGAACCTAGGGCACCTAGGTGGGCCGAGGTCTCAGGTAAACGTGAGAGTGGGCCGGCCCAAAACGCTGGCACATTTCGCTGACCAAAAATGCCTCCAGATACCCACCCATTTGGCTGATGCGAACGCGACCAGGAGAGCAGTCTACCTGGACAGAAATCTTAAGATATTGAGTCGAGTGATCGAGCAGACCTCTTCTAAGAGAGATCTCCAAGTGGGTATGAGAGGGAAACAGGAAGAATTAATATTCATGTCTCGTGCCTCTGGGAACTGGATGATGAGACAATACTTCCCAGCGCGCCGCCATCACCGCATCCTTAGAGTGGGGATGATCATAACGCCAACCCCTCAGAGCGGAGGGGACAGCCTTAGCTCCAGTCAACTGAAGGAGGATAGCATCACTCTGATCTGGCATGTTCGGGGTTTCCTTCTCGGGGAAAAAGGTAACCACACAGCGAATAGACTCCACTTCAGGGCGTGGGCATGCCCCGGGGCCAGCTGTGTAGCCAGTGGACTTTGCAGGGTTTGCCAAGTGGGGAACTCAAGCGAGAGCTCACGAATCTCTGAGTTAGAGAGAGAAAGGCGCAGCCCATAACAGCTGGCCAGTTGAGGGTGGATTCTCCATTTTCCCAGGCGAAACTGCCGTGAGAGCGCATGGGCTGCACGGTTGAACTCGGTGGGGAAAAATGGAATGCAGCAATTACGCTGGGTATGACTCTGGAGGAGCAGATGGCGAGCGAGCTGAGACATGCAGCGAGAGCGGATACCCCCCATACGGTTGATATACGCCACCGCCGCCATACTGTCCATCCTGACCAGCAGGTGTTGTCGCTCCAGCACCGGTAAAAAAAGGGGGAGAGCGAGGAACACTGCCAACAGCTCTAGGCGATTGATATGCCAATGCAACTGGGTTCCTTTACACAGGCCCGCAGGTGCATGCCCGCAACACATGGCCCCCCAGCCCGAGCTGGAAGCATCTGTCAAAATGACAATATTTCTGGACACCTGTCCTAGAGGCACTCAGGCCTGTAGGAACGAGGGATCGTTCCAGGGGCTGTGGGCGCGGCGACAAAGTGTAGTGACAGTCATCTGGTGTGTGCCCGCGTCTAGGGACTCGATCGTGAAGCCAGTGCTGAAGTGGTCTCATATGGAGTAATCCGAGCGGCGTGACAGCGGCTGCGGATGCCATATGCCCCAAGAGCCTCTGAAAGATTTCAGTGGAACCAGTGGAGTGGGAGTCGGAGTGGGAGTGCTAATCCGGGGAGCGCTGGGGTCCCGCGGAAGAGCTGGAGGCGAGAGATTCACTCTCACCTTACACCCAGACTCCGGAGGGGAGGGCTGGAGGTGTGAGAGAAAGGAGACCGTCCTCCCAGACCTCGTGAGCCCCTGGCGAATTCCGTCAATCCTGCGAGCTGGAAGGCTTTTCATCGCGTCCCAGACTAGCAGTATTCGGGCTATCACATCCAGGGAAGGAAAAAATGCTCTCTCTCTGAGGAGCCCGGCCCCCCACCTGGGAGAGAGCAGGTTCCCTCTTCTCCGGATGGCCCGTCTCAGGAGCACTTCGCAGTCCATTAACCGGACTTAACGGCACCCTGGGACGGGGAGTGCTGGTTGCCTGTGAGGTGCTCGGCGCTGCCGCTAGCCGGAGGCGCAGGCGGGGGCGGAGCACCACTCTTAGACGGGCGCTCTCAGCGACAAGCAGTGGATGTGGATGGTTTGGCGGGGGGGAGCGGGAAAGCACAGTTTATCATGTCTGTTTCAAGATCGGCCGCCGCCGCACTCGCTCCCAAAGGGAGTAAGCGGAGGGGGGGAAATCCTTCATCAGACCATGACAGCCCGTCCTCCGATGCAGCGGTGGACATCTGAGCCTCGGTGTCATCAAGTGAGAGGGCGGCCATCCGAGGATGGAGCCCTTCTCTCACTCGAAGCTTGGATGGAGCGCGTGGAGGAGCGAGAGGTCCGCAAGCCCGAGGGCGGCAGATTTACTCCCACTGTAACCCTCAGATCTGCCCGAGTGCCCACTGCGGAGCGGGGGACAACTGGGGTGGGTGGCTCTTTTGCAAGAGCAAACCGCAATCTTAACTGCGCAACAGAAATGGCACCACAGTGATGGCATGCACTGCCCGCGAGCACCGCATTAACATGCTGGACCCTCAGACATGAAACGCAGTGCTTGTGCCCATCATCCGAGGACAGGAAACCACCGCATCCAGAAACGCACAGTCAGAGCGACGTCTTGAAAAAGACCTGCTGTATGACCGTGTTGCTCTTTTAGGAAATTCACAACAATACATACCGCTCTGGAGGACCGGACCCAAAGGACGCCAGGCAAGGGAAAAACCCAGCTCGACCGTCTGCCGCTACGTGTCACACACTCTGGACCGGGAGATCGCTCTCGTTCACTCTCTGTCTGAAACTCAGCTGGAGGAACCCTCATAGACTCTGTTGGCTGAGGCTGTTGAAGTCTCTGAAGTGAAAATGATGCTTTGGCTTTGCTCGCACTGTGCTCTTATAGCCAAATTAATTGCAACGAGCATCAGCTGCACAAGCTGAAGCTGCCATTTCATTGGCATTTCATTGGCCCGTTTACATACACTTTCAGATGATTGGCTTTCTGAATGAAATCCCTATAGTGGAAGTTTCCACATAGCATTGAAGTTCCCCTCCCGAAGGGGAACCGAACGCACCAGTTGCGCTTCCTCTAGGCATGGTTGCTTAGCGCAAGTAAACGGGAGCGCGCATGCTTTTTAACAGTCACACGCATCACATCAGCTGTTCTCACGAGTGATCATCCTCTCTTTCGGTATTCACCTGCTTGCGCAAACACAATTAGTTTTGTCAGTCCTGCTGCTTCTCAATTCTAAGATCGCATTTGCACGAATACAGTATATATATCCTTATTGTCGAACACTGCTTTTATGAAAACTATTTAAAAAATATTTTCAATCAGCCAAAGTGGCTAGTGGCTGTCTAACCCGCCACAGCTGAAATCGACCAGCATTTGGGGGGTGCCCTGTATACCGTACCACTTTTTGGGTACCCTTTGAAAGGGTACCTAGCATGACAAAAGGGTACCAAAAGGCGGAGCTAGACATGCAGCTGAACGCTATTGGTTTACAGAGAAACGTCACTAGCGCATACACTAGCCAGGAGAATGAAAACAAAGGAAGCGTCATTTTAAATACACAGTCGAGACATTACACCGTGATAATATAACATATAATAACTAGCCATGGTCGACCCGAGCTCAAACAAACCTTATCATTAGCCCCTTTCACACATACACATACAAATTACCGGCAATTTTCCTGAAAGGTCTGTTTGTGTGAACAGGCCCTTTTTGAAAATACCGGTAAATTCGTTCTGGCTATTTACCGGAAAGAGAAGTTGTAACATTACCTGTAATTTGCCAAAATGCTGCGCTGTGTGAGCGCAGAAGGAAGATTGCCGGAAAGAGCGCATTCACGTCTAGAAAGCGCTGACGTGAGCCTTCTACTCCAACCAATCAGAACATTCAGACGCATTCACATGCGCTCGGTTTATGAAGATAAAAAAGTCTTTGAATATTTTTTCACATTTAGTTACTAGATGTTAGTCAGATAACGTTTCTATGTTCCTTCTTAATGCCAATGTGTGTATAATCAATAGCTTGCTATCTACAGTAAAAGCTTAGCTTGCTACACTTCCCAGGGGGTAGCTTTTAGTGTAGTTAAGCTATATTTTAAGTTGAGTAGCTAATAGCTTAGCTTACTAAATTTTTCAAGCAGCTTGCCCAACACTGCTGTTGCAGTATTATAAGCTTTAACACAGAACTTATAAATGACACATTATACATACTTTCCAACAAATGATATTAAAACAACTTTCATTTATTCTATTCTTTTTTGCTGAGTATTATTGAAAACAAACATAACATTGTATTATCATGTATACAACATACAGTAAATATAAATATTTTCTCCAGTAAATATTATAACAAATAAATAAGTCTAATATATCCAGATGCATCAGAATAATGTAGCTACTAGCAAACAATGTTTATATATTATATATAACATATATAATACAATATTATACATGTGTATACTATATTACACCGGTCTTATCTACATCATTCTCATGGTCACTAAAACCCATCTCATCCTCACTTTCATCTGCAGGAAGAGACAGTTCTGTCCTTTTCTTCTTTAACTTACCATAGAACATGGTGGTGCTCGCTAATACACTGTTCCCTGTATTTATATATGTTATCAAAAGTATTGCCATTAAAATTTGATTTTATCCATAATTCAAATGCCATTACCATATGACTAATCAACATCATATTACTAGCATTCATGTTGTTTTGGTTATAACTTAAAACCTCACAGCTGACCTTGCTAGTTAGCTAAGCTATTGCAATATTGCATGTTCCACTATTGCACAGTGTTGCCATTTGCAACACATACATTTGATCAATTTACAAAAAAATAATTTGATAAAAGCTTTTTTGAGTTGTGAATATGTCATCATAACTTACTGGAGGTGATGTTTCAGATTTTTTTGTGGATCTGACATAATTTGATTCTTTGTTTTTATTGACGTTTACATTTGCATTCAGCAACTACTCACAATAAATGTCAGAAATCGCGCCACAGAAAAACACTGCACGTCATGTGACTTAACCAAAGCACATCATTGGCTACACTAATGGTCCGTTTCCACTGAGTGGTACGGTACGGGTTGGTTCGGTACGCTTTTATGGCCGTTTCCACTGTCAAAAGGCGTACCGAACCGAACCGTACCACTTTTTCGGCACCATATCGAAAGGGTACCAAACACGAGAAAGGGTACCAAAAGGCGGAGCTAGACGCGCAGCAGAACGCTATTGGTTTACAGAGATTCGTCATTCGCTCATGCAACAAGCCAGAATAAAAAAACAAAGACACAGCCATGTTTTTAATACACAGCCAAGAGTTTACGGCATAATTACTAATTATATATATCAAATGAACCTTGTTGTCGTCTTAATGAACAGCCACAATTTTACCCAGATTTTACCCTGTGCCCCGTAGTTTTTACGAGACGGTTTCGCTTTCTTGCTTGCGCTCGCCTCGTGTCTATATTTGAAATAACAAACTTCTTGAGCTGATGATAATAACGTGCGCTTGATTATTGACGTGCTTTTGAAACCCGATCCTGTCAGAAACTGACAAACGCGAGAGTGACACGCGAAAAAACAAAGGAGAAGCCGAAAAAAAGGAGCACATTATTTTTTCAGCAAACGTGAGCAAACTGCCATGTTTAATTGTTATTATCACCTTTTGGACTATTATGAACTCGGAATGATGGAATTACTTTCTAACAAGAGGCTACACGTGCTGCTGAAGATTAAAGACACATTTAATCATGAGAGGTTTGCACTGACTGGGCTATATTTCGAGTTGTTTTGAACCTCAAATAAGGACTAAATGTATGCTGTGTGTAGTTTTTCTGTAATTGGTAACATATCGGAGACTGTAAGGGTCTGTATGTGTTCATATATGTTGCATTTATTTATTTATTTCATATAATTACAGACGTTACAGTAGGCTATTTCGCACTGTCATTGATGTGCAGTTATAATCAACTCATGTTCATAGAAAAGTTAGTCATAAACATTTATACAGAAGTATTTATGTGTATAAAGCATCTGTTTTGTGAGAAGTGCTTCTCATATGATATGTGAACGACCCGTACAGCTTTACTGTAGACATGTTTTTGAGTGAAAATGAGTTGACTGAAACTTTCTGTTTTACACCACGCCCACCAAAAGAGTACCTTTGGTACCCTTTTAGCAGTGGAAACGCAAGCCTGATAAAGGTGACCCGTACCGTACCGTACAGTACCAGTCAGTGGAAATGAGCCATAAGGTCTTCTCCTTCTAACAAAAAATGAGAACGTTGGTCTTAAAAATGCAGTGGCAGGGAAATTAACATAAACATAATGTTGTCATATGGCAACACCGTGCAGTAGAGGGTTAAAATAACAAACTTCTTGAGCTGATGATAATAACGGGCACATGATTATTAAAGTGCTTCTGACATCCGATTCTTTCACAAACGGATAAATGCAAGAGTAAAGCATGAATAAACAAAGGAGAATGACGTTTACTGAAACTTTTAGTGGAAACGCAAGCCTGATAAAAGTGACACATACCGACCCGTACCGTACCGCCCCATACCACTCAGCGGAAACAGGCTATAAATGGTAGGGGAAACACGGTACAATCTAAAGCTGAATTTGTTAGTCTAATGTTTGAAATGAAATGCATCTGTTTTTGGAATACTTCTGTATAAGTGATGGTTTACCTGTTTGACAATTGTCTAGTCTGCAGGTGAACCATTAACACCAATCTGCAGGTCTTTTTTTTTTTCTTCCTTTAAGCATGCATCTGCTGTAGTTCAAAGGCATTGGAAGGCATTCAGTGGCTCAGATTCATTTATCTGAGAATGTATGTGAAGGAGAACTGGTAAAAGCAGGTGGGCTGTGACCGATGACCCACCAGAAGACAAATGCTTTTAGCAGGAGGGCTGCTGACATTTATGTTTCATGTGGTAATGGACGATGACCCACAGGGGTCAAGGGTTAACCGTGCTGAGAGTCATTCCAGCACAGTGGACAGCAGTTGAAACTTGAGCAAATCAAAACAGAGAACAACGCTGAGCCAACAACACAAGCTTTGACATGATAGCCAGTGTTGTTTTAGAATGATTTATACTATAGTTTTACTATATATTTTCATTTTAAATTTTATTTCAAGAGTTTCCTCCGGGTGCTCCGGTTTCCCCCACAGTCCAAAGACATGTGGTACAGGTGAATTGGGTAGGCTAAATTGTCCATAGTGAATAAGTGTGTATGGATGTTTCCCAGAGATGGGTAGCAGCTGGAAGGGCATCCGCAGCATAAAACATGTGCTGGATAAGTTGGCGGTTCATTCCGCTTTGTGACCCCGGATTAATAAAGGGACTAAGCCGAAAAGAAAATGAATGAATGAATGAATTTTATTTCAAGAGTTCACACTTAGCTGATGCTTGATTAAGTAAAGCGTATTTGGCATGCTGTTCTGGGAGAGAGCCCTCCGGTTTAGTCTGAAGGGAGAGAGAGGGGAGTCTGAGCTCAGGTAGGTCTCGAGACCTTCCCTAATATTGAAGAAGGAATAAGTGGGAGGAGTCGAAGTGGATGGGGGGTTTCGTCGAAAAACAAGGATGACTAAAGTAAGGAAGGCAAGCTATTTGTTATGTCCCTTTATGTGATAAATCTGCTCTTTTTATTTTTGGGAAGTGTTCTGTGTATTTGTTTCTCTGCAGGAAGCAGCTACTTGCTCCTTTGCTTGGTCCTGCCCTGCTCCAATTGATGCCACAGCCTGCCTAGTCAGCTGACTCCTGGATGACTATAAATTCTTCCTTTGTCACTTTCTGTTTAGCTGTTTGAGCGCACTTGGTAGTGGTGTGTTGCCTTTCATAGAAAGAAATTGTGTGTGTTAGTGAGATTTATTGAATTGGAGTTTGTGTTTGTATCTGAGGAAAATCTGTTAAGGTATTTAGTGCATTAGTTCTTGCTTTGTTGTCATTGAAAATCTGACCTCTGCCTGTTAACTGACTACTCTGCTGTTTTGCCATTTTTGGATTTGTTTGCTGAGTGTATTCTTATTATTCATTGTTTTTGTGGACAAGGGAGTAAGGTAATAAAGTGTACTTTCTTTTCTTTTCTTTTGCTGAAAATTGGAAAGTTAGAAGGAATTTGAAATCAGATTGTTTTGTTTATTTTTTTGGCCTGGTCAGCTCCTGAAGTTGAAAAAAGAACAGATTTTTTTTTTAGAAAATCATTGTAAAAATAAAATCTCTATATTTTCTTAAGCAGCATTGTGTGTGCAGTCTTCCCTTTCATGTTGCGTCCTTACCCCTAGACAGGGCGTAACATGTGCGTTTGGGTGTATCTGATTGGTTGGTTAGTGAATGATGATGCGAGACCGGCCGTAGTCAATCATAAGCTCATGATTCTCTCGATATGTGGTAATAAAACTTCACTTAATTCATTTGACATATTTTTTTTATTAAAGTGAAAGTAGGACTGGCGACGCAGTGGCGCAGTAGGTAGTGCTGTCGCCTCACAGCAAGAAGGTTGCTGGGTCAGTTGGCGTTTCTGTGTGGAGTTTGCATGTTCTCCCTGCGTTTGTTTCCTCCGGGTGCTCTGGTTTCCCCACAGTCCAAAGACATGCGGTACAGGTGAATTGGGTAGGCTAAATTGTCCGTAGTGTATGAGTGTGAATGAGTGTGTGTGGATGTTTCCCCAAGATGGGTTGCGGCTGGAAGGGCATCCGCTGCGTAAAAAACGTGCTGGATAAGTTGGGGGTTCATTCTGCTGTGGCGACCCCGGATTAATAAATGGACTAAGCTGAAAAAAAAATGAATGAATGAAATTAGGACTTCAGAAGACTTACATTATAATACACAAGCAGTATAGCCCACTTGATTTTGTTAATGCACACTAAAAAAAAACTATAAGATTTGTGTTTTTTTTTTCCATTTATCTATGCTTTTAAATTGCACTGTGTGACCTATTGCACGTTATAAATTGCACTGAATTTTGATGAAACGTTTGAAAAAGTAACTTGCCTTTTAAAAGTAACTTTTATTAATTTTAGTAGTTAAAAATAAAAATAATAAATATATATATATTAAAATGCTCTTTTAATCTAGCCGAAATAAAACAAATAATACTTTCTCCAAAAGAAAGTATAGGAAATACTGTGAAAATGCCCCTAATCCGTTAAATATCATACTAAAATGTGAATAACGATCACTTTTTTTAAACTGCACAAAGCAATTTCCAACATCAAAAGTCGACAGAGAAGAGATAAAGGTCCCATAATACAATTCATAACCTTAAATACAAAGAACAAAACCTGTAAATTACAAAATACTTAACACAATGGATATTGTTTTATAGTCCATCCTTCACTTTTAGTGGTCCACAGAAGAAAATACTGGTTTGAAACATCCAGGGGGAGTACATTTTTTTTACTAAAGTTCCTGTGCATTTGTAAAAAGAAAAAAAAAAACATGACCATGATAGATAAAAAAAAAAAGAATTAGGCATTGACAGAGACAAAAGACAGAAGGATGAAGAGAAAGAGAGACAACAGCCTGGAAAAGAGTAGATGGCCTGAAAGTCTGCCAACACAGAGAGACAGAGAGAGACAGCCAGTAGAGATGGTTATGTAATAGCCACAAAACACTGAAGCAGTGTGATCAAAGACTTGCGGTGCAGAAAGAGGCCTGAAGCTCACACAATTAGACAGATGGACTTCCTAACATTAAATATAAAGTAAAATACCTCAGAAACATATACATTTTGGACAACCCATTGGAAATGTAACAGTTTTTCCAAGACAGCAATGTAATTATGGGAGTTCAGAATGAAAATTCTGTCATCATTTACTCACCCTCCATCCAAACCTGTATGAGTTACTTTCTACTTAATATGCCTTTCATATTAGGGAAAAAAATACTATGGAAGTCAATGGTGATCATCAACTGGAACTCCTTTAAACATAACTAATATAATTTGACATTACTTAAAATACCAAGTTTTGGCATCAAAATTTAAACAGGTGTGTTTAACTTACTCATTAGGCAGCCAAAAAAAAACGTTTAATCAATATTGTGCAGTGGGGTAGCACGTTCGCCTCACAGCAAGAAGGTCGCTGCTTCGAACCTCGGCTGGGTCAGTTGGCATTTCTGTGTGGAGCTTGCATTTTCTCCCCGTGTTGGCATGGGTTTCCACCGGGTGCTCCAGTTTCCTCCATAAGTCCAAAGACATGCGGTACAGGTAAATTGGGTAGGCTAGATATGCCCATAGTGTATGTGTGTGAATGAGAACGTATGGGTGTTTCCCAGTGATGGGTTGCAATTGGAAGGGCATCCGCTGCATGAAACATATGCTGCTACATATCAACCCCTGATTAATAAAGGGACTAAGCCGAAAATAAAGTTCTCTGAACTTAACATTTTAATTTCTTTAAACGATTCCATGTCTCCGTTTAAAATGATTGGTTGTGCTTGAAATTCTGCCTTGACAACTGCGCTGATTGGTCGATATACAGTATGTTATATGACACAAGGTGGTCATTTTGCTTGTGATGCTGAATTTTGCTGAGCAGAGGCACTACCTGAACCCATCTGATAAAAGAGAAAAGTTGATATTTAAATGCTAATATAAATTTTTCTTAATTGATAAATGGGCAGCACGGTGGCGCAGTGGGTAGCACCAATTGCCTCACAGCAAGAAGGTCACTGGTTCGAGCTCTGGCTAGGTCAGTTGGCATTTCTATGTGGAGTTTACTTGTTCTCCCCGTGTTCGCGTGGGGATTCCTCAGGGTGCTCTGGTTTCCCCCACAAGTCTAAAAACATGTGGTATAGGTGAATTGGGTAAGCTTAAATTGTCAGTAGTGTATGAGTGTGAATGAGTGTGTATGGATGTTTCCCAGTGATGGGTTGCAGCTGGAAGGACTTCTGCTGCGTAAAACATATGCTGGATAAGTTGGCGGTTCATTCCGCTGTGGCAACCTCATATTAATAAAGGGATTAAGCTGAAAATGAATGAATGAATGAATGAATGAATGAATGAATGAATGAATTGATATACACGCAGGAGCGACATGGTGGAGCAGTGGGTATCACTGTCGCCTCACAGCAAGATGAAGAAGTCGCTGGTTCGAGTCCCAGCTGGGTCAGTTGGCATTTCTGTGTGGAGTTTGCATGTTCTCCCCGTGTTCATGTGGGTTTCCTCCAGGTGCTCTGGTTTCCCCCACAGTCCAAAGACATGCACTATAGGTCAGGGGTGTCCAAACTCGGTCCTGGAGGGCCGGTGGCCTGCTGAGTTTAGCTCCAACTTGCTTCAACACACCTGCCAGGAAGTTTCTAGTATGCCAGGAAGTTTCTAGTATGTCTAGTTAGCTTGATTAGCTGGTTCAGGTGTGCTTGATTACGGTTGGAGCTAAACTCTCCAGGACACCGGCCCTCCAGGACTGAGTTTGGACATCCCTGCTATAGGTGAATTGGGTAAGCTAAGTTTTCTTTAGTGTATGTGTGCATGTCCTGGTCCTCCAGATTGGGGGTTGAGCGTTGGGCTAACAACCCACCTCGTAAAAATTTGATGTTACAAAACACCAAAATAGTGCGGCTTAATATCAACGTCGATATAAACAGCCCTGAAAGTAAGTAAAGAATATAAAAGCTGAAAAATGTGGAAGTTTAGTCTATATATATGTATATATATGTTTTGCGCATTCACGTGAGGGGGTAGGGGTGTCCCAATTCTCTTTAGCGTGAAGGCGTAGGGCTAAGGGGAAGGACTAGATACCCCTTCAAATTTTTCAGGACCACACTCGAAACCAAGGGGTATGAAAATTTCCCAAAATACACCAGCCACAACAGCAGCATAGTTGCACCCGGAAGAAAGGAGATCCACAAATTAGTATTTTTTGTCATTGTTACAAATTTTTACAACAAACAAGCTTATGTTTTAACATATATATTCATAACCGCATTCGTGTTTTACCGTCATGCTTAAAAAAAAAAAACCCTAAAATAAAAACTGCTAAATTTTGCTATCTATAATCCATAATAATAACTCCTGTATAGTAGTCCCACAACATTCTGACACTCGATGACACTCGAATACCCTGTCAGAAAAGTCTAGTGGCTGGGAATGAGCTTTTTACAGTGTCTGCTATAATGTTAATGTTGTTTTTGTGTGTTTAAATAGATGAAAATGGCCAGGGTGTAACTGCACAGTATAGTTATGATCTTATTGCCACATTAGGTCATTATGATAACATAATATATGCCTTCAGTGATTTCCTGAAGATAAATACCAAAAAAAAAAAAAAAAAAAAACGCAACTGGAATAACTACAGCAGTCGCAACCGTCTGATCTCATATGAAGCAAGAGATCGCGATGACATCTGATGATGTGTGCAGGTGTTATAGTGATGTCCCATTTCTTAGGGAAGCCCTTCCCCTTCACAGTCTGTTTCAAGGGCCAAGAGGTAGGGGTACACAAATAGAATTGGTATTGGGCCTTACATTATTCTGGAACCCTTCTAGGCTCAATGTAAATAAACCATCGTATTGTTTTTTTTTTTTGGTTGTTATACTACAAAACAGCTAACGCATTTCGCTTTGAAACAGCAGATCTTTCAAATCATGTACTCAGAAAGAAACTTTACTTTTTTATTTCCAACATCTGAGTCATCTCTGGAAGGCAAAGAACTAATGGTCTGGAAGCTGGTCATTTTATTAAAGTCACTTTCTTCAACAGTATGAAAAGGCATCTGATCGTCATAAATCCCACACACATGAGAGCGTTAGCCTGTGTGTATCCACTCCTCTGTTATGCGGCTTTCCAGTGTATGATTTTATTGCTTAGTGGTTACGCTTGCATATTTCATGAAACTTCATGTTCTCATTAAGATTCATATTAGGATTTCTGCCTTTGGTGTCTTGGCAAAGCTGTTCAGTTTGATACATTGTTGGGAACCCTTCTAAAAGTCTGAGAAAGAGTACAGACAACTGCAAAGGTCGCTATTTGATGTACTTTTGAGTGCCTGCACACTAGAGGAAAGCTCTGATGGTCATACCTGCCAACATTTGGTTGATGAATTCCGGGAGGAGGGGGGTCGGGGTGTGATGGTGGTGCGCAAACTGAAAAGCGGGCAGGGGGTGCAGAGGTGCGCGCGATCTGTAGAGCGGGGATGGGTGCGCACGAACTGAAGAGAGGAGGGGAGGCGGGGTGGAGAGGTGCACGTGAACTGTAGAGCGGGGAGGGGTGAATAGCACGCGCACATGTACCAGGTTTCAGGCCGGACTGTACCTAAAAGCTGAGGAGCAGGGGGGGTGTAATTCCGGGTGTTTTCCGGGAGACAAAACAATATGGTAGATGGGTCTGAAATACGGGAGACTCCAGGGAAAAACGGGAGTGTTGGCAGGTATGCTGATGGTAAATTTTCCTAAGAGGTAAATTTGTACCATATACAGTGCATCCGCAAAGTATTCATAGCGCTTTACTTTTTCCACATTTTTTCATGTTACAGCCTTATTCCAAAATGGATTAAATTAATTTATTTCCTCAAAATTCTACACACAATACCCCATAATGACAATGTGAAAAAAAAAAGATTTTTTGAAATCGTTGCAAATTTATTAAAAATAAAAAACCTGAAAAATCACATGTACATCAGTATTCACAGCCTTTGCTCAATACTTTGTTAATGCACCTTTAGCAGCAATTACAGCCTCAAGTCTTTTTGAATATGATGCCACAAGCTTGGCACACCTGTCTTTGGGAATTTCTGCCCATTCCTCTTTGCAGTACCTCTCAAGCTCTATCAGGTTGGATGGGAAGCGAGCCATTTTCAGATCTCTCCAGATATGTTCAATATGATTTAGGTCTGGGCTCTGCCTGGGCCACTCAAGGACATTCACCGAGTTGTTGTGAAGCCACTCCATTGATATTTTGTTGGTGTGCTTTGGGTCATTGTCCTGCTAGAAGATGAACCGTCGCCCCAGTCTGAGGTGAAGAGCACTCTGAAGCAGGTTTTCATTCAGGATGTCTCTGTACATTGTTGCATTTATCTTTCCCTCTATCCTGACTAGTCTTCCAGTTCCTGCTGCTGAAAAACATCCCCACAGCATGATGCTGCCACCACCATGCTTCACTGTAGGGATGATATTAGCCTGGTGATGAGCGGTGCTTAGTTTTCTCCAAACGTAACGCCTGGCATTCACTCCAAAGAGTTCAATTTTAGTCTCATCAGACCAGAGAATTTAGTTTCTTATGGTCTGAGAGTCCTTCAGATGCCTTTTGCCAAATTTCAGGTGGGGAGTGGCTTCCGTCTGGCCACTCTACCATACAGGCCTGATTGGTGGATTGCTGCACAGATGGTTGTCCTTCTGTAAGGTTCTCCTCTCTCCACAGAAGAACGCTGGAGCTTAGACAGAGTGACCATCTGGTTATTGGTCACCTCCCTGACTAAGGCCCTTCTCCCTCGATCACTCAGCTTAGATGGCTGGCTAGCTCTAGGAAGAGTCCTGGTAGTTCCAAACATCTTCATCTTACGGATGATGGAGGCCACTGTGCTCATTGGAACTTCTACAGACAATTCCTTTGTCTTCCTGCTTGGTTTGTGCTTTGGCATGCACTGTCAACCCTGGGACCTTATATAGACAGGTGTATGCCTTTTCAAATCATGTGAGATCAACTGAATTTAGCACAGGTGAACTCCAATTAAGCTGCTGAAACATCTCAAGAATGATCAGTGGAAACAGAATGTAATTTAGAGCTTCACGGCAAAGACTGTGAATACTGATGTACATGTGATTTTTCAGCTTTTTTATTTTTAATACATTTGCAACAATTTCAAAAACTCTTTTATCACATTGTCATTATGGGGTATTGTGTGTAGAATTATGGGGAAATAAATAAATTGAATCCATTTTGGCAAAATTAGACACACTTTTCTGAAACTCCCATTGGTCTATAATGCCTTCTACATGATGAAGTCTATCGTTTGCAAAACTTTTCTCTTTTTTTCCATTACAATTGTGACTCATCTCTTGACATCTCTGAATTTACACTGTAATCTGATGGTATTGTTGCTGGACCATCATTTTAAATTGGGATCCAGCACAGTATCTTTGTGTACAAATGAAACAAATCAATTAACATCAGCCCCAATGAATCAGGGGCCCCATCTAATGCTGGTGAAAAAGACTTGGCAAATACTCCAGTGTTTATTTGCGTTTGTGCTTCAGAGAGCAGCAAACGATTCTATTAATGATGTTTTTATGCAGCGTTAAGCTGTGTAGCCAATCACAGGCATGTACGATCATAGTGACCAATCAGAGGGGTTTAAGTTATCCACTTACTGCTTGTTTTGTTTCAGTGCAAGCTTTGTGCTTGCTAATCCTGTCATTGTAACAAACAAAAGTGTATCCAGCGTATAAAGAGATTCAGTGCTGTGTAGAGAGCTTCACTGATTATGACACAACTGTGAGATTATGATGAACTGATGTGAGAAAAAGCATTTTAGGATCATTTGCACACCTTTTAGGCTATGCGTAATGCATTCAGAAATCATGAAAAATTCATCAAAGTTGTAGCGGTGAAATTTATAAACGTATAATTAATTTTTAGAAATGACAATGCATGAGAAGAAGCATGATATTTGTGATCTGAAAACATACAGCTATGTTGACTAATTGTTAAAGAGATAGTTCATCCAAAATTAAAAATTCTGTCATTAATTACTCACCCTCGAACTCAAATTAAGATTTTTTTTGATGAAATCCACACTGTAAAAATGCGATTAGTTGACTTTACTTTAAAGAACTGAGTAAACCCATTGCCTTAAAATTTGTTAGTTGATGAACTATCTGCAAAATCTATAAAAATTAAGTTAAGTGAATGTAACACAACAGAATTCTTTAACTTTTTTATGCAAATTCAACATGTCACTTTTAAGGCAATAGATTTACTGCCTTTTTGAAGTAATCGCTTTTTACAGTGCAAGAGCTCTCAGGACCCAAACCTAAAATTTGCTTTGTCTTTACTTCCACGTAGTAAAGTGACATTGTCTGGTATGTTACTACTCCTAAACATAACCGTCCATGTAATATTAGCAAATTAAATGAAAACATGTGTGAGATCATACAAAAACTTCAAGGCCAATTACAGGCATCCCAGATAGCAAGCCGACATTGAATCAATGTCGATTATTGGTTATAAGCGTCAGTATCAGTCGTCGATCAAATTTCGACATTGAATCAACGTTCTTTATTTGGTCGGTACGTCGGAAGGTTATTACATCGAGAATAAAACATTGATTCAATGTCGAAATGAAGTTGACTCTTCAACATAGGCTACCCGACGCATCTGGTCGAAATCATAACATTGATTCAATGTCGAAATGAAGTTGACTCTTCAACATATAGGCTACCCGACGCATCTGGTCGAAATCATAACATTGGTTCGATGTCGAAATGAAGTTGACTCTTCAACATATAGGCTACCCGACGCATCTGGTCGAAATCATAACACTGGTTCGATGTTGAAACTTGATTGGTGGACTCGGAGTCGGTTCTTCTGCGCGAGTCAGCGTGAGGCGCAGGTGCTGCTCATCATTTGAATCAACTAACAAACCGAAGGCAGCGGACGGAACTGTAAGGTAAGCACGTCGTATTCGACGTTTCACATGTTTTATTTGTCGTTTTCCCAAGAATTTATGTCAAAATGTAACTTTTTAGATGTGTAAATTAACACTTTACCACTTCCTATACGTTTTTTAGTAAGCCCATGTCGCCCTGTGCGTACCCAGGCTATTAACTGCAGCTGATCTATAAGGTAACGTTAAGGTAAATGAAAAGCTGTTTTGGTTATTTAATTTTCGATTTCAACACGATTAACTTCACTTTATGACTTCAATGCTTTTTAACCTGTGTAAAATATAAGATGATCTGTCAAATCGATTTGGAATGAGCATAAAACACATATGTAAGTTAATATTTTGCTAAGCTAACGTATAGGCTAAGTTATGAGAAACGGTTCGCAAATAACATTACGCATCATCGAGCTAACGTTAAACGAGATTTTTCAACACGTTATTACGCTAGCGAAGTGAATCGCTGTCAGTTTACTGTTTTGTTTGCTCTATTTTTTTCTACATTTAGTGACGAACTCTTCGCCAGAGACGGTCCACAGCATTGAATGGGAAAAGCTTATAGAGGTAAAGTTGGTTTTATATTCGCACATTCGTTCATTTAGAAGTCTCTATATTGTTTACCATGTTACTTTGAATATTCGATCGAAATTAGCATGCAAGTGTGACTTCAAAACAACATAAACACTGTTTAGTTGACTGTAAACAATGTTGTACTTTGATAGTCATTTGCTGCTAATATGATTTCCCTATTTAGAATTTGCAAAGAATACTTTTCTGACATTATATTATTGAGGAGAATGTCTGAATATCTGAATATAAAACCAACTTTACCTCAATTGTTCACAAACCATGCTTGTCTGTTTTTTTTCTGATTGTAGTGCTATGTTCTGGTGTGCATTTTTTTTTATTTTCCTGTTTATTAAAATTTATTTTGTCTACATGCTTTTCTCTTGAGGTTACTGCAGTTTACTTGTTCAAGTATCTAAAACAAATGTTTGTAAACACATTTATTTTGAAAAATATTTAATATCATTAAGCTTTTTAGAATTTCACAAGAAAATAAAATCCAAGATCATTTAATTTCTAACAAAATACCATGTTAACTTAATATTCTGTGTGAGGAGGAGTCAAAAATTGTGGCAATTTTATGGTACCAATACTGTGGGTTGAACTAATAATTTACCTTGGAATTGTACTTTGTAATAGTAGATACTGTACCTGGTGAGATTTTCCTACTGAGTAACATGTTTTTTTTTTTCTTACAATTTTTTTTAACGGCAGTTTCTCTGAAATCTCCAGCTGAAGACATCAAGATCTGTAACCTGTGCCTGGACAGACGTCTATTCCAGTTCTGCCTACACCACACTAATCTCTCTGCCTATGTATGGATCACTGACTATTATGTTCTCTGAAGGTATTACTGGAGCGAAAGAACAGCACCCATGACTGAAGTTTCTGTTAGTGACCAGTATATTTGAAGTCTGAGAAAGTTTTTTTTTTTTAACAAGTTGCAAATGTTTTTTTTTTCCCTCTCTCACACAAAGAGACCAAACGACTGGTTGTGCCTATAGTACAGTGTACTGCCAATCTTTTAGCGTTTTTATGGTTGTATTAAATGCATCTTTATTGTTACAAAAATCTTAAGTAATTGTCACAACACAATGCACATTTGAGTTTTAATGAGAAGGAGAATTACCCAACAGGGCTCAACACTTTAAAAAAAAAAAAAAAAAAAAAAAATTTTACTGGCCTGGTGTGGAATTTTAAAATTGAAATTAAGATGGAGAGCAGGAAGTAAAAAAACTGAATAGGAGACGTAAAGGAAAGTCCGTATTTTTTAAATTCATACCATATTACAAAGAAGAAATAAATAGAAATATTATGAAGAGGACCGTTTTTTACTGAAATAAAATGTATGCTCAGCTCTGACGAGACACAGTTTAAAGTAGTTTTGTTTTTTTACATATAGATTTTCATTGCTTTAAAATATTTTAATGTTTTTATATTTACAGTTTGTATATAAAATGAACGCTTAGCTTATTGTTCGCAGTGATCGTTATAATAGGATCATGTGCATTGCATATGATTATTCAGTATACGTTACATTCTTTGGTCGCAGCACTGTATTTTATTTATTGCATTTAGTCAATAAACAATGATATTTTGAAAAAAAATAAAAATAATTGTAATTAATAAACAAGCTTGCAATTCTTACCGGTTGTTGTAATATTTGAAGCTTGTTCTCAGACAAGTGTCTGGGTCACTAATACTTCGTATTTCTGGAAAATCCGAGATGGAAATCTAGTAAATGTTGGCACTGTAGACGAATGGCTTCCCGATAGTTTCACACAACCTAAAATAATTTGTTTTTATTTATTGACCCTGCTAATCCAGCAAGAATATTTTTTCTATGGTTGCATCTGAATTTTAGTTTCTGTGATTGTATCTTTCTAAATTCATTAAATAAATGTTGTTCTTTAAACAGTTTAAACATTGTGATTTAAACCTGTGTTTTGACCCTAATAGTTAATTTTGTTATTATGCACATCTGAAATAAAATGCATTTTTTACTCTAATGAAAAATACATGTTGAAATAGAACACAAATAGACAAATGTATTTAATATTCTACAGTTTTACTTTTTGAGTAAATGGTTTTGACTATTTTAGTCAGTAATTTAAATGTTTTCTCTGTTTGTTTAAGTGTAGAAGGTTTGAATGAATTCATGCTCTTAACGGATATTCACAGCTGTGTGTTTGTATCAATAAAAAATGATGACAGATTGTGGTGTGTTTTGTTATATATACAGAATAAATTATATTATGTATTCTTGTAAAAAAATGGTGATTAGGTCATATGGATTGGTTTAATGTTGAAAATGTTGTTTAAGCATTCATTTAAACGTTAAATCATTTAGATAGAATCCACACATATTCAACATAAAATCTATGTTGTTCCAATCGACTTAAAATCAACATCGTTTCAACATTAGATAGACAAACTAATTAGGTTGATTATATGTTGAATATGTGTGGATTCTACGTTGTTTCCAATCGATTATAAATCAACATCATTTCAACATCAGATAGACAAACCAATTAGGTCGATTATATGTTGAAAATGTGTGGATTCTACGTTGTTCCAATCGATTATAAATCAACATCATTTCAACATCAGATAGACAAACCAATTAGGTCGATTATATGTTGAAAATGTGTGGATTCTACGTTGTTCCAATCAACTATAAATCAACATCATTTCAACGTCAGGTGGACAAACCAATTAGGTTGATTACATGTTGAAAATGTGTGGATTCTATAACGTCGTTTCGATCGACTGAATATCAACATCGATTCAACGTTGGGTAAGTAACCAATTGTGTCGATTTCAGGTTAGATTTGAATGGAGTGCCTGACGTCGTTTCAACATTACCCCGATGAGCAAAACGATGTTGAATCGATGTCAAAAGAAACGTTGATTTTAGGTTTGAAATGATGTCATTTTGCTATCTGGGATATCTGCTGTAACCAAAGATGGGACGCTGACAACAGATTGCGGATCCACATGCAGGATTTGTTAAAGGGATGGTCAGACAAGCAATGATCAGTACAGGAGCAAACAGATGTATGAGGACAATCCAGAGTCGTAGTCAATATAACAGGCAAAAGGTCACAGGGATGGCAGCAGACAGGCAGAAACAGAGAATCAAGGCGAGGGTCCAAACACGACAAAGACAAAACAAGGAAACGCTTTGAATTGCAACTGGAACAGAATATAAGACTCGGCAATGGAGTGAGTGTATGTGCTGCTTATGTACTGTGTGTAATCAGTGTTTGACAAGCCTCTGGTGGTGTGTGTGCAATCAATGGAGATGAGGAACATGTGTGTGTGATTGGAGTGCATGTATGGAGTTGTAGTTCATTTGATGGTGGATTTGTAGTCCATGGGTGTTTGTGCAAGTAAACCAGCGATCTAAAGGGAGAAGATCGCTGGTGATCGTGACATCTGCATAATCAGCAGTGTTTAAGATTTTTTAACACTGCTCAAATGTTTTTAAAATTCCAGTATTGATAGGTACTGAAGTCAATACTTTTGACAAACCTAGCACAAATTGACTTGAATTAGACATCAACTTGTCAAAAATGTAATTTAATTACAAATTGAAGTGGGTGTGTGTTGTTTACTGCAAATTAAATTGATGTGTTCATGGTTTTTTGGAATGATGACATGTCTTATCATGTTGTCATCTGCTGATTTGGTTTACTTTTAACAAGGGACAGATGGATTTGCATACACATCTTTTGATATTGACAATGGAAGCCTTTTATCCTCTAATTTTACTGAAGTTATTAATAAATCAATATATTTCATCATTTTAACTAAATATAGTTTCACTGCTCTCTACCGTCTCAACCCAGTTGAATCTTGGACTGTTTTTTGTTGCAGCCCGAGGTGGACACAAATTAGGCATTTGAGTAAAAGTAAAAATATTTGAGTCAAAGTACAAAAGTTTGTTTTTTTAGTTAAAAAACTAAAATATTTTGATGAAAACCAAAAACCTTTAACCATTGACAGCCATGGTATTTGTTTTTCCTACTATGGAAGTCAATGGAAGACAATGGAAGTCAATCGTCACATTAAAGAGCCCCTATTATGGGTTTTTGAATATGAGCTTCCATGTAGTGTGTAACACAGCTCTAAGTGAATGAAAACATCCAGCTGAGGTTTAAATCTAAAAGTGCAGCATGTTTAAAACTATTGATTCTTTAGCGAAATAGTCAACTCATAGTCGAATAAATGAATCAAGTTGGTTTCGGATCTTTTGTTCGATCGCATCGACATCAATACGGTACATCACCAAATATGTACTTCCAGTTCCGGTAAAATGTGCACGCACTTTCTCTCCACACACTAGAGGAGGCGTGGGTGATCACGGGACTGATCATGACACGAAGATGACGATCACTGGCAGATGGATCTTTGGCTGCGGGGAATAAAGGGTTAAAGTTCATTTTCACAACAACACCACATTATAGCCAACCGAGTGCTGTGTTTGTTTCTGTCATTTTTCTGATTTTTGATACAATAACCTACGCTGCAACGCGGGATTTGTCGGCCGTTTGCTATTGAAGGAGCAGCAGAGACTATGGGATTTTGTCAGACTTAGACAGGGACTTTGTTAGTAACTTTTACAGTTCAAATGGACCAGATTCTTCTTCCTCCGGATCATAACATGAAAAGTGTCATTAAAATTGTTGCATCGTTTTGTGAAGTTTGCAAAATATGTGTTTAATTGTGTGTTATAAGATGTAATCACCTAGCGCAGCTTGTAATCATGTATCGATTATAGATCAGTGCTTGTACTGTGTCTCAGGTTAAATCTGTATGGGGCTGTTCACATATCGCGTCCAAAACCACGTTAAAAACGTGCTTCTTCCTTTACCGATTTAAATGCGTTTCTGAACTGGCGATTCTCTGCTGTTTGCCTTTGCTATAGCCGCCATCAGCTGTTCCTACACACACGCACAATGTGGTCAATTTTCAAAATAATTCAACTTGTGCCACTGTGTGGTTTAATACTGAAGGTGTGTCATTGTTATTACTTGCGGTTAGGGTTAAGAGTAGAGTAATATGCTGGTGTTTAACTGCATTGCTTTATTGCATTCCTGCATTAGGCTCTCACATACTTTGTGCTACTTCATACTGTAGCCATGGTGGGCATTTTTCTCTGTCTCGTGCTAAACGCAGTCACCAATCGCAACAGACTGGGTCATATGGGGGTCACTGGTATAATTAGGTAAAAATAAATGCATATTGTAAGACAATGAAAGTGTTTTTTGACCTTGCACTCATATCAGCATGTTGTTGGAGACCCCTAAAACCAAAATATGACCTTTTTTAATGCAAAATAAGGCCTCTTTAATCTCTTCATCTTCAAAATATCTTTTGCGTGTGTGTATGTGTGTGCAACAGAATAAAGAAACACATAGGTTTGGAACCACAAAATGAGTAAACATGACAAAATGTTCATGTTTTGGTGAACTTTTTCTTTAAAAGTATTTACTGATGAATGTTCATTTGACAAGAAAGTCAGATAACCAAAACTTATCAAAACCAACTACTAATAATTCATGATAAAACCACATGTAGAGGGTGAACCATATCCAGATCAGTTTGTAAAATCAGTGAATCATTCAGTCAATCACTGGAGACTCATTCTGAATGGATGGATCTGATGGATTGAATCGGTTTGTTGACTTGTGAGCAGATGTCAGTCCAATTCACAAATTAATTGTTTGTCAATTTTGATAACCAATGTAACTTTAGTTAATACAATTAACCTTGAACACAACTGAACATCACTATTTTGTCCCTGAGCAGATGATGATTTCTCCCCTTTAAAATAACTTTTATTTGTTTTATTAAAGATTTTAGAAAAGTAAAAAGTACAATATTTTTTTGGAATGTAATGAAGTAAATGCAGTTTCCCAAAGAAATACTCTGATATAGTACAGTTACTTCATATATGTACTAAATTACAATAGTGAAGTGTAAATCTTAATTACTATACTTAACTAAAAAGTGTACTTAATTACTGTCTGCCACTGATTACAGCCCATGGGTTGATAACCACCTCTCAAGTGGTTAGCTTAATATCTTTTGTAATGACATCAGCGGGGTTTACAGTGTAGAAAATGTATCTTGATTGAAAAATTGGATTTTGACTAGAAACAAAACAAAAACTCTTAGTAAGAGAAGCATTTTTGCAGTGTATGCTAATTTATGTAGCACTATGGTCCTGCGAGACCCGACATTCTGTTTGAATTTATGTCCACACATGTAGCAGAATGACAATAAAATTCAAGTTGACTTGCCATGAGGATGCATTGCTATTGCAACATCAGTGCCATATATAAAATTAGTAGCATTTTGAGGTCGTAGCATAGTATTGTGCAAGGAACATTTAAAAATTTGCACTTGCAATGATTTACATTGAACAAATTACATGATGACAAATAACATTTCCTTGTCTTATTCCTACTAGTGTTCATTAATTGTATTTGGAATCCATGTTGGGAAAAGATCTCTTTGTGTTTTACAAAAGACACCACAAAAAAAGGATTGGACAAACATTGTATGTAAATGTGCAGAGGTAAACACACTTCTAGAAGAATGAACAGTGTGCTGTGTACTCTTCCCGCCACTGGCCTGTGCTTAACCTGAAGTAAAGAACAGTGGTAACTCTCGCATTAAAGACTAAAGCAACAAAAGCAGATCACATGTGATGCGACAGCAGGAAAAATGAAGATAGCGCTCTCTGTCCCTCTGTGAGACCTGTCTCAGGCACATGTGTTTTTATTTACTGACGATCTTCAGACAGACCTCTGGGTCTCGGGGTCATCAATCAAACGTCTTTCAATCCAAACAGAAAAGCAGATGAGAGACAAAGGGAGGAGACGGAGGGGGGTGTGGAAGGAGGGATTGGAGTTGACCTGGGTCCAAAACCCTCGATAAATCAGGACCAAACAATAACAAGCGCAGCTTAATGTGGCCGGGATAATTCATCAACTCAGCACGAGCTGAGACCGGCCCGCTCAAGCCACTGTGGGAAGATGGGATGTTGCTTATCTAAAAGATGAACTGAGTGTGTGTGTGTGTGCACATTTGTGTGTGTGTATTCATAAATTAAACAATCTTCAAAAAGCACCTTAGGCTGTTTTCACATTAGTTATTTTTGAAAGAATCAAATGAGTAGACCAAATAATGAAACTGGCCATAAACCTGGCTTATGTTTGGGTCCATTTTAGGTCTCACAGGTCATTTCATTCCATTCACAGTGTTGTTTTTGAAAACCTGGACCCTGATAAAAAAATGATGTGATATATATTATTATATGTAAACAAGTAAATAACCTGTACTTGTAAGTTCAGTCCCTCATCAATGTCTTTATTTCATTCATATAAAAAAATGAAACTGAACACACAATGAAAAATTCAGCTGAACTAACACATTTTGAGGTAAAAATACTGTATGCCATACTAAAAAAGAGGTCTCACTTTATTTTGATGGTCCGTTTGTTGAATTTGGAATTAAAGTTACATTGCATCTACATGCCAACTAACTCTCATTAGATTATAAGTAGACTGTTGAGTTGGGGTTAGGGATGAGGTTAGGGTTAGAGTAAGTTGACATGTACTTGCAAAGTTTCTTATAGTCAGTTAAATGTCTGTTGAAGGAGCAGTATCTACAGATATTAAGCAGACAGTCTACTAATACTCAAATGGACCATCAAAATAAAGTGTTACCAACAAAGATTTAAAATTCTTGTTCATTATTATTATTACTTCAACAGCAACGATGTTAATAACAACTAGTGTTATTGCTGTTGTTTTAATGATGATATCCTTATTTGGTAACACTTTATAATAACTAGACACTATGAACCATTTATTAAGCATTAGCTTATAGCGAATTCATTGTCTTTTAAGCATTAACTCTACATTAATAAGCGTTTGTAAGCAGCTTATAACTGCAGCTACAAATGCTGTATTCTTGATTTATTTATAATTTGCTTAATACTTGTACTTTCATACTTTGTTAATGATTTATCTTTCGCTACTAAATTAAGTATTACTTTATTTACAAACCAGTTATTTAAGCATAGTTGGTTGTTTTTTAAGATCATTCAGAATGAGTTAATAAATGATTAATAAACTATTGAAATTAACCTTTATAATTCTTATTATTCAGGCATATACTAATAGTTACTTTGCATGTTAATAAATGCTTTATTAACTCAACTATATCCAGTTTTGTGACCTAATCTAAAGTGAGGACTATTTATGCTTTATAAGTCCCTTATAAATGACAATTAAAGTGTGAGTTAAATTCTAAACAGGAATAAAGTACATAAACGACATTATTCATTCCTTTTCATTTGAAGATACACAAATCAAACTGTACTTCAAATGAAAAATAAATATTTGCAACCTTATCTAAACTAAAATTACTGTACAGTTTAAACATTGCATCTTATTATATTGGTAAATGATTATATTGTTGTTGTTTTATCCAATTTTATGTCGTATTTTGACACTCCTGTTATTCAGCAATGTTTAAACTTTACAGTCATTTTACTTTTTAGATAAGATTGTAAAGATTATTGTTCATTTGATACTGAGCCTTTAATTGCCATTTATAAGGGATTTATAAAGCATAAATAGTCCTCACTTTAGATTAGGTAACAAAACTGCATGAAGTAAAGTTAACAAAGCATTTATTACCATACATAGTAACCATTACTATATGCCTGAATAATAAGAATTATAAACGTTAATTTCAATAGTTTATTAATTATTTACTAACTCATTCTGAATGATCTTAAAAAACACCAACTACTAAAAAATAAATTATTAACAAAGTATGAAAGTACAAGTATTAAGCACATTATAAATGTGTTTGTAAGTCAAGAATACAGCATTTGTAGCTGCAGTTATAAACTGCTTACTAACGCTTATTAATGTAGAGTTAATGCTTAACAGATAATGAATTCACTAGATGCTAATGCTTAATAAATGATTCATAGTGTGTAGTTGGTGTAAAGTGTTACCAATTATTCTTTAGTGGCAATGACAGATTCTTTAAACAAGGTTTTAAAAATGTCCAGGGACCTGCAAGGGAGGGCTAAGGGGACTGTGGAATAATTTAAAGTATACATAATAATTATTTTCATTAAAATTAATATTAGAATAGAATAAATAATCTAACATGTTTAAATAACCAACATTTTATAAATATAAATAAATACACCTTAGTATAAAACAATGAAAAATGAATAAATATAATCTACATATTTACAAAATTCAAATAAGACGATGAAATGATAGATTAGAAAGACGTTTTCATAACAAATGCATCAAAATTTGTCGGCGCAATAGCCTAGTGGTTAGCGTGTCGACATATGGTGAAGTAGCACATCAGGGTGTCCCGAGTTCGAATCCCGGCTCGAGGACATTTCCCTACCCCCCTCACTCTCTCCAAGTTCGCTTCCTGTCTCCATACTGTCCTATCTAATAAAGGCCAACAATAAATCTTTAAAAAAAAAAAAAAGTAAATGCATCAAAATTTAATAATACAAAAATATCAGCTTCCTATGTTTATGCTCCGTCATTTCACTTTAAAGGGAATGAAAAGAACCTATACTTTGCCATAAAAGTAAAATTGCTGAACCTACACAAAGCAGAGTGAGGAAAATGCTCATTTTATTTGCATCTCAACTCTTTAAATGCAAAAACAATTGAGTAGATATAATAGTATGATTGATAAAAACACATTTAATGATAAAAGAATAGAAGCTAAACATTTATAATGTGTGTCGTTACACAAGAAACTGTAGAGTACACTCTCAGAAATAAAGGTAGGCAAGCTTTGATTGGGGTGGTACCTTTTCAAAAGGTACACAATTGTACTTAAAGGGTCCATATCGGTACCTCAAAAATTTTAAGAGGAACACTTTTGTACTTTTTAGGTACTAATATGTTCCCTTAAGGTATTAATATGGACCTTTTAGGTACAATATGTATCTTTTGAAAAGGTATCACCCCAGTGACAGCTCACGTACCTTTATTTCTGAGAGTGTATTGATGACTTTTTTGACGCACAAGGATGATCATATTTTAAAATCTTTTATGTCTGAAATATTGATAACCACCTGTTTTAGATCATCATGTATTAGTTTTAGGAAATAAATAAATAAACTACTCATATAGTCAATTTATTGACTATATTATTCATATTGACTAAATTATTCATATCCCTGGGGTACTAATAATTTCAGGTTTGACTGTAGAGCTCACACTCAAGAAGGAAAAACACCAGTTGCAGATTTCTGCAAATTCTGACAGCTTTTATGCAAATCAATGAGATCTTTATATCAGTCCAAAAGACTACTTACATAAGCTTTTAAAGGTTAAAGCAAAGCCCAGTTTTCTGATGCTTTAATATAATCATGCCAAACAAGACACACACACATAGGCCGTATCTTAGGTTTCAGGTAAAGTGGTCTCCTGAGAGTCCTGACAGGGTGGGATTGAAGGTCTATGAGTGTGGACAGGGAGTGAATAATCAATAGAGACCCATTAAGCAGACGTGTGTGTGTGTGTGTTTGTGTGTCTGTGTGTGTGTGTATGAGAGAGAGAAAGAGAGACTTGACGCAGGGTTGAGAGACTGCTTATTTAAGTCCGCATCAATATTTTTCATCATTTCTCAATATCCTGTCCTCTCTCTCTCTCTCTCTCTCTCTCTCTCTCTCTCTCTCTCTCTCTCTCTCTCTCTCTCTCTCTCTCTCTCTCTCTCTCTCTCTTTTTCTCCATCTTCCTCTGTTTAGTTATCCTCACATGACAGGCCTTATTTTCCTTCCTCTTTAATTCTCTTCTATTCTTCTGCCATTCTTTTCCATATTTCCTCCATTGTCATGCCTCTTGACACTTCCATTGGACGCTTTTCCAATGGATTGAATTTTTGTGAATTTCACATGGTTCAAACTTTATTTAGATAACTGCAACTATATTTTTAAAAGTCTGTCTTAGGTTTAACACTAATACATTACGATAATTAGTAGTAGTAGTAATTATAAAAGCAAAACAAAACAGTTATATAATTTCACAAATATATATATATATGTGCTGCGTTAATGCGAGAATCTTATCGGGTGATAAAAAAATATTGTCGTTAATCTATTTTCAATGATGGGTTGGGAGCTGGGTCTATTCTATGCAAGCTATGATGACTTCATCTTGATATTTTAGCGCGGATATATACCTGGCCGAATTGCACTGTACGTGACGAGAACAAGTCTTCAAACCTGTGTGTATTCTTACTGTAAAATGACCACACCAAACATGACGTGCTAACATGGATGCAGTTCACTAGAGTGAATTTGAGTAATGTTAGCTCCACATCTGTCAGGAACCTGTAGAGTTTATGCGTTCAAGTAAAACATATACAAATAAAATGGATCGGGTGCTTTTTAAAATGAATGACGGTGAATAAAAGTCAAACCGCTGAGGCGTCTGACCAAAAAGTGCTTTTCTGAATCAAATGCCCTTCTGGATCTGTCACTTATTTCGAAGACACTACTCACTACGCTTACATGAACAACTGTAATCTAGTTATTTGCCTTAATAGACAATAATATAACTAAGGTGTTTACGTGAAGTGCTTTCATGTAAGAGTTTCCTGTAATTTTGGGTGACATTAACTGCAGTTCGGTAGTTTCACATTCACTCATGAACATTTCATTCATGCCCCGTGAAAAACTAGGGTATTAGACGCAAATAAGGAGTAAGGACTGGTGAGAGTGTTATGGAATTTAATAACGCACGCCAAATGGAAAGAAAAAAACATCCGCATATCGCAATGTGTGTGTGTGTGTGTGTGTGTGTGTGTGTGTGTGTGTGTGTGTGTGTGTGTGTGTGTGTGTGTGTGTGTGTGTGTGCGCGCGGTCCTTTACTGACAGCCGCATGTGTCGATCTTGTCGGAAAATATGTGAAAAGTCCTACACGACGGTAATATTTTGATTGCGGTGTTTAATTCAATAATGCCACTAATATCTGCATACTCCACGTCTTAATTCCATTTCTGTTTAGTTCAGTTATGACTTTATTTGGATTAAGGTAATCCAAAATTGCTGTTTCGAGCTTACAGTATGTAGGCCTACAGTTCAAAATACATCTTATTAAACATAATTTATTTTCATCACCAATTATCATTGAACAACTTCTTAAGCAGTTTGTGATGCATTTTGGAAACAGGAGATGTGCCCCTGGTCTAATGCACCACCTGGCTTGAGAAACCCGTTCTCAAAGACTTACTTTTAGTCATTATTTGGGTAGCACACATATTCAGAATGCCTTTGGCAGAATTCAAATGAGCCATTTTAATATAGATTAATTCCAAGATTACAGTGAATTAATTTAGATTAAAAAATAATCTATGCCCACCTATAATATATATATATATATATATATATATATATATATATATATATATATATATATATATATATATATATATATATATATATGTATGTCACGGTTGTGGGTAAGGGAAAGGAGGCGAGGACCCAAATGCAAACTTAGATATTTATTTACAATAAAAAATAAAACAAAAAGGGAAAAGTAAACAACCCAGAGGGGGAAAAACACTAATGAATAAAAATAAACAAACAACACAAACTGGACAGGGCAGGCTGGCAGGGATCTGGACTGGAGGACAGGACAAGGCAGGATACAATGATGAACGATGACGAACTGGCACAGGACAGCAGACATGAGGAGATTTTAAGCTGAAGTAAATTAACACAAACAGGTGAAAATGATAAACTAATAATGGGTTAACAAGGAGGGTAGGGCTAGACAATACTAGAATACGCAACCAATGAGAGAACTCATTAACCGCGTGTTCTCAAGACAACACAGAAGCACACCACAAAAAGCACGCGGTCACAATGTAAACATCCAACCACGTGCTTAGACAACACCAACAGACGCAAGACACGAGCACACGATAGATGTAAACATCTTACCGTGCGCTCACACATAAGCACCGCGCATGCTTCATCTCAGCGCCAACAGAAACCGAAACCAACCAGACTGAGACGTTGAGAATGAAACAGCGCGATGCCGACAGAACAAAACAAACACGAGTACGAGCGCGCGCGTCACAAGCACGCGCAAGACGTACACGTCCGCATCAAGCGGAAGCGCGCACGGTCCGCACGCACTCACGACAGCGCGCGCACACAGAGACACACACAATGACAGAACACAAGTGCTCGACCCGAGAAAACTCGAGCCGATCACAACAGAGCATGACAAGACAGAGCTAGTGTCTGGACTCTGCCACCAAAACAAGAGTTAACAAGACCAGAGTGGCAGAACCCTGACATATATATATATATTGCTAAAAAGGTTTGTTAAATTCTATTATTTGTTTGTTAAATTCTATTATTATATACTGTACCTCCTTGAGCGATATTGACTCTAAAAGGGTTTTCAAACTGTAAATCTCTAAACTGTTTAAGTGATGTTTTAAGGATTGAATGATGGTAACTGTCGGAATGCTGTCATGTTCTCTGTGAGCTCAATCTGTTAAAGATAACTCTTCATTACAGTGAAGCGGCGATAACCCTTGACCTTTGATCTGTGTGGCTTCAGTATCTGAGATCATATCAGGAGCTCCCGGAGTCAGTTGCCTGCAGTTCTTTAGCTGTTTTCAGCTGACAGGGTGGTGATCCGTTCACCTCTGAGGCTCATTTAAACACTTTTACAAGCTCTTGGCTACATTTTTAAAAGCCCACCACCAGGTATGATATTTAAGTCTCTAGATATGGCTAATTCTTTATCCATTTTATTGTCCACCAGGCTAATCTCCTACTAAGAAGTAGTAGGTAATATACTCAATACGTCATTGGCACAGTGGGAGACAAGAAACGGAGACAAGACGGCAGCCAGCTTGAGGGAGTCTCGATGGATATTTACCGTCATTTCAGTGAGGGATGTGTATCATGCTCACGCTGACATTTCCAGCACAATGTGAGATTGTGCAGTGTCCATGGAAGGCCTGGTCAAGATATTCAAAAATGCTGGCTTTTACAAGACGCTCTTGGAAATTTCCTCTATTATAATTTTTATACAACTTCTGAAATGTGGCAGCGCAACAATCAGCCTCAGTCTCAGTCTTATAGATGCAGAACAGCAGAACAAGAGCAACAAACAAAAAGTTGAAATGAAAAAGAGACCTTTTCCCTAAAAGCAAAACAAGCCAGTTCTGGCCTGAGATTTGTTTGATGTGATTCAAACCTCAGTGTTTATGATGCCTTCACTCAATTGCAAAACACTTTATGACTGTATGGAGTGAATTTGAAATAACTATACGCTGTCTTGAGTCAGTAAATAAACTGAACAAAGCTATTTCTATTGCAGCTTTACACAGCAAGACTGAATCCACAGATCTGATCACTTGACCATATCCAATTTTTATTCCATCTGTTTGCAATCACTAAAGACTGTCCAACTGTGTTTACAGTATAACGCTACACTGCCCAAATGGATCTGTGCTGTGCTTTTAGTTTGGAAACTAAACCATATAAATATACATATACATACAGTTGAGGTCAGAATTATTAGCCTCCCTGTTTGTTTTTTTCCCCAATTTCTGTTTAACGGAGAGAAGATTTTTTTTCAACCCATTTCTAAACATAACATAAGACATACTGTGAAAATTTCTTTGCTCTCTTAAACATAATTTGGGAAATATTTAAAAAAGAAAAAAAAAATTCAAAGGGGGGCTAATAATTTTGACTTCAACTGTATATCCGGCTTTATTTTGTGTGTGAAGCAGCCGACAACTTTTATTCCTTTTTGTGCTACCGCTGACCACTTACCTCCATATGGATGTCTTTTCCGCCGAGATCAGTTTTGTCATTCATTCATTCATTTTCTTTTCAGCTTAGTCCCTTTATTAATCTGGGGTCGCCACAACAGAATTAACCGCCAACTTATCCAGCATATTTACACACACATTCACACACATACACTACTGACAATTTAGCCTACCCAATTCACCTATACCACATGTTATTGGACTGTGGGGGAAACCGGAGCATCCGGAGGAAACCCACGCGAACACAGGGAGAACATGCAAACTTCACACAGAAATGTCAACTGACCCGGCTGAGGCTTAAACCAGTGATCTTCTTGCTGTGAGGCGAACGTGCTACGCACTGCTCCACCGTGCAGCAAGTGCAAGTTTTTTTCTTTTAAATAAAACTGTGTGAAATTGTTGTAAAAACATGCAATTGGAATGCACTTTTCTCTTCTAGTTTGTAGCAAATTTAAACAGATTTTTTTTTTTTGCGTAGCTTATCAGTTTACTACGACTCTCATGTAGTAAAGTATCTTCCATCTGAATGCATGTGCTGGACGTTTACTAGAATCAACTTTAATAAAATATTATAAGAACAAATATACAATATAAAAGAAGTAGATACAATATAGAAAACTTTAGTTATAGATTTACACTATGTCCAATAAAAAAATAACTAATACTTTACAACCTGTTTAGCACATCCCTTTTACAGAATCCCTTCAACTCATATGTCTTTGCTGTTCATACAGCAGACATACAGTACAAGAAAGACCTAATTTGAGCCAGACTCTGTGGACATTGTGAAACAAATTAATCACATTTACCCTGATATAACTGAATAAATACTTGTTTTCTTTTCAAAGAACGAAGGCCATCTTTTTGCCATTATATGAGAGATGAAAAGTGGATGATGTCGTGGAGACCAAGAACTGTTATAGTGTGCGGGAAATGCCTTTAGCAGTCGTTATGAAACAGCACAGAGTTGCCAAGACTGCTCTATACCAGTGTCTAAAATAAAATTTGAATCTGGAAAAAAGCAATGAAATCCAAAACGCCTCTCTGGCCAATCAAACAAGGCTTTGCGGCGCACAGTCTCCACAGCGTTCGGATAATCACTTAACTGCCTCCCTACCCACAGTCCTTCAGTAGTGGGCTCTCTGCTAGAGCGATTAGGTTTCTATGGGTTTGGCACGATACCAGGGGAATATTCACAATAAGAGCAGTGTGCTACAGACAGCGAGCTCTTCCCAGTGTTCTAAGCTTACAGAGACACCGAGGAACAACATGAGCACATACAAAGAGGCAAAAGATGAGGCGAAGAATAGAGAAGGACAAAGAAACACTGAGGACAGATAACCGAGATACAAACGCAGCGGACGAGCAGCAGAGAACTCAGGAACAGCAACAAAGCTTGATAAAGCGGGCAAAGAACTTATTTAAAAGATAGTTTGTTCAAAAATAAATCAAAGAATTCTTTAATTGTATGCAATTCAAACTTTACTCAATGGAGAAATCCCACTGAATAGGCACTGAAGCTTTCAAGAATGAAAAGCAGAAGTCCTATAAGCACCAGATCTCTTGTATGCCATATTTCAAGGTCTCTGAATCCATACAGCTTTATATGGCAAGGTTTTTTTTTTTTTCTTCTTCTTCTTCGAAAGTCTTCACGTTCAGTTCTGAATAAGTTCAGTTGAGTTCAGATCAACTCAAAGAACATTTTGTTTAACTTTAACAACTAATTTTTAACATATAAAAGTTCTATTTTGTTATTCATTTATTGTAATGTTAGCCTGAGCAATATGTTTCTAACTCTTGAAACAAATTCCAAACAAACTTTGGGCAACACTTTAGCTTAGGTCAAAATTCACTGTATTAACAAACTATTAACTAACACATAATTAGCTGTTTAATAATAGTAAGGTAGAGGTTGGGTGTAGGTTTTAAGTAGGATTAGGCCCAATCCCAATTACCCCTAGTTTTGCTCGTTCATGTGAAGGGGTAGGGGTGTCCCAATTCTCTTTAGCTTGAAGGCGTAGGGCTAAGGGGAAGGGCTAGATACCCCTCAAAACTGAGATTTTTTTAGCACCACACTCGAAATCAAGAGGTAAGAAAATTTCCCAGAATACACCATCTATAGCGGCAGCATGGCTGCAAACGGAAGTAAAGAGATAAACAAATTAGTATTTTTTTTTTTTGTTGTTATTGTGAAATTTTACAACAAACAGGCACATGTTTTAATACATTCATAATGGCGTTCGTGTTTTACCGCTATTTACCGTTAAAACGCTAAAATAAAACCTGCTAAATTTCGCCATTTATAATTTATAATAATAACTACCGTATAGCAGTCCCACAGCATTATGGCACTTGATGACACTCGAATATCCTGTCAGAAAAGTCTAGTGGCTGGGAATGAGCTTTTTACAGTGTCTGTATAATGTTAATGTTGTTTTTGTGTGTTTACATAGATGAATATGGCCACTGTGTAAATGCACAGTACAGTTACGATAAATACCAATAAATAACACAACTGGAATAACTACAGAAGTCGTGATCGTTGATCTCTTATGAAGTCATACCTGTTAACCCTCCCGTTTTTCCCGGGATTCCCCCATATTTTACAGTTCTATCCCGCTATCCTCCCGTAAAGGTATTTTCCCATATTTCTCCCATTTTTTTAGTCTTTCTCTGAAGGGTGGCAATAAACATTAAAGAGCTGATCCTCCCTGTACATAACCTATACCGCCGAACAACCAGGGGCCGCCCCTTGCTCTTAAATGTGAGTCTGTTGCTTTCGTTTTATTTAGGCATGAAAACACTATGAAATAAATATAAAGGCGTGATTCCCTTCCTTTTAATTACAGGCGTCATCGCCCCTCCTATGCAATCCTCAAAACAGTCATATAGCGGTGCGTGACTGTCAGCTGACGTGTTTCCCAAACGGATTCTGTACACACGATTTGAAGCGGAGTGAAAGTCTGAGTTTTGGGTGCGTGCTTGAAGAGACATATACATATAATTAATAATAATATGTCGATATTGGTGGGGGGTTTTTTCAAACACCAACTAATTTTGTCCTAAATGAGCATAAACAGTTAGGAAAGTAATCGAACGCTATCATTATAACTTTAGATGTGTGCATTTTTAAAGTGACACCTCTGTTAATGTTTAATGTAATCAAACAAATTAATAAGATTCATTCGTTGCTCTTTAATCAGAATGTGTATGTTACACAGTGAAGAAAAAATTGGTGAGATTTGATAACTTGATTCTGTTTCTTTATAATAGCTATTAATTTTAACAAGCTGAACTTTTTGCTAATATATTTGCTGCTAATGTTTACTATTTATTTTTTCTTTTGTAAATAATAATAATAAAACATATTACTGACAGTTTAACTGTTTATTTACAATGAAATAGCCCCAGAAGAACATATTTAGTAATTTGGGAATTCATTTGAAGGGGGGGGGGGGGGGGGGGGTAGTCCCTTATTATGGTGGACATATGCCTTATTTTCACATCCCAATGTTGACAGGTATTTATGAAGTTTGAGATCACGATGACATATGGTGCAGGTGTTGTAGTGGTGTCCCATTTCTTAGGGGTAAATTTTAAAGCCCTTTCGAAAGGAGTAGGGGTAGGAGTACAAAAATAGAATTAGGATTGAGCCATACTGTAGGGATGTAAAATAAGATCACTACTTCATTATTTCCAATAAACTGTTAATATCTTAATAATAGGCAGATATTAAAACAGTAGCTAATAGCATGAATTGTGACCTAAACTAAAGTTTAACCAAACTTTGTTTTGGCCTGACATCACACTAGGCATGGGACGATAACCGTTTTTTAAGGTACACTGCAGTTTGGAAAAGTCAAGGTTTTAAAACCGTCAAAAGTTTCTGCTATACCGTTCCTAAGGTATGTGTATGATTTTTTATTTACATTTTTTTTTTCTCTTATGGACAACAGTATCTCCAGCAGAGAACATATCCAAAATGCCATTTTAAATTGTAAAGAAATCTGTGTTTTTGGAACTAATGTAGACAGCAGAAGTCAATAACTCATTTGAATTATTTAGACTGACATGTTTACTCTTCCAAAATATTTATAACATTTTTCAAAATAAAATATATATTGTGTTCAAAGGGGAAACGTTGTTTTTTTACCCAGACATTAAAACATAATATATTTTAGAGCAGTAACCACAATACTGTGATATTTTTATCCAAGGTTATCATACCATCAGAATCTTATACCGGCCCATGCCTACATCACACCAGTTTGTTCCTCTTGATTATGCTTGAAGCATATCAGGGACTTTAAATGTTCATAATATAACATAGAATCCAAAAATGTGAAACTATGAAAATGTTTCAGAACTCTATGAAAAGAGGTAAATAAATACATTGCTATTGAAAACAAACTGCAGAAATGACTCAATTTATACTGTAAGTCATTTGAAAGCTTCAATTTATAATTCTCCACATTCAGTGAGGTCATAAGAAGAAAGCATGAGAAGTAGTGAAAAGAAGTGATGATGACCATGGTTCATTATTAATGAGGTTCCAACTTGCAAAAGGGGTTCAGGGACATGTTGTATAGATACGCATTTTAGGACTTCTGAATGAATGTTTCAGTTGCTCAAAGTTACTTTCGCCACCTACGCACTGTCATTTGGATATGAGTCATTGTAAACGTGTAAACGTAGACTTTTGTGTATCAAAACAGACTAATTACAAGTGGACATGCAGACAACTTCTGCTTCAAACATGTTTCCAAGCAACTGACAGCGCAACAACTTAAAAAAAAAACTTATTTCAACTTAATCGCAGTCAGCTCTTAAGAAAGGCTCAGAGTCAAAAACGTAATATTTGGCACAAAAACTTTAGCATTATAAGTGGACCTCAGGGAACATTGAAAAACGAAAAGAAAATGACACCTAATGCAAGCACAGAGAGTTTTGTCATGTTGCTCAGTAACAGATGGACCTCTGACCTATGTGTGCTCAGCTGGACTGCAAATCTCCAGCCACGTTCTGCCTTGGGTTTCCATTTTTACAAAAGTGTGTGTGTATGTGTGTGTGTTTACTTCTGAGACTCTATTCTACTTCATGTCTGGTAACGCGGAATCTATAAATCTTTGAGATGGCATCTTTCATTCACAACTGAATGAACTGGACAGCTTGATGAGTTAGTTAGGACTAATGGCCTCATTATTTGACAAATGTACACAAGCGTTTAAAACACATTGTGGCCCATCTAGGAAGTGAACACTTGAAAGCAGTATGATAAGTGTGGTATGGAATAGCAGGAGTGCACAGATGTGAGGAATTTCTGAAGCAATAAATACTGTGACTTTAAGAGAAAAGAGCGGAGCTGTGCTGCACAGAATGTGTGTGTGTGTGTGTGCGTGTGTGTGTTGTTACAGGGAGAGTCTTGCTGCTCAGGAATGGCACAGAAATGTGTTTACGTTTGCTGCTGCCAAGATCCTGTCAGGAGCTGATCCAGAACTCCAGAGAGCAGCAGCAAAATATACTGCACACTACAGTATATTACCCTACACACTACACTACAATACAATACATAACTACACTATGTACCCTATACACAACATTACATTATTCTAAACTCCTTCCTGGACACTACACAATACCAGAATTTCAAATGAGCCTGTTGCTAAATGCTAAATGAAGGATTTTTTAATCACTGTATCAGATTTAATGTAATCAGGGGTCGCCACAATGGAATGAACCGCCAATTTATCCAGCACATGTTTAACACAGCGGATCCCCTTCCAGCTGCAACCTATCACTGGGAAACACCCATACACTCTTATTCACACACATACACTATGGACAATTTAGCTTAACCAATTCACCTATAGCGCATGTCTTTGGACTTGTGGGGGAAACCGGAGCACCCAGAGGAAACCCAAACCAACACTGGGAGAACATGCAAACTACACACAGAAATGCCAACTGACCCAGCCAAGGTTCGAACCAGCGACTTTCTTGTTGTGAGGCCCTATGTCTACTCATTAACTACATTATTACTACTATTCAATTATTTTTGCAGGTTAAAATGGACACATGTATGAGATGTGCAACAGCACACAACATTAAAACAAGCAAAAACCCTAGCATTCACAATATGCAGTCTTGTACATCTGTAGGCCATGCTGAATACCACATTTTACACCATGAATCAGCAAACAAAACTGGACAAAAATGCTTAAGTATTGTAATAACACCAATAACATGTACACACACACACACACATACACTAATTGACACAAATGTGTCTGGCTGACAGAATTGTGTTTGTTGATGGTGATCCCACCAGCACTGAACTGGGTGGTAGACTCACACTGGGGACTGAATCAAAGCCAAACCCACACATCTGACTGACTTTAACAGACCGCAAATCACATCTGACAGCTCACATGATCAGAGAAGAAGACCATTCTGAAAGGATGAAGACATTGAAACACTGTTAAACGGATGTTTGTGATTCCCATTCACTTATTCTATAAACCACTATTTTTTGTAGATATTTATGGGTTTAAAGGTACCATAGAATGCATTGATACAATATGTTACTGTACATCAGGGCTATTCAGTTAGTTTGTCATAGGGGCCAGTTCATGAAAAGCATCCCAAATGAGAGGCCGGAGCAATATGACTTGCAATATAAGTGATGACACAACAGCATATAAGAGCTCATATGCTGTATTTTTGCTCCTTAAGACACCCACGTTAGATTTTTCTACATTAAAATGTTAATATATTGTATTTTGAAACTACATAACATCACTGCATTGTACCATAGGCTTTTTTTTTTTTTTACAAACATTCAAATGTTGTGTTTCAAAGCACAACAAAAGCAGTGCATTGCTTAAGTAGGCTTCTTCATTCAGACACATTCATATGTTGCTGTATGTTTTGAACGGCATAACAATTATGGATGCAACAATTATAGATTTTGGTTGTATGATTATATAGTCTGAAGAATAATCATGGTTTCACGGTTGATCTCACGAGGAAACGTAAGTATTTTACGTTTTGTCAGATTAGTGGCTAATTCGTATGAATTTGTACGAATTCAGTCGTACGAAAATGTACGATTTTAAAAAGGAGGCGTGGCACCTAACCCCACCCCTAACCCCAACCGTCATTGGGTGATGAGCAAATCGTACTAATTTGTACGAATTAGATCGTACGAATTCATACAAATTAGCCACTAAATAAAAAAGTTACGAATTGCCGTGAGATTGCGTTGGGTTTCATGTCTAATGTACATTTAAGCTTTATATTAGCTAAGTATTTAAATGAATGGTTGCTATCATTTGCGTTCATACATACATAATCATTTTAATAATTTGTAATAATTAACATATATTTTGTTTACATTGCACTAAAAGCCACGCACAACTCTCACCGCTACAGTGGGAGATGTTTTCTACTCGGTGTCTAAAATGCGCGAGCGAATCGCTCTGCTTGCGCATGCATATTGGCATATATTTTAATATTGGAAATAACGAACTTGCACACGGAAAAGACACGATATGTGAATGGCCGGCTGCTATAGTTAATCCAATGTGCGTGCGTATTAGCCTTGGTGTAGCTATAAGCTCGGAACTTTAAACTAGCACACAGGTGGCATAACTTTGTTTAGTTGCAGCAGTTTCGTTCCGTGCAACAGAAACGTGGCGCTGAGAAGCCTTTAAGCTTAAGTATGCAATTGTTTTCGGCTGCCCGCGCCACTCACTTGCTTAATGTCAGCTGGCTCACGCTCAGCGCAACTTGTGCTATATTGAATAGACACACGTCACTTCATAATTATAGCGGCCGTTTTTTGACTGAACTAAATTTATTTTTGATGTCTTGGTCACACTATTTGGGGGGCCGAACTTGGCCCAAGAGGCAATTTGTTTCGGCCCTCCAAATAGTGCAATTGAAATTCGGGCCGCCAATTGAATAGCCCTGCTGTACATTGTTCTCTGATATCTAAATAAAAAGTTTGTGGCTTAGGCAAGTGCAATTTCTACAGATTTACAGGTCCATTTTTAACCTCAGCTTGGTTTGTCTGATATGATATAGGCCAAATCCCAATTCCATTCATTTAGAATTTGTTTTCGACCTCATGTGCTCCAGCACTAAGACTGTTGATACAGTGGTTGCCTAGTAACATAAAAAGTGCCATGCACTGCTCTTTACTAATGTCAACCAAAAAGCTATGTCTCACGTTTTCAAAACTGAAAAAATCACATTCGGTGTGATTTGTCACGCTCGCAAAGTTGTTTAGTGCTGAATTTGGAGGAATGCTGTTTGGACGAATGCTCAATTAGTGCTAAATTTGGAAGAATGCTGAACCTCCGGGTTTCCTCAGGGGTCCCTGTTACATCTGGTATCATGTTGCAAAAAGCATAAAACTTTATTGTGCATTTACACAGTGCTCATATTCATGGACGTAACCACAAAACAACATTAAAGTTATTCCAGACATGCTGTGAAAAGCTAATTCCCCTTTGACTAGACTTTTCTGACAGACTGGTCTATTCTGTCAAGACATTGAGTAAGGTAATCAGAATTTAAAATATATTGTGAAATATTTTGCAGTAGTTTTTTTAAGTGACTATCATTAGCGTTAGCAAAATTTAGTTTTTGTTTAAAAAAAAAAACAAATAAATTTGCTTTTTTTGTTCATTTATTTAAAGACCATTATTGTAACATCGTCATTATGAATGTATTAAATCTGATGAAAATCTTAGATCTTGTTTGTAGTTCAAAATAAAAATTACATTTGTGGATTACAATGGCCTGATAATACGAGCCTGATCTCACGAGGAAACGTAAGTATTTTACGTTTTGTCAGTTTAGTGGCTAATTCGTACGAATTCGTACGAGTTCAGTCGTACGAAAATGTACGATTTTAAAAAGGAGGCGTGGCACCTAACCCCACCCCTAACCCCAACCGTCATTGGGTGATGGGCAAATCGTACTAATTTGTACGAATTAGATCGTACGAATTCATACAAATTAGCCACTAATCAAAAAGTTACGAATTGGCCGTGAGATAGCGTTGGATAATACGCAACAAAAATATGTTTGTTAGGAAAAAGGAAAAAGTTTTTTGCATCTTAAAATGGTGAAATCCGAATCGTTTTTTAAAAAAGACGCAGTCCCAGTTCGTGTTGATTGTCCTGTCTACAGATTTGATAAGTGTATGATCGTTAGTATCGTCCACAGTACTCTATTAGTTTTTTATTTTCACCACATATGATTTTCGCAGCATTTTGTGACAGGATAGTCTATACACACGGCTAATTTTTTTTTTCTCCCATACTATGTGCAGCATCAAACTCCATTAAAACAACTCATTCAGCAGTTCATACTCGCATCCAATATCTTGTTTGTCATGGGGGCATGCATGAAACATCCCTGAATGAAGGTGAAAGTGCCAAACTGCAGTTAAAGTGGATAATTTAAGAATGAAACACCCGAAATTACATGAAACTTTGGAGGAAATGTGGATAGCATGGTGACGCGATGACGGTAATGATCTATGTGCTTTAACATGAAAAACGGGATCATGAAAGGAATATTCAAAAAGCAACTCATGTAAACGCCTTAATCATATTATTGTCTTATTCAGATAAAGGCAAATAATTCGATTACTGATGTCCATGTAAACGTAGTCACTGTCTATCTCCCCTGCGTCGGTGTTTGTGTTGCCGCTGTGAAAATCAGCGTGTGTACGTACTGAAACTACCCTTTTCATGCAAACCCTCACCTAAACAAAGCTGGACTCACCCACTTTCCTGACTTTTTTCAAACTGGAGGAAGGGGGGGGGGGTTTGGTTCATGGCTCTTTAATACAAGCTTAGATAAAATTAAAAATAAGGAAAACCTTATTAATTGTTGTCAAATTGCCAAAGACTGCAGAATAAGTTTGAATATAAAACAATCACATACAGCAAGGAGGTTTCAAAGAACTGTCTGATTTTGATGTGCATTTCTGTGGCAGTAGTCCAGGCGAATGTATATTGTTTACACAAACTTGTCAACTCAGTAATGAGTATTCAATGTCTACAATAACTGGAAAGAACCATTAGCATTCCTGTTGATCTCAATGGCAGATAATCGGCTGGTGCATTAAGCAATGCTTTACACACCTCCAAATTACAGTGTTAGGGCTCAAAGAACATACATTCTTTTGTCTGTTTTTAACAGCGAGGTTTTGCCTTACGCCACAAAGAAGCACAATATTAGACAGCAATTACAGCTGAGGGTCTCTGTAAGCAAGTCTTTATCAGTGTTCCATATCCTGACACAGGAATTTTCATCAATTCTGCTGAGCCAAATTGCTCAAGCTAGAAAAACTTGGACAAAGACCAACGATTGTGAAGAGGAACGAATTGTTGCTCACATGGACCGGCTGCCAGTCTGGGCACTGTGTTTTACACTCACAGAAAAGCATGCCTTAATCATGTCATCAGCATGCTGAACTCTAGAAATGATATTTTCAGGGATGTGGTGCAATATTATCGTTCATCATTTCCCAAACATGTATTATTACTTTCATTGCACCTCTTCTTTCTCGATTTCTTCTGAATAATTGGGTGTTTCTTTATCTATTCAATTTGGCCCTGTGTTTATTTTTATAGTAGAATATAAATCCTTTGAAATGTTTTGCATTACTTAGAAACATGTTTTGTTATCAGTGTGTTATCATGATTTTTTTACTCTTGCTAAGGCTATTGTTAAAGTTTTAGATATCATTAAAATAAACAATTAATAATAGATCATTTGTCACATATATCAGATACAAGTCTTTAATTAGCCTAAATTTCTTTTACTCTCTGTTAATCAGTTAAAAATTTCTAATGTAATATTTAAATAATATTAAATAGGTAGTTTTATTTAGCTAGTTTAACATTTACCTCTATAAAAACATGGTAACTTTAGCTTAAGTAGCATTTCTCACTATTAACTTGTGGCGTATTACCTGCCTATTATTAAGATATTGGCTGTTTAATTGTACTTATAAAGTACATATTCTGCATGCATTCAGCGCTACATCCCTAAACCTATCTACTTAACCTAACCACTACCTTAACAACTATTATTAAACAGGAAATTACTAGTTTAATGAGCTAACAAGTCATAGTTAATAGTTTGTTAATGGAAAGAATTGTACCTTATAGGGGACCTATTATGCTAAAATCACTTTTCACAGAAAATACCTATTCATTAAAAAAATCAACAGTGTGTGAATATAGGCCAGCCTCTAATGGTAAAAATGTAATTATTTTTTTATAATCATACTTCATAAAACCAGTCTGCAGAAACACTTTGATGACATTCTCCCTTTGTACATGTCATCGGAGGAGGAAGTCCCACTCATTAGTGCATATCTCTCCCTCATTAGTGTAGACAGTATTCCAAAGATAACGTCAGCAACTAAGAGGCATTATAAATGTTGAGTTTTAGGATGCACAAATGAACACCATAGTCTTCATGGACTATCTTCTGTACCCCTACATTTGGCGTATTTAGATTTTCACAATCTCATTTGAATTTAAAGCAACAGTTACCAATACAATTTGGATCAAAAAAGAGATATGAAAAATTATTTGTGGATTTTTTTTAGGTGACACTTCACATGCACACTCTAGGAACATCCAAAACTTATTTTACATCTTGGAAAAATGGCATAATAGGTCCACTTTAAAATAAATAGTAACCAAAAACATTAAAAAACAGCCTAATGGCATTGTGTGATCATGGACAAAATGTTCATTTTTATCAAGAGATTTGAAAGATAATTTAACCCTTTAACTGCCTGCTCAATCCTGTTGAACTACTACACTTTATTTTGGTTTTATTGTAAAAAAAAAAAAAAAAAAAAAAAAGGTAAAGAAAATGTGTTAAATAAGAATCTGAAATATTTTATGGCATACTTCAAATAATAAAGATGATATTGGGCTCTATTTGATTGATCTAAGTCTAAAGCGCATGGTGCAAAAGCATTAAGTGTCAGTGGACACTTTTTTGCACTTTTGCAGGAAATAAGGGTATTTACTAATACAGGGAGTGCAGAATTATTAGGCAAGTTGTATTTAATTTTATTATTGAACAACAACCATGTTCTCAATGAACCCAAAAAACTCATTAATATCAAAGCTGAATATTTTTGGAAGTAGTTTTTAGTTTGTTTTTAGTTTTAGCTATTTTAGGAGGATATCTGTGTGTGCAGGTGACTATTACTGTGCAGAATTATTAGGCAACTTAACAAAAAACAAATATATACCCATTTCAATTATTTATTTTCACCAGTGAAACCAATATAACATCTCAACATTGACAAATATACATTTCTGACATTTAAAAACAAAACAAAAACAAATCAGTGACCAATATAACCACCTTTCTTTGCAAGGACACTCAAAAGCCTGCCATCCATGGTGAACAGATCAAAACACTGACAGAATCCATCAACATTGCGTGCAGCAGCAACCACAGCCTCCCAGACACTGTTCAGAGAGGTGTACTGTTTTTCTTGAAGGATGCAGACTTCTTCCTGTACCACTGCTTGAAGGTGTCTTCCAGAAACTGGCAGTAGGACTGGGAGTTGAGCTTGACTCCATCCTCAACCCGAAAAGGCCCCACAAGCTCATCTTTGATGATACCAGCCCAAACCAGTACTCCACCTCCACCTTGCTGGCGTCTGAGTCGGACTGGAGCTCTCTGCCCTTTACCGATCCAGCCACGGGCCCATCAAGACTCACTCTCATTTCATCAGTCCATAAAACCTTAGAAAAATCAGTCTTGAGATATTTCTTAGCCCAGTCTTGTTGTTTCAGCTTGTGTGTCTTGTTCAGTGGTGGTCGTTTTTCAGCTTTTCTTACCTTGGCCATGTCTCTGAGTATTGCACACCTTGTGCTTTTGGGCACTCCAGTGATGTTGCAGCTCTGAAATATGGCAAAACTGGTGGCAAGTGGCATCTTGACAGCTGCACGCTTGACTTTTCTCAGTTCATGGTTCAGTTCTCAGTTTATTTTGCGCCTTGGTTTTTCCATACGCTTCTTGCGACCCTGTTGACCTGTTGAATGAAACGCTTGATTGTTCGATGATCACGCTTCAGAAGCTTGGCAATTTTAAGAGTGCTGCATACCTCTGCAAGATATCTCACTATTTTTGACTTTTCGGAGCCTGTCAAGTCCTTCTTTTGACCCATTTTGCTAAAGGAAAGGAAGTTGCCTAATAATTATGCACACCTGATATAAGGTGTTGATGTCATTAGACCACACCCCTTCTCATTACAGAGATGCACATCACCTAATATGCTTTATTTGTAGTAGGCTTTCGAGCCTATACAGCTTGGAGTAAGACAACATGCATAAAGAGGACGATGTGGTCAAAATACTCATTTGCATAATAATTCTGCATTGCCTGTAATAAAATAAAACAAACAGCAAAATAAACAACCCCGAGGGGGAAAACATTAACAAAACATACAAACAAACTTTACTGGGTAGGCTGGCAGGGATCAGGACTGAAACATACAAGACAAGACAACAAATGATGAGACACGGAGAGAAACGATGACGAACTGGCACAGGACAGCAAACATGAGGAGAATATAAGCAGAAGTAAATTAACACAAACAGGTGAACTTAATAAACTATTAATGGGTTAACATGGAGGGTGCGACTAGACAATAGACGGGAGAGCACATAACACAAAGAGAAAACACAAGCCATGTGCTCACATAAAATGAGACTAGAACACGCAGCCAATGAGAGAACTCATTAAACGCGCGTTCACAATAAACGGACAAGACTGGAGCACGCGGCCGCAATGTAAACACCGAGCCACGTGCTTGGATAACACAAACATAGACAAGAGAGTCTGGCTGCAGACATGATGCAGTCTCAGACCGGTGCAATCTCAGCCGCACATGCGCATTCAGAGTGATGCAATCTCAGCCGCTCATGCGCATTTGAACACGTTGCGGCGGGTAAAAGACGAACATACATCAAAATACGGTTTACAAACTAAAGGTACGACAGACAAAAGAAATACCTATGTATCTACACACATAATTATGTCACAAGGTAGCCTGTAAACTCCTATTATAAAAAGATTTGGGTCGCGGCCAGGATTTTATTTAAAATAATAGCTGACAGGCATTTCTAATATTGTTTTAATATCTTCATTACTTCACACGTCTAAAATGTGTTTATACTGACAAAATGCATGACTAGTTAATGTTAATGCACTGCTAAATAAAACATTTCTACACATTCCTCCCACATAAAAAAACATTTATATAGACACGTTATAGTGCTTTACCATTCAGTAGTACAGTAATATACCATTTATATTACAGTGTTTAACACTTTTATGTTAACACATGCTACAGCTAGAAAATATTTTAGTTGACTTAGGTTTATTAACTACATTGAAATAAAAAAAAAAACCCTTTTATATTTCTTCATCGCAAAATAAACAGACATATAAAACTGTATGACTTATTAAATGATTACCAAGGACCTGTTTATATTCCTTTATTGCAGAAAGAAAAACACAATAAATGTATTTCATTCATTCATTCATTTTCTTTTCGGCTTAGTCCCTTTATTAATCTGGGGTCACCACAGCGGAATGAATCGCCAACTTATCTAGCAACTTATCTTCCCCCACAGTCCAAATACATGCGGTACAGGTGAATTGGGTATGCTAAATTGTCCGTAGGGAATGAGTGTAAATGGATGTTTCCCAGAGATGGGTTGCAGCTGGAAGGGCATCCGCTGCGTAAAACCTATGCTGGATAAGTTGGCAGTTCCCTTTTAATGTTAACATACCCTTAAGAGAATATTTTAATGTATCCCTTTATATTAAAAGCTTAATTAATGTTTACTTACACATACACTTATGTACTTGTTTGTGGGTTAGATAACATGATCAACCAATAAATACCATGTTTATTCAGTAATTGTGAATCTTGGTGAATCTAAACCTATTAATATTGTAATATGTCAGTTACTGCATTAGTTAACATGAACAAATAATACACAATGACCCAGATTCAGTGCTACACAATGTTCAACTTCCATGTTATTCATGTTTGTGGACTCTTTACCAACACAATTTATCACTAACAAAGAATTAGTTAAGGGAATTAGGATTCTTTTACTAAATTGTACACTACTTTAACATTAATATACTGTGTTACTAGCATTTGTAATTGTAAACTCTTTACTAGCATGGTTTATCAGTAACAAACCATCTGTTAAACCTTATTGTAATGTGTACATCACTCCAACATTGTGTTACTAACATTTGTAAACTCTTTACTGACAGTAATTTCACAAAGTTTTTGTTGTTAATTTTTTTTTACATTTTTGCTTAAAAAATAAGTTTTAAAATATGTCAATGTTCTCCGTTATGTACACTGTAAAAAAAAAAAAATCGTAAAAAAAAAGGTCAAACGACTGGCAGCTACGGCTGACAAACAAAAACCATAAAATTGCGGTAAAATTTATTTTGTTGAAATAAAGTGCAAAAAAAATAAATCTACAGATATTTTCATTAAAATGTTTACAGAGAAACACTGTTATTTTACAGACTTCTCCAAGATTATTATGATCAAATACGTTCAATAAAGTTACACAATAAGAGTGTTACAAAGAAACACTGTTATTTTGCAGACTTTTCCTAGATTATTATGATCAAATCCATTTAATAAAGTTACACAATAAGTGTTTTACAGAGAAACACTGTTATTTTACAAACTTTTCCTAGATTATTATGATCGAACACCATCAATAAAGTGAATGCAACTAAAAGTTTAGGAGAAAAAAAATGTTATTTAAAAGAATTTTCCCTAAATCATTATGATTAAACACCTTTAATAAAATGCCAAGACATGCTCAAAGTCTTAATTTAACAGTTTTATTTTGGATCATTAAAGACAAAATAACTGACATTTTTGTTTTTTACACAGGGAAATTACACTATTATTTATACAGTATTTTTTCTGTTATTTTAAATTATATTCAAAAGTCCGTAAAAATTACAAACAATATCTGTAAATTAACAGCTTGACTGTTATTTTATGTACTATGCAGTTAATGACAAATTGCAGCAATTTGTCTGTTTTATACAATAAAATTGCTGTATTATTTACACACTGTTTTTTCCTGTTTTTTTTTAAGTTTTAGAGAGATTGTTTGTCATTTTACCAAGTTTTGAATATAATTTGAAATGACAAAAAATTACTGTGAAAAATTTAGAGATATTTTCTGTAAAATTAGGTTTTTTTTTACAGTGTAACGTAGTAAAGGATCTGAAAGAGATGTGTAAATTGCTTTTTACTGTTTCGAGATCCAGTAAAATCATTAATCACTGCTTTGTAATAAAATCATAGATGTTAGTAACACATCAGTTATAATGTTGGGTTAGTGGTAAGTGGGCAAAGACTTTACAAATGTAACACATGTTGAAGTAGTGTACATTTTACAATAAGGTTTCTAATTCCCTTAACCAATGCTTTGCGTGATCAATAATATTAAAGAGTCTACAAACATGAATAACATGCCTGTTGATGACTGTGGACTGAACCCGAGTCACTAGTCTATGTGAAAGTAAACATTAGCTAATTATGTTAAGCTGTTAATGTAAAGTGATACAATACAACAATGAGAAACACTTTTAAACTAATGCAGATGTTTATTTAACCTTAACACAGATTAATCAACACTCATGGTAAATTGTAAACTAATGTATGAGCTGAAGTTATCTAATGCAATCTTCCTGTAAATGTTACGCTATTTAATCTTATGAATAAATTAATTTACTGTCAACAAGCTAGCGGTCGCGCTAAACTGTTTACTTTATCTAAACACATGGATGACATCGAGGGAGCTGTGTACAGGTTATATCGGGCACATATCACGATCGTTTTTAATAACATTCACCTAATAATTAAAAACACCACATTTAATAACGTTGCAAAATTCGCGAATGGAATAAATATACTTACAGTACGAGTGACCGTACATGAAGCATCTGTCTCACAGAGAGCGAAAGTGTGCCCGCGTGCGCATGTGCGGCCGAGTGCTGTCTGATTGCGCATGTCCGGCTGAGACTGCATCACTTTGAATGCGCATGTGCGGCTGAGATTGCATCGTGTCTGCAGCCAGACACTTCTCAACATAGATGCAAGACACGAGCACACGATAATTTAAAACACCTTACTGTGCGCTCACACATAAGCAACTCGCATGTTTCATCTCAGCGCCAACCGAAACCAAAACCAACCAGACTGAGACGCTGAGAATGAAATAGCGCGATGCCGACAGAACAAAACACAAACACGAGTACAAGGCGCACACACAGAGACACACACAATGACAGAAAACAAGTGATCGACTTGAGAAAACTCGAGCCGAGCACTACAGGACAGGACAAGACAGAGCTAGTGTCCGGACTCTGCACCAAAACAAGAATTTACAAGACCAGAGTGGCAAAACCCTGACATTAAGGGCATGTCCGAATTCACTTTTGTTATTTTAAGGATGAAAAAATGCGCTTTGCGGCGCAGCTCATGGTCTAACAGGGTTGTGCTTATTCTCTTAATGAGTTATGGGTGTGTTTTGACCATAAACCTCATGGGAGTCTCATCTCCCATTCCCTTTAAGAGTCAGTTGTGTCAAGCCATAGCGCATTTGCTATTTACATGGTGGACTTTGTAAGTGGAAAAACTGAACGCTTCACTAGTGAGAAAACAGTTAAACAGATCATCTGCAGCAAGGATAAAGAATGAGCCTCCTCCAATTGGCCTTTACTTTCACTTTCTCTTTTCTCCTTCATGGATAAGGAAACGGTGTTGTAAGCACAGACGTCAATTAGCCTACAAAATTAATTTAGTTTGTTAAGCACAAAGTGTTTTTTCAAAACTATTTCTAAATTCAGTTCCAATGTCCAGCAAATGAATAAATGAACAATAATAACGAAGTGTGGAGTTATATCCAAACACATGTCCTTTGTCCCATATGGTCCAATACCCGACAGGTGGACAAATCTAAGCTTGTTTTTATTAAAACAAATATAAATATGCATATAATAAATAATTCTACTACTAATAATAACATTATACAAAAGCAAGTTGTGAAAAAAGCCCCCCAACATGAAAAAGGCATGCTTTTTCATTTGTAAAGATATTTGTGTATTGCTGTACATAATAGGCGCACAACTAATGACGAGTTCAGACTGCATGATTTTCAAAGTAGTCGTGTCACGGATGTTTTCACACTGCATGACTATCTGGGTTAGTGTTCTGTCGGTGCTTTGTTTACACTGTAGGATGGTTTGGCGACAGGAGATTTCACACTGCATGACTTTACAATAGGAAGAATCACAGACAGCTTTGTCCAAACTACGGCTCACAACTAAACAAATGCGAGAAGTGACTTGAAAACAATGAGAGGTCACATAATATATATTTCGTTATTAACTACATAATGGAAAAAGAAAGCTTTAGCTTTAGAAACTTGTGTTGCTCACCTGGCTTTTGAAGAGAATTAACAATCTCTCCTCAACTTTTTTTTACTTTTCGACCAGATTGTGATATTGATCAGATGACACGTCAAACAGACACAGTGCTCCTGCCAATTTTACACTAGTTTTTCCTCCATTTCTTGGGTCCAAATAAACTGAAAATGAGCGCTTTTAACTTCTCTCCCAGCCTCCCGCTGGTCTGCAGGTACACGTACTAGTGAATGCTGCTCTCTCATTGGCTGTAGGTGATGGCAGATGTTATTTTCAATCAGAACTCATTTCACACGGCATGATTTCAATCGCCAAGAGCTCCAGATATTTAGCATGCTAAATATCTCACGGGTGTCGGCGATTCATCAGCGATTCTCTCAGATCGCATCCTTGATAGTTCATACTGTGTGATTGTCACTCACGTGAACGAGCACCGATTTGCTTGTGATTTCAGGCATTTGTCGGCGATTTCTCAAAACCTGTCGGCGAGTCAAAATCAGGGCTAAAATCATGCAGTCTGAATTTGGCATAACGCGATGAAAACGGGAAACTTAAGGTTGCGTTAGTCTGAAAATAGCAACCCGTCGTGTCAAATCGTGGCAAACCTGTCTTGCGCCGGGTGTATGATAGGGCCCTTAGTGTTCAGAAATGTTTTATTTCGATTTTTTTTTAAATAAATTGGTCTTACACTTCATAATTTCTGATTCTTTATAGTATATGTATTAATTCCGGTAGTTTTACCATAAATCGACATATCAACCATTTGGTAGAGGTTGATATTTTAGAAATTAAGGGATGTGTTGAAAAAAATGCATTGAGTGTGTTAACTAGTTAAATTTGGAGTTAAGAAATGCAATCCAAATATTATTTTCTTGGTGGGGCAGTTAAAGGGTTAAGAACTAGTAAATATGAAGCTTTTGTCAATTCCAAATACTTACTATGTGAGGTAATATACAGTATGCACTGCGCAAAATGTTGAGCACTATATGAAAGTGTTCATCAAAGCTAGACAATAGATCTTCACATGTTAGTATCTGTATTTTTGGTCTATCGTAAACACCTAAAAAATACAGTGCACTGAGCAGCCATGGAGGATTGCAAATCAATCACATGGGACGAGGGATTTCTGGGGAGTTTCCAGCCAGCTGCATTCCTCCCACTGATCAAACAGATTGGGATATTACTGTGTCTTGTTCGTGTTTGCTGGATAACAAGTGACTTTAGTTTGTTCCAGCTGTCGCAGCTGGATATGCACTGGGCTGACGCCATGATACTGAAAATTAGCCATCGACGGGGATCGTTTTAATTGTCCTGCAGAAGAGCGGATGAACACGGTGGAGATTCCAGACTTTATTACATCCGTAAGCCTGACATTATGATTGAAAATCCCACAAGTGTCGTTTCCTCGTCTGCTTTCTAAAATGCATCTTTCTTGTGTGTTCTGTTTCTCTTTCCATCTTCAGTGACAGGGTTACTCACTCTGTTCATGGGCTCATGTCACCTTTGACCTCACTTCCCTACACACTGGCGATTTTGTTTCCTGTTTATCGAGCTAGACTCACTCCCGGTTAATACCTTTCCTCTTTGCATCACTTGTTCGCAACCTTCAAAAGAGCCTCCATCGAGACAAAATGGATTAACAAAGTAGAGGAATTGTGCGAAACTGCTCCAGCTCTGAGCATTAAGCATTACTTATTAATAGCTCCCCTTCTTCCAGCTGCTCTCACCAAATACACGCACATCTTTGATCATAGCCGTTCTTTACCCAGAAATGAACCCTTGTTTTTTTGAAAACATCCAAATCCCTATCTCATTCTGCACTGGAGGGTGGGAAATTGCATAAATCTTGTCTGTCTGGACAGTCCTGATAACTGGCAGAGGGAGATAACACTATATTGTGAAGGTTAAATGGCTAAATATGTCTGATACTTGAAAAATGGAACCTAAAAGGAGACATTCAAAGTAATATCAGTGCTCAGTAGGCATGGAAATCACACTGAATAGATTTTGATACCTCTGCAACTCAAACAACCTCATAATACGTTATATAGATATGAAACATCTGCAGAATTCATATTTAAAGGAATACACACAATTTTATTTCATGCTTTTTAGTATGCACTGTGCGCTAAAAATAAAACATTTTCGATCGATATATTGTTTGTTTGTTTGTATATGTGTTTTACGGGCGACAAGGTGGCTCAGTTGGGTTAGTTGGCATTTCCGTGTGGAGTTTGCATGTCCTTCCCCTGTTCGTGTGGGTTTCCTCTGGGTGCACTGGTTTCCCCCACAGTCCAAAGACATGCGGTACAGGTGAATTGAATAAAAAAATTGGCATTGAATGAGTGGTACACTGTAAAACCAAAAAAGTTAAGGTAACTCAAACCATTTGAGGAAAACGATTGCAACAAACCATTTAAGTTCAAAAACTAATCCTAATGAGTACTGTGAACTTAATCCATTTGAGTAAACGAGCACAGCACAGTAAAACCCAATAAATGAAGATAACTTAAACCAACTGAGTACTGTAAAACCCAATAAGTTAAAGCAACTCAAACCGTTTGAGGAAACCGATGGCTACAAACCATTTGAGTTAAAAAAAAAAAAAACTAATCTATATGAGTACTGTGAACTTACTCCATTTAAGTTGAAGGAATGAGGTATTTAATTAACTCACAACCTTCAACACTGAATTGAAAACTCTTTTCAAATGAGTAGAATTAACTTTCAGTAACTACACTCATTTCATTTGATAAAGTTGACTGTTGGGTTTCACAGTGTATGGATGTTTCCCAGTACTTGGTTGCAGCTTGAAGGGCATACGCTGTCTAAACATGAAACTGTGTAAAACATGAAAGAATAAGTAAGTTCATGTAACATGTTCAAAATGGCTTAAAATGGTTTAATTTATGTATATTATACTGTACGTATATACCTGAATTGTCATAGCTTTGTTTTATACAGTATTGGTTTATTTATTTAATGGTTTTTTTATTATATCCGATATTTGTAATTCTTTAAAAGATTTCAATATAGCCTAGGCTATTTTATCTAGATCTACGACATTGTGTTGAGCCTACACTCTCAGAAAAAAAATGGTACATTATAGTACCAAAGACGGTACAAACCCTCGTCACTGGGGCAGTACCTTTTATGGAACAGAATTGTTCCTTAAGACAAAGAAACTGTTTCTTAAGGAACATTTTTTGTACCACCGTGTACCTTTTTTCTGAGAGTGTACATACAGTTGAAGTCAGAATTATTAGCCCCCCTTTGAATGTTTTTTTCTTTTTATAATATTTCCCAAATTATGTTTAACAGAGCTAAAAAAAAAATTCACAGTATGTTTGATAATATTTTGTCTTCTGGAGAAAGTCTTATCTGTTTTATTTTGGCTAAAATAAAAGCAGTTTTTAATACCATTTTAAGGTCAAAATTATTAGCCCCTTTAAGCTAATTTTTTTTTTCTATAGTCTACAGAACAAACCATCATTATACAATAACTTGCCTAATTACCCTAACCTGCCTAGTTAACCTAATTAACCTAGTTAAGCCTTTAAATGTCACTTTAAGCTGTATAGAAGTGTCTTGAAAAATATCTAGTCAAATATTATTTACTGTCATCATGACAATGATAAAAGAAATCAGTTATTAGAGATGAGTTATTATAAACTATTATGTTTAGAAATGTGTTGAAAAAATCTTCTCTCCGTTAAACAGAAAATGGGGAAAAAAATAAACAGGGGGGCTAATAATTCTCACTTCAACTGTAAGTGTATACGTAATTTGTAACATTTTATGTCTTTCTATTTTATTCATATGTCAATACAAATATACATTCATTGAAGAAAGAATAAAACCCAGCCGCTCGCGTCATCGACGGAGCTGTGAAGCGAACGCTCTTTCGCCTGGTCTCTCACACACATATAGGCTTAACACTGCAGATCTTGATGGCCAATTCCGATTTTGTAACTGTATGCGATTTTTTTGCTGACCTGCATACATCATGTTTTAAAAGTGACTCGTATCTGTTTGTCTGCATTTACACAGCACACGGCAAAGGCGGTGATAATAAAAGAGCACCCTTTTCTCCATTCCTGTATTTAATCTGTTTGCAGGGTTTCATTCATTCATTCATTTTCGGCTTTCTTAATCAGGGGTCACCATAGAGGAATGAACCGCCAACTTATCCAGCATATGTTTTACGCAGCTGATCCCCATCCCTGCGAAACAACCATACACTCTCATTCACAAACATACACTACGGACAATTTTAGCTTACCCAATTCACCTGTACCGCATGTCCGGAGCACCCAGAGGAAACCCACGCAAACGCAGGGAGAACATGCAAACTCCACACAGAAATGCCAACTGACCCAGCCGAGGCTCAAACCAGCGATCATCTTGCTGTGAGGCGACAGCACTACCTACTGCGCCACTGCGTCGCCCTGTTTGCAGGGTTTCATTTTTTTTTTTAATTCTTTTTGACACCTTTATATGTTTTACTAGTTTATGACAGAAAAGTTCTCATTTGGCCATCTTCTTTTAATCCAGGCCTTTATAAACCAGTAGGCATCCTAATTTAATGTCCATGTCGTGATTAATGCTCGTGATGTATGCAATAGTTTTATGTTAGTTTATATTGGCGGATATTGCGCTCTCTCTCTTGCTCTCTCTCTCGCTCTCTCATTAACATGCTTAAATACTTGTGCTACATGACAATATAAAAGCTTTTTTAGTCCTCGTCTATGAGATTTAAGGTTTGCGACTCTGCTGAAGTCTGTACTGAAATAAAAGCATCAGTCTGACGTCATTCGCTACGTTTTTTTATGATGCGCGACTCCCATTGACAGGTGAAAATCCGATCTACCTGCTTACACTGCAGACACGAGGGCACGGATCTGATTCATATCGGATAAATTTCCACATATGAACAAAGCCTGAATCTGATTTGAGTATTTCAGAATCCATGTGATTTTTTCCTGCTTACACGCACATGGGCCATATCCGATCTGTGCCACATGGGAGAAAAAAAAATCGAAATTGAGTCACTTGAACCATGCAGTGTAAATGCAGCCATACATGCATCTAAACGCACACGTTTCATGCACAAACACTCCTTTTAAATATGACAAAATCTCGACAAAAAAGTTACTGGCTGCTAAGTTTTCAAATGTGGTGTTAAGATTATTATGCATTATTGAAACATCAAGGAGGACGCAGCAAAGAAATACCACTTACTAAATTAAAACTACTCTATTCTTTTATTTTTAACACATTTAAATTTAAAAGGGAAACATAAGAGTGAACTTAAACAACAACAAAAAACACCCCTAGCCTATAAGGTGTTTTATGGAATATCTTAAACTGACCAGTAGCTATGTTCTTTCTTTCCCTTACATTTATTTAATATAACGATGGAACTTGTGACCTTAGTTGGCTAACGATGAGTTTTCGGAAATGCACCCCTGGGCGGGTTGTTTGATTTGGGGGGCGTTCGTTCGCACTGGCCTGTCAATTGAAAAGCAGTTGTTGCTTGCGCCACCTGGTGGATATTGCGTAAAGCACAAAAAAAAATGTTTATTTTTTTAATAAAAAGGGAGCCTTTGCTGCTGCAGTACAGCGCGTGACTGCGTGTGACAAATTGCAGCACTATGCGTGAAGAAACACGCATTCTCAGTGGCCACATCTTTATGCTGGATAAGTTGGCGGTTCATTCCGCTGTGGCGACCCCTGGTAAATAAAGGAACTAAGCTGAAGGAAAATAAATGAATAAATGTTTGTTTTACATGATCTTATTTAAGACTCAGCAATAAATAGTAACGATAGAATAGTTAGCTAATGCATACTGTGCATGTGATTAGAAAGAAAAATGTACACACTTCCATATTGGTCTAATCAAAAATCATTGTTCAGTTGGGATATGGAAGTGAATAACAATAAATAAATATATAAATAAATAAATAAATGTTAGGCAATTATATGCTAATTTTAAAAGGTAAACAAATTTGTTTTGATTGATTGATTGATAAATAGATTGATTTTTATCTTTTGTGAAAATTCGACTTTATTTTCTAGAATTCATTAACTTTTGTTTACAATGATATTGGCCCAGTTTCACAAACAGGGCTTAGGTTAAGCCAGGACTAGGTCTTTGTTAAATTAGGCTATTTAAGCCACATTTATAAAAATGGCCTTAGAAAAACGTTACTGGTGTGCACCTGGAGACAAAAAAAATGACACTGACGTATTTTAAGACTTTTCACCGCAAGTTATTTTGAGTTGAGACAGCTCAAACATGCAATTTAATCTTGACTAGCCTTAAACCTTGTTTGTGAAACCAGGGGATTGTGTGTAAAGAAAGCACTATGCTTAAATATATTTTGGGATAAATATTTTGACTGAGTTTGATCTTAACAGTAAATGTAATCTTTTTTACTGTATCTTATATTTTTCTTTTGTAAATGAAAGGTTGCACCAAAAAGTCATCAGAGGCCTTGACAAACAACACAACAAACTCAATATGTTTACATGGATCCAGGCACCTGAGCAGACAAGCCTTGTCCTGTTTGATGCATCTGCAACTTTCCCCTTACAGTACTTTTCAAAGAGGTCAGAAGAAGCGGAAGTGAGGCGCTGCCTTTAGAAACACGTCCGATCATGCTGACAGGACTGTAAGCATCCATCAGAGTGATAACACTGATGAACAGCAGGAGTCGGACGTGTCTAGAGACCCCCGAGGAAGTGTTACTATATACTCCTGGGTGCAAGATATAGAATTTCATACCCGAAGGAAACTATAAATATTTCATGATGTGATGTGTTATGATGTAAAACAGACCGTGTGCTGCCTCTGAGGAATTCTTTTGAATTTGCTTCATATGTGGCAGATCTGACTCTCAGACTGAAGTCTTCAAACTAAATTACAGTATGGCAAGATGCGTTTGTGTTTGTATAACAGAAGTGCACTGTACAAAACCATTTTTTACACTTCCAATGATAGTTACTTCAGTTCATATTATTATCACCTTACATTGTTATACAGCCTGTTAAACTATAATAGCAAAGTAAATATAACAAAAATGCTACATTATTGTGGAATATATGTTCACCAAAAAATAAAAATTCTGTAATTTACTCATCATTTCAACCGTTTATGTGTTTATATGTTCTATTAAACACAAAAGAAGACATTTAGAAAATTGTTGGAATTCTGTAACCACCCTGCAGGCACAGGACGTCAATATGACGTCAGATTGATGTTGTATCCCAATGTGCCACACATTTAAACCAACATAAGATCAATGTCTACTGATGTTACACTTTGACGTTGTATGGGCATTACATTATGATGTTAAGATTGTTGTTTTAGGTTGTGGAATTTACCAACCAAAGATCAATGTCTACTGATGTTACACTTTGACGTTGTATGGATGTCACATTATGACGTTAGGATGACAATGGACTTTGGTTGGTTAATTCCACAACCTAAAACCAACCAAAGATCAGTGCCTACTGATGTTACACTTTGACATTTTATGGATGTCACATTATGACGTTAAGATGAAGTTGGACTTTGGTTGGTTAATTCCAAAACCTAAAACCAACCAAAGATCAATGTCTACTGATGATGTTAGACTTTGATGTTGTATGGGCATTACATTATGACGTTAAGATGACATTGGACTTTGGTTGGTTAATTCCAAAACCTAAAACCAACCTAAGATCAATGTCTATTGATGTTACACTTTGACGTTGTATGGGCATTACATTATGACGTTAAGATGAAGTTGGACTTTGGTTGGTTAATTCCACAACCTAAAACCAACCTAAGATCAATGTCTACTGATGTTATACTTTGACATTGTATTGCTGTCACATTATGATGTGAAGATGATGTTGGATTTTGGTTAGTTAATGCCACAAATTTAAACCAACCAAAGATCAATGTCTACTGATGTTATACTTTGACATTGTATGGACGTCACATTATGATGTGAAGATGATTTTGGATTTTGGTTAGTTAATGCCACAAATTTAAACCAACCAAAGATCAATGTCTACTGATGTTGGACTTTGATGTTGTATGGATGTCACATTATGACGTTAAGATGACAATGGACATTGGTTGGTTAATTCCAAAGCCTAAAACCAACCAAAGATCAGTGCCCACTGATGTTACACTTTGACATTTTATGGACGTCACATTATGACGTTAAGATGAAGTTGGACTTTGGTTGGTTAATTCCAAAACCTAAAACCAACCTAAGATCAATGTCTACTGATGTTACACTTTGACGTTGTATGGACGTCACATTATGATGCGAAGATGATGTTGGATTTTAGTTAGTTAATGCCACAAATTTAAACCAACCTAAGATCAATGTCTACTGATGTTACACTTTGACGTTGTATGGGCATTACATTATGACGTTAAGCTGAAGTTGGACTTTGATTGGTTAATTCTACAACCTAAAACCAACCTAAGATCAATGTCTACTGATGTTACACTTTGAAGTTGTATGGACGTCACATTATGACGTTTAGATGACGTTGGAATTTGTTTAGTTCATGCCACAACCTAAATCCAACCAAAGATCAATGTCTACTGATGTTATACTGACGTTGTATGGACGTCACATTATGACGTTAATATGATGTTGGATTTTGGTTAGTTAATGCTACAAATTTAAACCAACCAAAGATCAATGTACTGATGTTAGACTTTGATGTTGTATGGACGTCACATTATGACGTTAAGATGACATTGGACATTGGTTGGTTAATTCCAAAACCTAAAACCAACCAAAGATCAGTGCCCACTGATGTTACACTTTGACATTTTATGGACGTCACATTATGACGTTAAGATGAAGTTGGACTTTGGTTGGTTAATTCCAAAACCTAAAACCAACCTAAGATCAATGTCTACTGATGTTACACTTTGACATTTTATGGACGTCACATTATGATGCGAAGATAAGGTTTGGATTTAGGTTAGTTAATGCCACAAATTTAAACCAACCTAAGATCAATGTACTGATGTTACACTTTGACGTTGTATGGGCATTACATTATGACGTTAAGATGAAGTTGGACTTTGGTTGGTTAATTCCACAACCTAAAACCAACCTAAGATCAACGTCTACTGATGTTATACTGATGTTGTATGGACGTCTTATTATGACGTCATTTGACATTAACTGACTTGGATTTCGCTCCCCTGATGTCACAACCAAAATATAATTAATACCTACATCATATCATGTCTTGTATCTGCTGGGCATTGATAATAGTAGTAAAACAAATGCTATGGAAGTCCATAGTTACAGGTTTCCAACATTTTTCTAATATCTTTTTTTGTATTAATTTGATATAAAGAATCATGTCAGTGGTTTAAGTAAGTCTTTCCAGCTTCATTCTAAACGCCTCATTTTGTGTTGAAACAGAAGAAAGAAGAACTAATAAAAGTTTGGAACCACTTGAGGTTGAGTAAATAGTGAGGAGCTTCAGTTATAGGTGAACTAACCCTTTAAACTAAAGGTGCTTTTCTAATATTATGAATCATAAAGAGAGTTATCAGACTGTTTTAGCGTCACCAAACTGCAGTGTTGGTTGCATTATAAAATTTTAAGTAAAAGAAAATTCCTCATTAAATGTACAAACCCACAAGTGAAAGAACAATGGAAAACATGCACGCTGTCAAGTCCTTGAACAAATGAACAAAGGCTGCTAAGATCAAGTAGCATGCAATATGAACTGGAACTAAATGTCTACTTGCTTTAAGCGTTTTCCATAATCCTCAAAACTCTTCCCATGGAACCATGGTGTCTGCCAAAAAAAAAAAAAAAAATGTTACTATAGCTTTTGTCACGGCAACAAATCTGTAGTTTGATATTAGTAAGAAAAAGCATATTTTTAGATGAGACCATTCATTTAATGTAGGGACTACCCACAATGTTTTAAATATTAAAAAGAAAAACAGTATATAGTAACTACCATGTTCAATGAGCAATAAAGACAGATAGGTAAAAACACAATGAAAAAAGCAGACTATATCTCCTCAGTTAGAGCAGAAAGTGAAAATGACAAGCTGACTGACAGCAGGGTGTATCAGCACCTCCAAACCCCGCAGAGAGATATTATTGTGTCTTTGGCCTCACAAAAAAGATTCAGTGGAGTGATCTCAACAAGCAAAGACACACTTACAATTAGTTCTGTGAGAACAGTCATATACTACAATAGTCCAAACTGCAAGAAAGTACTACTCATTGCACTTAATGCTTTATGCAATTCGGGGGGTTCTGAGGATTCTTTTTTTTTCAGAGGAAACAGAAACTGTGTTGAGATTGGTGTCTGTCAGAAAGCTGTTAACAGACATTATATAAACTAAGGTTATTTTACACCTGGTATTAATGCTGTGTTCAAGTCCACCTGGAATGTTCATACTTACGAGTTGACAAGTTGTAATTACAATGTCAGGTGTGTTCAAGTCAGTTTTGTCAGCAAAAACTGGCAGTGTACATTCTTTTGATAAATTACAAGAAAATTTAGCCAGGTTTTTTAACTCTACTTATCTAAAATGTTATATAAAATGTATTTATTTTTTATTTCTCTAAATGAAAAGCCTGATGAGCCTGAAAAATGTTGCATCTGTTGATTCCACCATGTTTCACATTGACACCAACTCAAAAACCTATTCAAGATTTTCACAATTATAATTTTGACTTGTGGGTGACATGTATTTTATTTCATACACCATTTATTCAGTCATTCATTTTCTTTTCGGCTTAGTCCCTTTTTTAATGCAGGGTCCCAACAGCGGAATGAACCGCCAACTTATCCAGCACGTTTTTACGCAGCGGATGCCGTTCCAGCCGCAACCCATCTCTGGGAAACATCCACACACACTCATACACTACAGACAATTTAGCTTACCCAATTCACCTGTACCACATGTCTTTGGACTGTGGGGGAAACCAGACCACCTGGAGGAAACCCACGCGAACGCAGGGAGAACATGCGAACTCCACAGCCGAGGCTCGAACCAGCGACCTTCTTGCTGTGAGGCGACAGCACTACCTATTGCGCCACTGCATCGCTATTTCATACACCAGAACTTTTTTAAATAAAATTGTGCAAGACATAACTTTTGAGTTCATTGTTGAATTTTGCATATGAGAATGTAATTAATCACAATTTCATTCATTCATTCATTCATTCATTCATTCATTCATTCATTCATTCATTTCCTTTTCGGCTTAGTCCCTTTAATAAACAGGGGTCACCACAGCGAAATGAACTGCCAACTTATCCAGCATATGTTTTACGCAGTGGATGCTATTCCAGCCACAACCCAACAACCATACACTCTTGCATTCACACACATCCACAACGGCCAATTTAGCTTATTCGATTCACCTACAGTGAATCCAAAAAGTATTCATAGCGCTTCATTTTTTTCACATTTTTTAATGTTAGAGCCTTATTCCAAAATGAATTAAAGTAATTTATTTCCTCAAATTTCTACACACAAAACCCCATAATGACAATGTGAAAAAAGATTTTTGTTTTTTATTAATTGTTGCAAATTTATTAAAAATAAAAAACCTGAAAAATCACATGTACATACTGTAAGTATTTACAGCCTTTGCTCAATACTTTGTTGATGCACCTTTGGCAGCAATTACAGCCTCAAGTCTTTTTGAATATGATGCCACAAGGTTGGCACACCTGTCTTTGAGAATTTTTGCCCATTCCTCTTTGCAGTACCTCTCAAGCTCTATCAGGTTGGAGGGGAAGCGACGATGTACAGCCATTTTCAGATCTCTGCAGAGATGTTCAATAGGATTTAGGTCTGGGCTCTGGTTGAGCCACTCAATGACATTTACCAAGTTGTTGTGAAGCCACTCCATTGATATTTTGGCGGTGTGCTTTGGGTCATTGTCCTGCTGGAATATGAACCGTTGCCCCAGTCAAGAGCACTCTGAAGCAGGTTTTCATTTAGAATGTCTCTGTACATTGCTGCATTCATCTTTCCTAACTAGTCTTCCAGTTCCTGCTGCTGAAAAACATCCCCACAGTATGATGCTGCCACCACCATGCTTCACTGTAGGGATGGTATTAGCCTGGTGATGAGCGGTGCCTGGTTTTCTCCAAACGTAACACCTGGCATTCACTCCAAAGAGTTCAATTTTAGTCTCATCAGACCAGAGAATTTTGTTTCTTATGGTCTGAGAGTCCTTCAGATGCCTTTTGGGAAATTCCAGGCGGGCAGTGGCTTCTGTCTGGCCACTCTACCATACAGGTCTGATTGGTGGATTGCTGCACAGATGGTTGTCCTTCTGTAAGGTTCTTCTCTCTCCAGAGAAGAACGCCGGAGCTCAGACAGAGTGACCATCGGGTTATTGATCACCTCCCTGACTAAGGCCCTTCTCCCCTGATCACTCAGCTTAGATGGCCGGCCAGCTCTAGGAAGAGTCCTGGTGGTTCCAAACATCTTCCACTTGCGGATGATGGAGGCCACTGTGCTCATTGGAACTTTCAGAGCAGCAAAAATGTTTCTGTAACCTTCCCCAGCCTTGTGCCTCGAGACAGCCTGTCCTCGGAGGTCTACAGACAATCCTGTGTCTTCATGCTTGGTTTGTGCTTTGACATGCACTGTCAACCCTGGGACCTTATATAGAAAGATGTATGCCTTTTTAAATCATGTCCAATCAACTGAATTTACCAAAGGTGAACTCCAATTAAGCTGCTGAAACATCTCAAGAATGATCAATTTCAAAAACTCTTTTTTCACATAGTAATTATGGGGTATTATGTGTAGAATTCTAAGGTAATAAATGAATTTAAGGCGACGCAGTGCCGCAGTAGTTAGTGCTGTCACCTCACAGCAAGAAGGTCACTGGTTCAAGCCTCGGCTGGGTCAGTTGGCGTGTCTGTGTGGAGTTTGCATGTTCTCCCTGCGTTCGCGTGGGTTTCCTCCGGATGCTCCGATGTCCCCCACATAAAACATGTGCATAAAACATGTGCTGGATTAGTTGGTGGTTTATTTCGCTGTGGCGACCCCTGATTAATAAAGAGACTAAGCCGAAAAGAAAATTAATGAATCAATGAATGAATAAATGATTTTAATCCATTTGGAAATATTGCTGTAGCATAAAAAAGGGGAAAAGTGAAGCTCTATGAATACTTTCCGGATGCACTGTATAGCGCATGTCTTTGGACTGTGAGGGAAACCGGAGCACCCGGGGGAAACCCACACCAACACAGGGAGAACATGCAAACTCCACACAGAAATGCCAACTGACCCAGCCACAGCTCAAACCAGTGATCTTGCTATGAGGTGCCACTGTGACGGCATAATTACAATTTTAAAAATGTAAAAGTACACACAGCACTAGTACTGTAATAATAGAAAAATAAACAGAACATTAAATAATGTTAACAGAAACAATAAATGGAAAAATTGTTCAAAAAATGTTTTGTAAAAATCAAACCTCTCACTCTCCCTTTCTGTATAATACAGGAAATCTCTCTCTCTCTTTCTGTGTAATACAGGAAAAACAAAATATCTCACAGTGAAAACACACTCCAAATTGTGCTCCCCTATTGACCTTCACACTGATAGCTGTGGAAATCTGTTGTTGTATGAATTGTGTAGCAAATCTCTAGAGGATGACACCACTCTACCTGTGATGTTATATTCCATCATACCCCCTAGTAAAAACAAAAAAAACTATATATGAGAATGGAAATGCATGCTGCTCCAGCAGGATTGAGATGAATCGATACACAGGCAAGGGGATAGACACTCGGACAATTGACCACGAAGGCCAGATATCAGGTGGGCCCATTGTCTTCTGTTTGAGACAGTCGTGATGAGCTGTTGACAAGGAGAGAGACTCAGCTGGAGAAAATCATTCCCGCTGGAGCAACGGGAGCAAGACTTCTGCCATGCATCTGTAATAGTCTTCATGACTCCAGGCCTCCACAGGAGAGAGCTGCCTGTGTTGTATTTTGCTAACTTTGCTGCTGACTTGCAAGTCTGGAAAGTAGAGCAAAATACAACAGATTGTGCTGTGCGTTCCAGCAGCATGGTAGATCAGAGGGAATTCTGCGCTGTGTTTCAGAGCGGCACTAAAGAGAGCACAGACTCTGGCACAAACCGAGAAAGTCGGTTTTAAATATTCCATGTTCTGCTGCGTTCAAGAGAGAGAAAAACCCACGCAGCTCGCTCTGTAATCTCAGACAGAATGGGGCGCTCGGGAGGGACTCCATTACACAAGCAAAGACTAAAGTCCATTTCGGGACATTCGCATGTAGTTTATTTCTAACAAGACCCTTAGCCACACCCTTTGTTACTCAGGGCATCATGATTTCACACTTGAAGTTATTAAAAACAGACTCTTGTGCTCGCAATACAACAGCGTAACACTACAATAAGAGGCAAATCTCCAACCCCCCTGCCGGACACACAAATGGAGACTGGTCAAGCTCTGATTCCTCCATTACAGGGTGGGTCGGTTGAGGCTGAGCTGTGCGCGATGGCTCAATTGATCTCATGTGACACTGGCTGACTGTTGAGGTACTGAGGGATTTAAAGGGATAGTTCACCCCAGGGCCGGAGTCGGACTCCTTTTCAGCCCTAGAGTTTCAAGCCTTACTGTACGTTCACACTGAAAGCGGAGAGAGCGTCAAAGAAGTCGGAAGTCATTCATTTTCAATGGGAGCCGGCGGCGAGGAGCAGCGCGGCGCGTTTTCGCCAGTGTGGGCGTCGGGGAGAGTTGAAATCATGTCAACTTTATGGTAATGAGCTATGACACGGTTCGGCGGCAAGCAGTCGGTAGAAGTCCACCGCTTGAGAGGAGTCCAGAGAACACTGTCACTGTGAACTTTGGTTCCGACCACTTGGTTGTTCCCAAGGATTTGATTATTGCGGTCGCTGGATTTCTCTAGCTGCTTTCGGTGTGAATGTACAGTTAGACCGGCCCACTTCAGTTCATGACTGACTATATTCAATGTAGCGAATTTTGACGCTCTCGCCGCCAGAGCTGAAGGCAGACAGCGTTGTCACCAGGGTGGCCAGAGCGACCTTTGACGCTCTCGCTGCTTTCGGTGTGAATGTACAGTTAGACTGGCCCACTTCAGTTTATGACTGACTATATTAAAATAACGTCATTTCCAATTCAGTACTCCACAGTGAAGATTTATTGGAACAGTTAACACAATGTAATGTTTAACAGTATCAGATTCTATTTTCTGCAAGAATTAGTGCTCATAAATATCCAAACCATAAAATGAAAAAATATCAAATGCAGATATATATTAAGCTATATAAAATAAGATTAAAATAATTTATTATTGATATATATATATATATATATATATATATATATATATATATATATATATATATATATATATATATATATATATATATATATATATATATATATATAATATTCTATAAATATATAGAATTTTCTAATGACACTATCACGTCTTTTCAGGGAAACAGCTGCTTTATAACTTCTAATATTTTTCATAAATATGAGAGCATTAAAGGGTAGCTAAATCTCCAACACTATTCTTTAAAACATCACAATGTCCTTTTCTGTAATATCTGAATATATATTCTGTGCAAAATTGTTTACAGATATCCAGTCCTTAAACACAAATAAAGAATCAAACCAGTATTTTGCTGTTATCTGCCAGACATTTTAACCACAGTATTGCTTTCTAATGATGGCTACATCTTTTTTTTTTTATTATTATTAATGTAGTGAATCATCTGATTTCATTAATTGTCTCAGGGCATTTTTCATTGAGCAGGTATAATATTCACTAATATTAATATTTATTATTCAAATTCTTATTTTCACTCAATGACAATCCTGCCTGCCCATTCTAGTGTAGTTGGGCTCATGACTGGCGCTTGGTAACGTTACAGTGCCTGGCATGTGTCTATGATTTATCTTATTTCCATAATCCATGCCTTCTCATGGATGTCTACAAGATGAATGTGTGTCTGAAACGTATAATAAAATGTACCCTAAGCAACGTGTTTCAAATTTGCAAAAATATAGACAGCATCCTCTAGTGGATTTGTCATCTGAAACAAGCAACAAAACGTATCTGGAGCAACGTATTTTACATTTTGCAAAAATGTGCCTTAGACATATTTTTAGTGAGCATGGGTTGATAAATATACATTTAAATCCATATATTTTAGTTTGCTAACAATAAGAATTGTTTTCAAAGATTAAATGTACATCAAAGTGCCTCAAAACCCAGAGTCATAATTAAAATGAAGCTGTTATGAATTGAAATGAAAAGTAAAACAAGGTAAAGTTAAAAGTAAAACAAAAAGTCTAACTCAAACTCAAAACTTTTTTTGTCTGAAGTTTATACCTGTGTTTTGAATCTTTCACTTGTGACTGGATACAGTAGATGAAAATGCGTTTAATTAAAACAAATTTAACCTTTTAAGGTCCAAGGTGTTTTTTACATGCTTTTTTTTTATTTCTCTTTGCTATTTGGGCTTTTTGGAACCTAATTAGAATAAAAATCTTAATATCATCTTTTGATATGATGTACTTTCAGAGAAAAATGATGTCCATATAGGTGGACTCGTGGTTCGAATTTACATAAAACACTTTTTTTCCTGAATGTTTTTTAATGCATATATAACATAGAAATTTTGCTTTGACTATCAGAGATTAAAACAACATTTTTTCCCATTTTGGACATTTAAAATAGTGTTTGGGACATTTCATATGCTGCAAAACAGCTGCAGGATGACACTGTATGTCTGTAACAAAATATAAAACATTCAAAGTATTTTAAATAGTTACTTAAGAGCTAAAATGTGCTGTCCACGTATGTGGATACTCAAGCCCTAGGAGGATAAACACAGCCTGTGATTAATTACATTGTTGAGAAGCCAATTCTAATAACTGATTTATTTTATCTTTGCATGATGACATTAAATAATATTTTACTAAATATTTTTCAAAACACTTCTATACCGTTTAAAGTGACATTTAAAGACGTAACTACCCTGTAGGTTAATTAGGTTAACTAGACAGGTTAGAGTAATTAGGCAAGTCATTACATATCGATGGTTTGTCCTGTAGTCTATCAGAAAAAAATATAACTTAAAGGGGCTAATAATTTTATTATAAAAATGGTGTTTAAAAAATTAAAAATTGCTTTTATTCTAGCCGAAATAAACAAATAAGAAGAAAAAACATTATCAGACATACTGTGAAAATTTCCTTGCTCTATTAAACATCATTTGGGAAATACTTAAAAAAGAAAAAAAACTCAAAGGGGGGCTAATAATTCTCACTTTAACTGTACATGAAAATACATCATATAAGTACATAACAAATTAAACTTAAGTGGGCACAAAAAGCTCACCTTATGTAAAATAAAGTGAAAATGACATGATAACATTACATTAAATGTGTCCTTAAGTATATTCATTTAAAATATATTATTTCTGTAATAACTGCTCTCTTTATAGCATGCTTAAGTGTGTTTAAGTGTAGAGAGAGAGAAAAAAATAACGCCAATCAATTGCTGACACAACGGCAGTTGGACTCTTAAATTCTGTGTTCCCATCTAGAGCTGGACCTATGCTGCAATGCAATGCAACACTCTTGCAATTTCTGAGGACTAATTTTAGAGACCACTGGCACTGTTACATGCTGCAAAGGGGCATAATTGGCCTCTTGGACATCTCTAAAAATTTCTTGTTCTGACTGGTCAAGTCTCAAATGCCAAGGAAGGTCATTTCATTTTCTCTTTTTTAACATGCTTGTATGATAATGTAATTAAAAATCCAGTGAACATATTCAGCGTTTCTTTTAATAAGATGATCAAAGCTTCTGCTTATTAGTTGTAAGACTTCATTTTGTATGAGAGAACGGAGGATTGTAAAATATCTCAAGGATATACAGTGGGTGTAGGTAAATGCATAAGTTTATAAAGCCACATTTTTCTTTCTGAGAACCAAGCCACCAGGACAGCATGAGCAAAGGTCAAGCCAAAGATTTTATGTGAGAAAAAGACTCCCAGTGTATACTGTACACAAGACCACAAAAAAGATCCAAAAACTAAACTAAACAAACTAAAGAAAGATGGAGCCGTGCAGTAATTACCCAATTAAAACTCACATGTAAAAATCACAAAGATGTTTCTAAAGAAATAACAATTTGAAAAGACAAAAATCCCTTTTGCATTGGAAGTGACAGCTCCCTGTTGTCTATCTAAACACACCCACCGAAGAGCAAGGGTCACAGGACAGGGTCAAGGGTCATGAAGTTAACCTTTTGAAGACATTTATCAATCCTCCACAAACAAATAAGCACAAAAACCTGTTGACAACAATTCAGAAACATTATAAATGAAATGCTGAGAAATGAAGCACATCTACTGCCAGCAGTTAGGATGTTTCTGTTTATGGCACGAAGGAAAATATAACGAGAACCTGCTTCTAGCGTACCAGTCTACCCACTTACATTAAACGTTAAGAGCCATGTCATCATGTGTACTTTTCAAAGACTGAAGTCTGAAGTAAATCAGCAGTTCAAAACCCAATTACACTGCTAAAGCTGGCAATTTACATGAACAGAACAGTTAAAATTACACATGGCTCAACATGTATTTTTACAAAAAGAAAGTTGAACCATAAAATTATATATATATATATATATATAATTTTATATTTTTATATATATATATATATAATTTTATATATATATATATATATATATATATATATATATATATATATATATATATATATATATATATATATATATATATATATATAGTTGAAGTCAGAATTATTAGCACCCCTTTGAATATTTTTTTCTTTTTAAAATATTTCCCAAATGATGTTTAACAGAGCAAGGACATTTTCTCAGTATGTCTGATAATATTTTTTTTCATCTGGTGAAAGTCTTATTCATTTTATTTTGGCTAGAATAAAAGCAGTTTTTAATTTTTAAAAAAACATTTTAAGGTCAAAATTATTAGCCCCTTTAAGCTATATATTTTTTCGATAGTCTACAGAACAAACCATTGTTATACAATAACTTGCCTAATTACCCTAACCTGCCTAGTTAACCTAATTTACTTAGTTAAATGTGTAGTAAAATATTATTTATGGTCATCATGGCAAAGATAAAATAAATCAGTAATTTTAATTGAGTTATTCTTTCATTCATTTTCTTTTCGGCTTAGTCCCTTTATTAATCCGGGGTCGCCACAGCGGAATGAACCGCCAACTTATCCAGTACATGTTTTACGCAGCAGATGCCCTTCCAGCTGCAACCCATTTCTGGGAAACATCCATACACACTTATTCACACGCATACACTATGGACAATTTAGCCTACCCAATTCACCTGTACCGCATGTCTTTGGACTGTGGGGGAAATCGGAGCACCCGGAGGAAACCCACGCGAATGCAGGGAGAACATGCAAACTCCACACAGAAACGCCAACAGACCCAGCCAAGGCTCGAACCAGCGACCTTCTTGCTGTGAGACGACTGCTCTACCTACTGCCCCACTGTGTCGCATAATTGAGTTATTAAAACTATTATGTTTAGAAATGTGTTGAAAAAATCTTCTTTCTGTTAAACAAAAATTGGGTAAAAAATAAACAGGGAGGCTAATAATTCTGACTTTAACTGTATATATATATATATATATATATATATATATATATATATATATATATATATATATATATATATATAGCAAGGAAATTTTCACTGTATGTCTGATAATATGTTTTCTTCTGGAGAAAGTCTTATTTGTTTTATTTCGGCTAGAATAAAAGCAGTTTTAATTTTTTAAAACCATTTTAAGGTTAAAATTATTAGCCCCTGTAAGCTATATATTTTTTTGATAGTCTACAGAACAAACCATCGTTACACAATAACTTGCCTAATTACCCTAACCTGCCTAGTTAACCTAATTAACCTAGTTAAGCCTTAAATGTCACTTTAAGCTGTATAGAAGTGTCTTAAAAAATATCTAGTAAAATATTATGTGCTGTCATCATGGCAAAGATAAAATAAATCAGTTATTAGAAATGAGTTATTAAAACTATTATGTTTAGGAATGTGCTGAAAAAATCTTCTCTCCGTTAAACAGAAGTGGGGTTTGTTTACAAACTAATTTCGAGAGGATCACGTGCTTATGATTGAACACAGCTGGTATCACTTAACTCCGCATATTGCGCCAATCAGATGAACATAGACCACTATAAATTACCGGAGCACTTTGCTCCAGTCATCTTCGTTTGAAGAATCCCCCCCTTCCACCCCTACTCCTCCCCTTCTCCGATAGGGCGGCACGGTGGCCAGTGGGTAGCACTGTTGCCTCACAGCAAGAACGTCGCTGGTCCGTTTCCCTCCGGGCTGGTTGGCGTTTCTGTGCGGAGTTTGCATGTTCTCCCTGTGTTCGCGTGGGTTTTCCCCGGGTTCTCCGGTTTCCTCCCACCGTTCAAAAACAGGCACCATAGGAAAATTGACTAACCAAATAGCATTCTAAGGCAACTCTTAGCCAGATATATATCCAGTAGTTCACAGCAGGGGAGTTCTCGAGACCACCTGAGCTCAGACTCTCCTGTCGCCCTACAAACGGGAGGAAGCCCCGGGCTCAAGGATATCCTGAGCTCAGGGCTCTCTCCCGGGACAGCATGCCAAACACGCTTTATTATCAATCATCAGCTAAGTGTGAACTCTTGAAATTGGAGAAGAAAAAAAAATCAGGCTAATAATTCTGACTTCAACTATATATATATACGTTTATATAATTTTAAGGTTCAGCTTAAATGGCATGCAAAACTTTTGGAAAGTTGAAATGCACTGCGGTGTGACGTGCTATACTCCACATTTAAAATGATCCATGAAGATTTTTGAAATTATTTTTGAGACTACATACAAATTGTACAATTACTGTAAAATGTATTTGTGACAGGAGCATTTAAATGATATAATAAGGATTAAAGTGTCTGTATTATGCATTTACAAATGATAATTTTTATGCTGTGTGCAATGTAGATGTTAAAACTGGAACTATTAAAATTCTATAATGGGTAGAATGGCCATAGCAGTCATTCTAACTGTTTTTATAAATCTGTATCAAACAGAAATTTTGACACGTCATAATTACATTTCAAGCTTATTTGAGATTTTATATTTAAGCTTTAAATGTCTCTCATCATATTTATTAAGTCATTACTTTAAAAATATTATCTTTTTTTGTAAAATTGCATATAACTGTGTGAAAGTTAATGCACCTGAAGGTGCGCACTTCCCTTTTTCCTGTTTTATCACAGTGAAAATGTTGTTTTGAAAGACATGTCTGAAGAAAAGTTATCTTTTTGCTATCAGAAAGGTATGTGTTGTTAGCAAAAAATTGCTAAGCAACAAAGGCATTCAAGGGAAAAGTAGCAAACACTGAAATGCAAGAGGTCAATTTGACCGTTATAGCCATTCACGGTAGAAATACTCAGAACTCTTTTGTGTTTTGTCATTTTAGCAAAATACAAATGTCAGAATGAAATATACACACGTTTAGAAAAGCAGGGTCTTATTATATTGGTTTATTTTAACAAGTTTTTAAATTACAAAATTTAAAAATGGTCAAAATGACTGCCGCAGTAGTTCTACAGTAGTATTAATCAATGTAAAAAGTCTGCAAGGTTATAAAGATCTAAGCGCATGTTTTAAAAACGGACAGATTTTGAACTGCTGGAAAAAGTTGTCAAGATTTCCAGTATCATTTTCATGACAGATTTACACTACTGTTCAAAATATTGGGGTCAGTAGGGTTTTTCAAATCTTTTAAAATAAGCTTATCCTGCTCACCAAGCGTGCATTTATTTAATCAAAAATACAGTACAAATTGTAAAATTGTGAAATGTTATTGCACTATAAAATGGCTGTTCAAAATTATTATTATAATTATAATTTAATTTAATAATTAATTCCAGTGATTTTAAGATGAATTTTTAGCTTAATTACTCCAGTTTTCAGTCACATGATCCTTTTTCAGAAATCACTCAAATATTAATTATTATTGTTATTATTATTAATATTAATTATTATTGTTATTATTATTAATATTATTATTATTATTATTAATGGTAATAGTAATAAACACAATAATGACTGGACTAATAATTTCATTTGAAACTACTTACAGTAAGTAATAAATAAATATTTAATAAGTATTTAACAATTTAACTTTTTTTACATTTATTAAATGCCACCTTGACGAACAGAATAATTTTATTTAAATTATTAAATAAAATTAATAAAAAAAATAAAAAAAACTGACCCCAAACTTTTGACCGGTAGCATATGTAGATCTGTTATTTTTTGTGAATTTGTGAATTTGTGAATTTGAGGCACCACATACAGTTGAAAATCGAAGTTTACATACACTGTATAAAAAGGCACATAACCATTTTAAAAAAGTCAAATGTAATGTGACTAAACTTTTTCTCTTTTAGGTAAGTTAGGATTATCAGATTTGTTTCTGTTATGCTTAATAGCAGAATAATGAGAGAGAGATTTTTTGAGAAATTGTTATAACTTTTCTTGAAAGTCAAATTTACATACAACAAGATTATTATGCCGCTGAAAAAGCTCAGATGATGGTGTCAAGGTTTTGGAAGTTTCTAATTGACAACATTTAAGTTAATTGGAGGCACAACTGTAGAATAGTATTTAAGGAAACCTCAAACACACTGCTTCATTGTGTGACAACATGGAAAAATCAACAAGCCAGAATCAACAAAAAAGCCAGATTACAATTTGCTAATTTATACTGGGAAAAAGAATAATTTTTGGAGACATGTCCTGTGGTCTGATGGAACTAAGATTTAACTGTTTGGACATAATGACCAGTGTTACATTTGGAGTACAAAGGGGAAAGCTTACAAGCCTAGGAACACCATCCCAACTGTGAAGTATTGGGGCGACAGCATCATGTTGTGGGCTGTTTTGCTGCAGGAGGGACTGGTCCACTTCACAGCATAGATGGCATCATGAAGAAAGAACATTATATAGAAATACTGAAGCAACATCTCAAGACATCAGCCAGGAAATTAAAACTTGGCCACAAATGTGTCTTCCAAACAGACCATGACCCTAAGCATACTGCCAAATTAGTTAAAATGTGCTTTAAGGACAACAGAGTGAATGTTTTGGAGTGGCCATCACAAAGCCCTGAACTCAATCCTATAGAAAATTTGTGGGCAGAGTTGAAAAAGCTTGTGCGAGCAAGACAACCAACAAATCTGACTCAGTTACACCAATTCTGTCAGGAGGAATGGGACAAAATTCATTCAAACTATTGTGAGAAGCTTGTTGAAAGATACCCAAAACATTTGACCAAAGTTATACAGTTTAAAAGCAAAGCTAAAAGAAATACCAAGAAAATGTATGTAAACTTTTGACTGTCTAGAAATTATTTTAAAATTCTAGAAAAAAAAAATTATCTCATTATTCTGGCATTTAGCTAATGTAAATGATTTAGGTGATCCTAATGGACCTAAAATAGTAAACGTTTAGTATAATTTACCATCAGACATTTAAATAAAAAATGGTTATGTTCCTTTTTTAGAGTGTATGTAAACTTCTGGCTTCAACTGTATATGTGTAAAAGTAGATTGATACATTAAAAAAGTAGATTTACATAGCATTGATAATGAATCAAAATCTTCTAACTAAAGCAAACAAACTCAAACTCTTACAAAAGAGTTGTTTGTAATACTGAGAATCGCATAACTGCAGTGAAATAGCGTTGGTGCAAGAAAATTGTGACAAAAAGAGGCAGGCTTCGTCCTCTTCACTCCGCATCTTCAAACCCATTTTCAATGAAAGATCCGTTTGTCTCAAGCGAGCGTTTACAATATTCTCCTGGAGCATCAGCATTCATGAAGTCGTTACAGTGTCAATTACAAACGACTTAAGATATTTGCGGCTGCCAAGAGCTCATGGGAGATTGTATTAGAACAATGAGCGTGAGAGGAGAAAATTGGTTGCGGTTTTATCTAGTGTCAAGTCAGTAATGATATATGGCTTGACTTTGGATGATCGGGATGCTAGCCAGTGGCTCATAAATAAGATGCTGTTGTGCCCATGGATCAGAAAAGTGGGCTGAGGAGAGAATCGCATGCGAACCGCAGTTAACAATGCAGAGGAAAATGTTCGCAGTGCAGTTTCAAAGAGGCGGACCAGCCTCGCAAAACGCCACCCATACTACAAGCACAGAGAGTGATCACAGGAAAACATGGCCTGAGACAATGACTGACAGAAAAAGCAACACTTCTTCTATTGTGCAAAACTTGAGCTGCAATTTGTCAGCACTGATTCGCAAAACTTCACGTGGGTTGCTATGGTTGCTTTTGGAAATGGGTGTCAGGCGCTAGAGTTAATGGGAGTTTAAAAATGAATTATGGCAGGGAATTTGATGAAGGCACTATTGAAAACTGTGTTGTGGGAGTACCAAACATCAGGGAGTGATAAATTTCGTGACACATTTTCACATGAGCAGGCTCACTTTACCGTGCGCTGATTGCGTTCCATTTAGAAGGAAATGGTTTTTAAAAAGCTCCCAGTGAAGGACGAAAAGACTTGCTCTGTAATTGAAAAATCCACGTCTCTTTCGCCAGGAATTTTGAAAGGTTGATCCAGTTGGACTGTAACAAATGTCACCAGTAAGTATCATTATGTCCTTTACAGCTGGAGAAAACAGCCGCAGTCTTTCTTTGGACTTCCCTTTTGGACATGTTTTATTCCCGCTTCTTATGCTCCAATTAATTGGGTTAAAAATGGAAGGGCGTAATATCCATTGGCACACACACATCTGCATTGTTAAAATCGGTTTGTGCATCTGAGACAGCGTAGCTATGGAGATGAGGTTGTATTTTCCTCTTGAAATTAGTTATTTGACACTTCATTGGTTAACATTTAGAACACAAGGAGAATGGATTAGTTTTTAAATTAAAATAAAAGTTCCAGCCAACTTTCCAGACCTAAAAGCAATACAAGAGGTTTGCACAGATTTCTTTTTTCCTGATCCAGTCTGCAGATTTTTTGCAGGCAGAAAAAAAAAAGTTTCATGATTTTTTTTTCAACTGATTTCAATGTTGCACATGCCTGAGTTTTTTGTGTTCTGAAAGTCTGCTGATCCTCAGTTTATGATAAACACATTTTCTTATCATTGGGACAGTATGGATCATGTGAAATGCTTGATATTTATATATGTTTGCAGTCAAGTATACAGTGCATCCAGAAAGTATTCATAGCACTTCACTTTTTCCACATTTTTTATGTTACAGCCTTATTTCAAAATGGATTAAAGTCATTTATTTCCTCAAAATTCTACACACAATACCCCATAATGACAATGTGGAAAAAGATTTTTTGAAATCGTTGCAAATTTATTAAAAATAATAAACCTGAAAAATCACATGTACAAAAGTATTCACAGCCTTTGCTCAATACTTTGTTGATGCACCTTTGGCAGCAATTACAGCCTCAAGTCTTTTTGAATATGATGCCACAAGCTTGGCACACCTGCCTTTGGGAATTTTTGGCCATTCCTCTTTGCAGTACCTCTCAAGCTCTATCAGGTTGGATGGGAAGCGACGGTGTACAGCAATTTTCAGATCTCTCCAGAGACATTCAATAGGATTTAGGTCTGGGCTCTGGTTGGGCCACTCAAGGACATTCACTGAGTTGTTGTGAAGCCACTCCATTGATATTTTGGCAGTGTGCTTTGGGTCATTGTCCTGCTGGAAGATGAACCGTCGCCCCAGTCTGAGGTGAAGAGCACTCTGAAGCAGGTTTTCATTCAGGATGTGTCTGTAGATTGCTGCATTCATCTTTTCCTCTATCCTGACTAGTCTTTCAGTTCCTGGTGCTGAAAAAAATACCCACAGCATGATGCTGCCACCACCATGCTTCACTGTAGGGATGGTATTAGCCTGGTGATGAGCAGAGCCTGGTTTTCTCCAAACATAATGCCTGGCATTCACTTCAAAGAGTTAAATTTTACTTTCATCAGACCACAAAATTTTTTTTCTTATGGTCTGAGAGTCCTTCAGATGCTTTTTGGCAAATTCCAGGCGGGGAGTGGCTTCCGTCTGGCCACTCTAACATACAGGCCTGATTGGTGGATTGCTGCACAGATGGTTGCCCTCCTGTAAGGTTCTCCTCTCTACACAGAAAAACGCTGGAGCTCAGACAGAGTGACCATCGGGTTATTGGTCACCTCCCTGACTAAGGCCCTTCTCCCCCGATCACACATTTTAGATGGCCGGCCAGCTCTAGGAAGAGTCCTGGTGGTTCCAAACATCTTCCACTTAAGTATGATGAAGGCCACTGTGCTCATTTTAACTTTTAGAGCAGCAGAAATTTTTTCTGTAACCTTACCAGCCTTGTGCCTCGAGACTATCCTGTCTCTGAGGTTTACAGACAATTCCTTTGTCTTCAAGCTTGGTTTGTCCTTTGACATGCATTGTCAACCATGGGACCTTATGTAGACAGGTGTATGCCTTTTCAAATCATGTCCAATCAACTGAATTTACCACAGGTGAACTCCAATTAAGCTGCTGAAACATCTCAAGAATGATCAGTGGAAATAAATGACTTTAATCCATTTTGGAATAAGGCTTTAACATTAAAAAATGTGGAAAAAGTGAAGTGCTATAAATACTTTCCGGATGCACTGTATAATATTTAGCTCTAACCAAGTTGTCTTCCATTTTTGAGGTTTAAATTACAAAACCTGGCCAAGTTTGAAGAGTCGTAGACAACAGTATCAGCATCAGTATTTATGATACCTGTATTTCAAATACGTATTTAAAATACAAAATAGTATTTTGTAATTTGTATTTAATGGGTTTGATGAAAATGGTTTAATATTTTGTATCAAAATACTTTAGTGTCTTGTATTTTTGTAGTTTCAAAATACTGTAAAATACTTTGCAAGAAGTCTACAGTACATTATAACATCTTAAAAATGAGGCCTCTAATTGGTGCTTTCTCCGTTATTTGCCTAAAGCAGGTCGCACACCAGAAGCGCCACGCAGCGACACGGATTTCAGAATTCTAAACATAGGTTTCTATCAGGGTACACACACCGGCTCCGCAAGTCGGCGGCTGTCCGCGGCTGTCTGCGGTGCCCAGCCATGCCTCAGGACACTGTTCATATTTTTGCAGCGCCACAGAGCGCCATCTGATTAGTTTAGTTTTAAATAGCATGCGAATGTGCGCGTCTGGCGTGCAATACTTTCAACTGTCATGTGCGTGCCGTGTCACGCACATCCGGTGTGTGACGCCCTTAAGCTTAAGATCAGAACAAAAAACTGACTTGTTTTTAAGAAGGTGGTCAATTATAGGAGTATGGTTGGAAATTATGCTTAAAGAAAGTATCAAACAAATGGTGAGGGTATATTCAGGAGCAAGTCAACAATCAATGAAAATAGCTACTGAGCAATGCTAAGACCAGAAATATATAATGGCTATATTGTACAATTCAGCGTCTTTGCTTAAGAAATTAGATGGAATAAAATATCAGTCCTGAAGAATGATGATGTGTAGCCTCAGAACATCATCAATCTCAGTCTCAGTGCTGCAGGTGGAAATTCAAATGTAAAATGAATTTTATAAATATAAATATATATATTTAAGAAATATAAATATGGTGTACTGGTGTTTTCAAGAGGGTAATCTGAGACTCTTTAAGATCTGAAAGAATCTTGAGAAAATGAGTATACCGTACAAATAATGGATGGATTGTAATTTGTAACACAAAGAGAAACACAAGTTACCTTTGGGTTACAAGTCCAACTCACTAACCATTAGGCCACAACTTCACCCTATAGGTGAACAAAGTGGCAGAGAAAAGTTGTTGCTATCAAACATTGTTTACTTCCCTAAGTCATTTTAATGGTGAAGGGATTGATCCAATAGGCCCTTTGATGAAAGATTTGTGAAGAAATATCTTTAAAATAATTTTGTAGTATTTTTAAAATACAAAAATACAGTATTTTAGTTTGATACATTTATAGCTGCTGTATTTTGTAGTTTATTTTGATACACTTAAAAATCATGTATTTGGTATTTTATTTTAAAATACATTTCAATGTATTTTGCCCATTCCTGAGTATCAGAAAAAATAGCTTCAAGTTCCAAAACAGGCTCCAAGAAATGGAGGAAAGGAGCAGCCATGTCTTTTGTCTGAGCTGTACCACAACAAGGTACCTTTTCCAGTCTTGTGGAAGAAATCTGATCTCTCATGTGATCTTGCGTTGTTTCCTTATCATTTCTCACATGTGTTTAGTTGTGAAAGACAGTTTGTGGACCAGACAGAGTTGTCAGGCAAATATTACTATAATAAGTTCTGTGGTGTGTAACCTCTTGGTGCTGATCCATCATGAACACTGTAGCAAATGAATGCTCCCCCAAATATACACACAGTGTGAAAACAATGGTGAACCAACGACTTTGAAAAGCATGCAGTGTAAACTCAGCATAAGGTTCCAAAGAGATTTGGTATAATCACAATACTAAAAATACCCTGCAGATGACAAATCCATAGATTGAATAGAACTGAAAAATGCATACAGCAATCTGTTTGCTGAATAAAATGCAATGTTTGACCAATGAAAAAGAATTAACACACCACTGCCATTTATAGTTTATCAGTGTTCTTAAACTAATCATAATTTACAGTATTTACACTAGAACAAAACTCAACATAGACCATAGAACTGTTAAAAATACCATAAAATAGTTTTGTGTTCTGTTAAAAAAAGTCTAATTTGACTGATACACTGTAACACTTTTATTTATTTAATATTATTATTGTTGTATATAATTTGTAATCTAAAAAAAAAGCCTCCACATTCCCGATATCAAATATTTGAGAATATATTTCAAGTACATTATATATTTTGATAAAAATTTCTGTATTTGTGCATCCAAGAAAACAACGGCTCTGGAAGAAATAAAAAGGCTGGAATCACAAAGCACCATATTTACCTCTCTTTGTCATTCTGTGTGTTGAGCCCCGTCCTTTTCATAATGTTCTGGATGTTGATGGGCCCTGCGGGAACTCTATTCAGCTGCAGGCAAGTCCAATCCACACTCAATGGAAAGGAGGGGCGGCACACGGACGTGTCCTAATCACCACTGCGATGACACCACACAGCGAGCGGTGCTTCAGTCATTTACAGCTCCACATCTGTCTTGTTCTGCCCAATTTACTTACACAATTTCAATGAGACACTGATGCCGGTATTCATCAATATGTTTTGAGGTATCTGCGGACCCAGTTTGTTTTTATTGGCTCCCTCGCCTTCCCAGTGCAATGAATCAATCATCGTACAAAGTCCTAGTCGTGCAGTCGCACGCAACATAAAAGACACCGCGGGTTTGACAAGAACAACCGGTGGCTTGAAAAATGGCAACAGACGAATAAATAACTCATGTGCATTGTAATTATGGGGAAATATGATTGGCCTGTGGCCAGACAGTTTTATGTTATACTTGTTTACCAAAATTTGCATATTACACGCATCTTCCCAGAACGCGCCTGATTAATGTTGACTGATAATTGGCTTCATATTATGGGTTCATTTGCATAGACAATAAAAAACAGGCCATATGCTGAAATGCTAACAGAAATTAGGACTTCAAAACCTTCAAACAACAGTGAAAAATATGGAAAGTAAACGATGTAGTCATCACCACAAAATAAACACGACAGGCCATGGATAAATAATGCAATAAAGAATTATCATATTTTATATTTGATGCTTTGATGCTTCCTGTGAAATATCATTTTGACTGGGGAATGGAGGCATTATGCAGTCAAGTATATGAAACTGTATAACTGACCATTGTCAAACTTCCTACAGTACAAAGAGTAGAGCGGGGCACATAGTAACACTTTTTGGTTTTGGCCAAATAATGAACAAAGTAATGGGGTTAGACAAACCATGTTTTTTTTATCAACAACACACGAGCCTCTACGTAGTACGGAGACCCAGAAGGGACGTGATGGTGGGGAAAAAAAAAATTGGGAGGGAGAAAAAAAAACTGTGATAGGAAAATATATATTTTTTTAAGTTTTTGCATTCCCTCGCAAAGGTTGCGTTATCTCGCAAAGATGTTTTGTGAGGGAACGCAAAGATGTTTTGCGTTCCCTCGCAAAACTGTTTTTCCACAAACAATTCCTGTTCACTTCATACATGTCAACCCTCTCGTTTTTGCCTGGATTATCCCTTATTTTACCATTCTATCCTGCTATCATCATTCAGTATTTTCCCATATTTCCGTATTTTTACTCTTGAATGCATGCTGAAATTAATATAAAAATGTCTGCTTTCACTTTCTTTCCATTAAAGCTGTGCGTCGATCATCACCTTTCATATGCAACCTCAATCAGCGAATGCATGTATGAACCAATGACTGGAATAAGCGCTGACTGACAGACACGCTCCATATGATACACTGATCCTAGATCAGCTTCTGTACACGCCATTTGAGGAGCAAAAGTGCAGGACATTTTGGGATATTCGCGTGTATGTTTAAACAAGACAAATACTCTTAATAATATGTAAACATGTCCGTCCTGCGTGTTTTATTTTAAACACAACTAATGACAAACTAATGCACAAACAGTTACAAAAGTAATGGAATACTTTCATTATAGATCTGTGCATTCTTACAGTGACACCACTGTTATTAAATAAAAAACGAGAGATTCATTTGCTGCTCTTCACTTGTTTAATAACAGAGGTGTCACTTTAAATGATGTGTACAGAAGCTGATCTGGGACCAGTTTTTCATACGGAGCGCTTCCGTATAGTACAGTACATCTGATTCAGAGGTTGCATATGAAGGGGGACGATCGACGCACAGTTTTTTTTGTATTAATGCTTTCAAGATTACAAATACATGAGAAATATGGGAAAAGACTTAATGATAGGATGATAGCGGGACAGAATGGTAAAATACTGAAGAATCCCAGCAAAAACAGGAGGGTTGACATGTATGAAGTAACAGGAAGTGTTTGTGGAACAACAGTTTTTGCGAGGGAATGCAAAACGTCTTTGCGAAGGAACGCACAAACTTTAAAATATATATTTTCCTATCACTGTTTTTTTTTTCTCCCTCTCATTTTTTTTCTTCCACCCATTTTTTTTTCTTCCACCCAGTTTTTTTTTTCTTTAACCTATTTTTTTTCCCCCACCATCAACTCCCTTCCGGGTCTCCGTAGGGCCTCTCATACAATTGAGCACTGGTTGTATGATCAGACCTATGGTTTCTGTGCAGTATTGCCAAAAGTGCCAGGAGTAAAAATGTTACTATTTACCCCATCTGCGGGGCAAGTTGTAACAGACAGAGGGTTAGTTGTAATACATCCTTAAAAAGGCAGATTTCACACAATTCATTTAAATTCAGTTTACTTTAAATAGTATATTTCCTCAATACTTAACTCAATTTTATGTTTTTTATGTCAATTGTATGTTTTACTTAACTTGTGTTTATTTATTTATGTGTTAGATAAACACATTTGGATTTATTTGCATTATTATCCATTATTTTTGAGAGATCAGAATCAGTTTTATTGCCAAGTGTGCTTCACACACACAAGGAATTTGTTTTGGCAACAGAAGCTTCCAGTGTACATAAAGTGACGAGTGACAACACAAAATTAAATATGAGAAAAGAAAAAGGCGATAAACATTAAACAGAGATGCAGTAAGTAAAAAATTAAAAATATCTGGATGTTGAATTGTATGTACAGATATGTTGTAAATATACAGGTTATAAGGTGCTGTGTACCAATGCGAATGGAGAAAGTATTGCATTGTATATTGTTATAAGGTGCTGTGTACAAGTGCAAATGAGAAAGTATTGCTCGTTTATTGCACAGTAGGGGAATATTTAACTGTTCATGAGGTAGATGGCCTGAGGAAAGAAACTTTTCCTGTGTCTGGCTGTTTTTGTGCTCGGTGCTCTGTAGCGCCGACCAGACGGTAACAGTTTGAACAGGTAGTGTGCTGGGTGCGAGGCATCCAGAGTGATTTTGCGAGCCCTTTTACTCACTCTGGAAGAGTACAGTAACAAACAGATGTAAACAGATGTAAACAAAAACAATAGTCCCAACATATTTTCTGTATTACATTTTCATTTCTATAGCTTCCGATAATCCAAAAAGAGCCACATATTGATGAATAATGTTATGATAGCTGTTCTCAACATTACACTCAAAATACAAAAAAATATTTTCTTAGGTTAACAGTGTGTGGCTTGTTTCACAACAAAATAATCAGTGTACATTTAACTCAATTTGAGTTTATCTTAACACTCCTTGGGTGTACATATGACTCCCTCCATTTTGAATAACACTAAAGTGTGAAATTTGTACATTACTCTCAGAGTTCATTTTGACACAGTAAGAGTTTATTCTTACATCGAACTGGAGTGTGTGTGTTACCCTTCAAAGTGTTAATATATTACCTTTTTCCTATATTATCATTTGGTGTGTGTGACAGATAACAGTGATCAAATATGTTGAAAATAGTTTTCATTTATTAAGTGTTTATTAATCTTTTCAGAAATAATGTCAATACATTCAACAGACATGTTTCAAGTTTAAGTAAAACATACTGGTTTGATCACTGTTTGCCTGAAAGATCAGGTTCGAGTAAAAAAAAACTGCACTTCCCATGACTAGTGGGAAATACACTGCATATTGGGTTAAAAGTTTAACACTGAAAAAAAAAACTCTTAAATATATGCTCCTTCACACTCGTGGATTAAAATGTACTCTGGTTTGTAACACTAACAAACCAGAGCAAATGTAACACTAAGCTTCTAAGCCTTTCACTCATCATAGCCAAGCGGCAACCTCCCGCTCTCCCTCGGGAAGCCAATACGGAAGTAACTAAAACTGCAATTCATCGACTCGCCTTGGGAGGCTAGCTCCAGGAAGTCCAAGTGCTTTCTTTCTGCATTGGTAAATTGGCCATTTTTACAGCTGATAAAAACATGTTTACAGCCTGGTACAAACGATGGCTTTGGTGCATATAGCTATGATTACCCTTCATGACAACTGTGAGGGGGGTGAATTTTTTTATAACTCATCCGTTTCATTTTTATTAAGTTATATTAAGTCTGCATAATTAAGGGCGTGGCCACTTGAGTGACAGCTAGCCCTCACTGGTCGCGGTCTTGTCACCTTATGGCTAATTAGCCGCTGAGCTCGGCATATACATTGTGTTTTTGTTTTGGTTAATGTTTCTTTACACAGTCATTTGCCTTTTGGAATTATTTCCTGCAATTATCTGATGATATGGCATGCTGTGTGCACTTAATTGTGCTTACAAACCGTTCAAGTTGCCTCCATTTCCCAGGTGAGTGAAATTATATACTTACATACCATCTCTATAAATGAATTTGTTTTATTTAAGATCATTTATCATTCATTCATTCATTCATTTTCTTGTCGGCTTTGTCCCTTGCGGGGTCGCCACAGTGGAATGAACCACCAACTTATCCAGCATGATTTTACGCAGCGGATGCCCTTCCAGCCGCAACCCATCTCTGGGAATTTCCACACACACACATTCACACTCATACACTATGGACAATTTAGCTTACCCAATTCACCTGTACTGCATGTCTTTGGACTGTGGGGGAAACCGGAGCACCCAGAGGAAACTCCACACAGAAACGCCAACTGACCCAGCCCAGCCGAGGTTCGAACCTGCGACCCAGCGACGTTCTTGCTGTGAGGCAACAGCACTACCTACTGCGCCACTGCGTTGCCCATTTATCATTTAACAGTTTTTTAGACCAGTATTGCACTCCAGAATCTGACAGATTGATTAGCTGTAGGCTTCATCTGAAGCGTTGTCATACAGTGTTAGTGCTGGATTTTATAAACAGCCTTGCATTTACTAACACAGACTATATCTGAAGTGTTTGATAGTAATTCGTTTTCCTCCTGTTGAAAAACATCATAAGAACAATATTTAGTGCCATGTGTTACAACAGTGTTTTTAAAAGTCTAAACACTTTATGGATATAGTGTACAACCAAGTATGTGTGGTCAGAACACAAACGAGTCACAGGTAATGAAGTATTAAACGTTCTGCCAAAGTAAAAAGTCTGTCTAAGCCAGGTCTAAGCAAAATGCTGAGAATCAAGCATGCGTCTGTAGCTCCGCTCACTCTCCGCCTCTTTGCCCTTATTTGGTATCCCGCGTTTGGTGCGATGACGCGCTAACAAAATGGCGACAGTTGGCCGCGCCTACTTGTAGCTTCTTTTGCAGTGTTCAGAAACCTATGGGTGACGTCACGGATACTACCCCTGCTGAAAAATCCAGCTTAAACCAGCCTAAGCTGGTTGGGTGGTTTTAGCTGGTCGACCAGCCTGGTTTTAGAGGGGTTTTGGCCATTTCCAGGCTGGTTTCCAGCCATTTCCAGCCTGGTCTTAGCTGGTCAGGCTGGAAGTTGGCCAGCTAAAACCAGCTTGACCAGCCAAAACCAGCTATGTCCAGCTTAAACCAGGCAGGTCAAGCTGGTTTTAGCTAGTTTAAGCTGGTCATTTTCCAGCCTGACCAGCTAAGACCAGGCTGGAAATGGCTGGAACCAGCCTGGAAATGGCCAAAACCCCTCTAAAACCAGGCTGGTCGACCAGCTAAAACCAGCCAACCATCCTAGGCTGGTTTAAGCTGGATTTTTCAGCAGGGACGTCCATATCTTTTACAGTCTATGATCATAGCACACGTGCTGCTGATGATGTGACAATAAAAGTGATTTGATATAAGTGATTTGAAACTGAACAACACCAAAAAATAAATCACACTGTATATTTAACACTGGAATTTTTGCTGTGTTGTAACACCCTGTTACAACTAACCCCACTGTGTTGTGTTTTGGCTAGCAGTCACTGTGTGTTTTTAACCTCTTTCAAAATGGTTCCATCTTTTAGCCTAGAAGACGGTGATCACAACAATATAAGATTTTACTTACATACTTTCACAGATTTTTTTACAGACTGTAATAAAAAATACTTTTATGCTGCAAAAATTGTTTATCCTGTGTTCATTCATTTTCTTTTCGGCTTAGTCCCTTTATTAATCTGGGGTCGCCACAGCGGAATGAACCACCCACTTATCCAGCATATGTTTTACACAACGGATGCCCTTCCAGCTGCAGCCCATCACTGGGAAACACCCATACTCTCTCATTCACACACATACGGACAATTTTAGCCAATTTTCAATTCACTTATAGCGCATGTCTTTGGACTTGTGGGGGAAACCAAAACACCTGGATGAAACCCATGCGAACATGGGGAGAACATGCAAACTCAACACAGAAATGACAACTGACCCAGCCGAGGCTCGAACCAGCAACCTTCTTGCTGTGAGGCGACAGCGCTACCTACTGCGCCACCACATTGCCTGTTTCTCCTGTGTTTCTCATCCAAATTTGGCCAAATTTTTCCATAATTGGCAGGAAGACGTCTGCCGACACTGTGGTGAAAATCTCGGAAGCATGTCATGGTTAACCCTGAGCAAATACCTTAAACCCTGTGTTACATTCACCCCGCATTACTTTGTCCCCCGAGCTCCCCTACTGTATGCATCGTGCTCTCTTTTTTACACATTACCAAATTTTAAACTCAGATCAATATTTTATGTACATTTATTTGTCCAGAAGCTGTGTAATTTGCATAATGCAATAGCAAAGTAACTGGTCATTGCCTTGAGTAACTCTATGGAAAAAAGAGTTTCCAGAATTGCTGTTCTTAATTTTGTTCTTTCCCAAAGCTAAAAGCTATTTTATAGCTGAAATTCACCAACTTTTGTTTTTAATAAAATTAATAGACTTCCTTTCAGATGGTTACAACCTCATGAGTTCCATGAAATGTGTTTTCATTCAATTGTTTTTGACTGTTGGTTAGTGTGGTATATTAATCTTTTACACAATTGCTTCAGTAAATGTGTTTGTATAAATTTGATTTTGTTAGGACTATTGGTTATGGTGGTAGGCTACATTAATCTTTTACCACCACTCGCTGGATTTTGTTTATAGCAGCAATACATAATATGTAATGTAATGTGTATTTATATAGCGCATTTATTGTGTATGGTCATACACCCAAAGCGCTTCACAATCACGAGGAGAGTCTCTTCACACCACCACCAGTGCGCTCACCACACACCAGCTACTGGTGGAGTGAAGAGACAGTAATAGAGCCAATTCAGTGGATGGGGATGATTAGGAGGCCAATTGAGGGTCTTTGGCCAGGACACCAGGGTCACACCCCTACTCTTTAGAGCACCCCCTGCTGGCCTCTCTAACACCACTTCCAACAGCAACCTAGTTTTCCCATGTGGTCTCCCATCCAGGTACTGACCAGGCTCAGCCCTGCTTAGCTTCAGTGAGTAACCCATCTTGGGCTGCAGGGTGATATGGCTGTGGCTGAATAAAACACCATAAAAAAACACCATAAAATGTTGACAGATTCATATTCATCTGTTATAGATTTGCTTTTAGTGTCACTTACTGTACACTAATACAACATATTAAAAATGTATTAAAAGGATATATTTAGTTGTACTTGTACTGTAGTACATTTTCCTAATGAAAAAGCTTTATCTTTTTTTATTCGTAATCAAAGAATTTGTAGATTTTAAAAGCAAAAATGGGCAAACAAGGTGATGCGGTGGTGCAGTAGGTAGTGCTGTCGCCTCACAGCAAGAAGGTCACTAGTTCAAGCCTTGGCTGGGTCAATTGGCGTTTCTGTGTGGAGTTTGCATGTTCTCCCCGCTATAGCGTGGGTTTCCTCCGGTTTCCCCCACAGTCCAAAGACATGCGGTACAGGTGAATTGGGTAGGCTAAATTGTCCATAGTGTATGAGTGTGTATGGATGTTTTCCAGAGATGGGTTGCAGTTGGAAGGGCATCCACTGCGTAAAACATGTGCTGGATAAGTTGGCGGTTCATGCCGCTGTGGTGACCCCAGATTAATAAAGGGACCCTGCTGAAAAATCCAGCTTAAACCAGCCTAAGCTGGTTGGCAGGTTTTAGCTGGTCAACCAGCCTGGTTTTAGAGGGGTTTTGGCCATTTTCAGGCTGGATTCCAGCCATTTCCAGCCTGGTCTTAGCTAGGCAGGTTTAGAGTTGACCAGCCAAAACCAGCTATGTCCAGCTTAAACCAGGCTGGTCAAGCTGGTTTTAGCTGATTTAAGCTGGTCATTTTCCTGCCTGACCAGCTAAGACCAGGCTGGAAATGGCTGGAAACCAGCCTGGAAGAGGTCTAAACCCCTTTAAAACCAGGCTGGAAAATGACAGCTTAGGCTGGTTTAAGCTGTTTTTTTCAGCAGGGGACTAAGCCGAAAAGAAAATGAATGAATGAATGCCCTGAACTGATACTGCTGAAGAAATATTTGTGAGTAAAACACTGTAAAATCACATTCATTATTCAGCTAAGATTGAATTATTAAAGCTGTAAATCTGTCTAAATCATCTTTTTTTTTTTTTTAAGCAGGACTACTTTTCTAGATGAATGAACTTCTGGATCTGCATGAATGATGTAATTCCTGTGGGTGATGTTTGCTCCAACCCCTTTCTGGTACACTTGTCAAAAAACGTACAGGGTTACTGATGTTAAAATCTCACTGTACTGTAAATAAAGAGGTTTACCAGACAAGGTTAGTGGGTTATTTGGCTATTCTAATATGTCTGATTGCCGCGTTTGTATATCACTAAATTAACTAACTTTATATTAAAACTAAGGAAAACAAATGCACCAAAAATATGGTGTGAAATGCTTTGTGTAATTTGTAAGGGTGTGTTCACAAACGGCAGGTTTGGTTCAATTAATACAAATTATTCTATGATTGTACTCTGTAAGAACAGTTCATTTAAATAAGCATAAACACTGAACCTGACTCACCAAGCACATGCTCTCAGGCATCTGAAACCAGGTCTTTGTGTGTATGATGGAGAAATAATTGGCACTCTGGAATATTTTATAAGCTAATTAAATATATAAATACATTACATGTACACATATACAACAAACACAATTAGCTGAGCACAATTATTTTAGATGTTCAATCACAACGTGATGTTTTATAAACAAATTTCGAGAGGAACGCGCACAGATGTTTTGGTGGGGCTAACTCATTGTCGACAATCATTCTATTAAGGCCCGTGCACACCGGTACGTTTTTTGCTCACGTTTTCCATCGATGTTTTAACGCTTCATGACTAAATAAAGGCTTTTTGTTCCAGACAGGACCAGACGCAGCCTAAGTGATGCAATAGCACAGCCAGTTTCCGTTGCCACTAGTTCTTTGTCTAAGTTGGTGTGTCCTGGGCTTTACATCTGTCATCCATGAAGATCTGCATAGTCCCTTTGGATGTCAAGTTCTCAGTCTCAAAAAACAAAGAGGAACAAAGACTCAAGTTGTATTTCTTGATGCAGCAGCAGACTGTGACCGGTGATTTTCTGAAGTTCACCTGAGCCCATGCGGCTTTATTTAACCCCACAGCATGGCAGTTTTTTATGCAATGTAATTTTAAGGTTCTCTGGATTCCCTCAGTCCTTTTTACAATATTATATATGGTTTGTTAGTTGACAAAAGACCTTAATTCTTTGCAATGAGAAATACTATTTTTGATTTGTCTGACAACTCTCTCATGACTTCCCAGTAATGGGTTGCAGCTTGAAGGTCATCCGCTGCGTAAAACATGTTCTGGATAAGTTGGCGGTTCATTCCACTGTGGCAACCCCAGATTAATAAAGGGACTAAGCTGAAAACAAAATGAATGAATGAACTCTCTCATGACATTTGCCACAAATGATAAGCAATGATCCAACTTTGCTTGCAAAGGCTAAAATGTTCCTTTTACACTCAAAACCCTCATGGGTTTATATATGAATGTACAAATTATTGGGTCAATAAAACATTTGAAATCTCTTTGTACTTTTTTGTGCTCTTCTTTCTACTTATACCACAACATTTTGCAATTGGGGTTGTACAACCCATTCTTTCAAAGCATGAAAGAACACAAAGCAAGAGAGAAAGGTGAGACCAGGAAAGATATGAACGTATGAAAGTACACGTATGAAAATCTGTGTAAAAACACATAGTACACTTTGTGGCTTTAATTAAAGCAGAATTTCCATTTATGAGTTAAAGAAACCTTCGTCTTGAAGAAGTGCTGAAGAAGAACAACAACAAGCCAAATTTTCCAGCTTGAGTGCAACAACACATCCAAATGACCTCTTAAGTGGGCAGCAGTTGTGCAGGATTCACTGCTGGACAAACCTATGAGCACCCATGTGTTTTTGACCAAGTGTGACTCTATACAGCTGCCCATCCCATTGCAGAACACCACACAACTGACCGCAAGAATGAAACCATGCTCCCTCTGTGACCAAAACTCGGCATGTGGAGCATGCTGGAATTCAGTGGTGCAAGCAACAAAAAAGAAAACAATAAAAAAGAAGGAAAACAGTCACAAACTTCACCATCCTGGAAGCTGTTTTATAGAGTGTTTGGCAAATTAGCACCAAATTGACAGGAAAGAAAGCTCCTAATTGGTGTGGAATAGTAAAAGCTGTGAGAGTTGCTGTGGTTTTGTCTGTCTTGTTAGACAGAGAGAGGCCAGAGAGGGCAGGAATGAGTTAATGTTACAGTGGTGCGGTACCGCATGGCTCCACACCAAATGAAATATCAACAGCATGTCCCAGAGTGCTGAGCGAAGAGCGCGAGACAGGAAAAGAGCTAGAGAGGAGAGAAAGACGTAGGAAAACAGAAAATGGAGCAGTGGGATGGAAAAAGAAAACAGAGGGAAGCAGAGAGACAGCACACAAGATGATTGGAGTGTGGGGTGATCTTAAGACCTGAAACTGATCCTTCAGACATTGAACAAACCATGAGTGGGACAACAAACTTGACCTGGTTTTGCAAATAGCAATATTTTCATGAGATGATCCCTATAATGTTTTTAACACAAATAGCCCACTTCGCTGTATTTATTCTTTATTTTAGAAAAAATGCATTTTCACTTCATACATGCTCTACAAACTCATTCATTCATTCATTTTCTTTATTAAGTCCCTTTATTAATCTGGGGTCGCCACAGTGGAATGAACCGACAACTTATCCAGCACGTTTTTGCGCAGCGGATGCCCTTCCAGCTGCAACCCATCACTGGGAAACACTCTTACACTCTCATTTACACACATACACTACGGCCAAAGTAGCTTACCCAATACACCTGAACCGCATGTCTTTGGACTGTGGGGGAAACCGAAGTACCCTGAGGAAACCCACGCGAACGTGGGGAGAACATGCAATCTCCACACAGAAATGCCAACTGACCCAACCGAGGCTCGAACCAGCGACATTCTTGCTGTGAGGCGACAGCACTACCTACTGTGCCACCACGTCACCCTAAACTCAGTTTTATACATACATATATATGGCTAATATATATATATTAGGGTTGTCTAAATTAATTGTAACTTTGATGCACTGCAAGTAATAATCATGACCGATTATTATGTACTGATATCATTTATCACATATGCGTTATATGGCGGTAGCTTACTATGTTGAGCGAGGAGACCGCGAGTAATTAAAACACTCCAACTACTTAAAAAGCAGATAACTGTGCACAATTAACTGTGTGTGTGTTTGCTGGACAGTCTTTCACTGACAGGGAAATACATCAGAACCCAGCTAGGAAAAAATGAAAGCTGTAAACTCTCTCTCTCACTCTATGTGGCCCCTTTGACCTGCTGGCGTGTTTGTGAGGTAGCGTTTTATCTCTTCTCTTGGCTCTTTCAACACTAACTTTACTTGTGGATCCAGACCACGAGCGTGTCTGCAAAGTGAGTTTTCTCCAGCGCGTCGCCGTCTATGATGGATCAGCTGATCGGCGTGGCCGTTTAACATCAGTGTCCATGTTACTGTTTGCTAAACAGTGCCAGAGCTGCGCTGACAGTTACAGCCGATCGTAGGCTTTTCTGTTGAGCGTGTGATAAATCATAGGCATTTAACAACTCGCTTTATAACGCTCAAAAATTGTTTATTTGCTATAAATGCTCATGTTGTTCTGTGCATGTTCTTAAGTTTTGTTTGATACATTCAAAAAGAGCAGGTAAAATTAAAGGTACAGTTCATATATATGATTGCTTGTACTAAAGGACAAAATTGTATTACAAATAATACAATACAAGAATTATTGTGTTGGTAAGTAAAATATTGAATTGTTTATGGAAAGAATCGTCAATGCACCATGATGTACCGAGATATTGAATTGAACCGAATCGATGGCATAATCGTAACCCAACCAAACCATGAGACAAGTGTATGTTCACACCCCTTATATATATATATATATATATATATATATATATATATATATATATATATATATATATATATATATATATATATATATATATATATATATATCCCGTATGTATATACAGTTGAAACCAGAAGTTTACATACACTCTAAAAAAACATAACCATTTTTAAAAAAATGTCTGATGGTAAATCATACTAAACCGTTAGTTCAGTTAGGATTACCTAAATTATTTACATTTGCTAAATGCCAGAATAATGAGATAATTTTTTTTTAGAAATTTCTAGACAGTCAAAAGTTTACATACATTTCCTTGGTATTCTTTTAGCTTTGTTTTTAAACTGTATAACTTTGGTCAAATGTTTTGGGTATCTTTCCACAAGCTTCGCACAATAGTTTGCATGAATTTTGGCCCATTCCTCCTGACAGAATTGGTGTAACTGAGTCTGATTTGTAGGCTGTCTTGCTCGCACAAGCTTTTTCAACTCTGCCCACAAATTTTCTATAGGATTGAGCTCAGGGCTTTGTGATGGCCACTTCAAAACATTCACTCTGTTGTCCTTAAAGCACATTTTAACTAATTTGGCAGTATGCTTAGGGTCATGGTCTGTTTGGAAGACCCATTTCTGGCCAAGTTTTAATATCCTGGCTGATGTCTTGAGATGTTGCTTCAGTATTTCTACATAATGTTTTTTCGTCATGATGCCATCTATGCTGTGAAGTGGACCAGTCCCTCCTGCAACAAAACAGCCCCACAACATGATGCTGCCACCCCCATACTTCACAGTTGGGATGGTGTTCCTAAGCTTGTAAGCTTTGCCCTTTGTCCTCCAAATGTAACACTGGTCATTATGGCCAAACAGTTCAATCTTAGTTCCATCAGACCACAGGACATGTCTCCAAAAATTTGTCTTTTTCCCAGTGTAATTTAGCAAAGTATAATTTGGCTTTTTTGTGGATTCTGCCTTGTTGATTTTCCCATGTTTCCCAGAGATGGGAGCTGGAAGGGCATCCGCTGCGTAAAAAAAACAAGCTGGATAAGTTGGCGGTTCATTCCATACAGCTGTGCCTCCAATTAACTCAAATGTTGTCAATTAGCCAATCAGAAACTTCCAAAACCTTGTCACCATCATCTGAGCTTTTTCAGAGGCATAATAATCTTATTGTACGTAAACTTGACTTTCAAGAAAAGTTATACCAATTTCTCTAAAAATATCTCTCTCATTATTCTGCCATTAAGCGTAACATATATATATTTACGCACACACAGTATATTCAGTATATTTTCCATCTGAAATTAATGCTAGTGGCAAGAAACCGCAATTTTTTTAATTATTTTTAACAAAAAAATCTATGACTGTCGATTTATAAACATTTGTACAGTTACTGCATCTGTTTAAGTTTACTATTTAAAGTATGTTAGTGCTACTAACTGAACATTTTATACAATAAAAGTGATATCAAGTTTTATGATTACATAGGCTATCTGTCCACTGGAAAAAGTGAAATGGTAAAAATCACCTAGAATATAACAAAGTTGAGTATTGTAGCATCAAATAATTGAGTCAAAGGCTTTAACTGAAACACTTTGGCTCTAATAAACTAAACAATAAGCAGAACTATATTTTTGATTAACCCACTGCTAAAAAAGAAAAAAATTAATTAAACAGTGGTTAGTCACTTTACATAGCCGTCAGACAAAAGCTTCCTGTTTAACAGGGTGGTGTTTGACTAGAATAAGCTGTAAAGTGGACCAAACTTATGCTGATAGTCAAAAGTCTGGATATGTGAGACTATTTGCTCCTACCCACCATCAACCACTAACAACTGCCTGGGGAACATAAATACACCACCAATCATTACTTATAGCCAGATTATAGAGCTGACAGGCCTGCTGAGATTATGTCAGGGCAAGCTCTCACAAGCTGATGGGATAATATTAGACGAGAGAGAGTGAAAGAGAGCGAGAGAGAGGGAGAGAAAGAGTCTAAGGCACAGCAGGGTAGATGGGTTTTAGGGCCTGGGTTTTCCTTGGCACACTCTGCTCTGTGTGTATCTGGTGAGGGTCTAAGCTCTGGAGATAGCGCTGGAGAAACTGATACTGGCAGCAAAGGGAGGGAGAGGGGAATTCTGCTGATCACAATAAGGCCTCTTTTCTCTGAAAATGTTATCAGGTTCAATTAGGGAAAGGACAGGCTTGGCTTTCTTTTTATAGTAGAGCGCCCGGGGCTGTGTGACATGTAATTACATCGTAATGTAACCTGAGAGCTTGTCTGCAGTTTATGGTCTGCTAGTTAATTACAGTGTGTATGATGTTACCATACTGTTTGAGCATTTTACTGTTTCGCTCGGCATTGATATTAGTGATAATTTGTGGTGCTTTACGATGATGGACCTGACTAAACATGATTACAGTGGCTCTCTAATGCTCAGATTCCTGACCACAAATCAAAATCACACCCTCGTAAACCAAAGTGTGAACCTCAAAGGCAAGAAAGCGTGCACTTGGGACAGACACTGTGGTGTCAACATGAAACAAATCAAATCAACATGAAATCAAAGTAGACTCAATTTCCGTCCTTAATTCATATTCCAGGTCTTTTACACCATTCAAACATCTAAGCATGTCTTAACTACCAACTGTCAACCACCTCTGTGTGTGTCTGTAAGATGTGTGCGACGAAACATTTAAAATATCAAAGTAAGGCCGTACTCACACTATGTACAGTTGCCTTGAACTGGGCAAAAGCAAACTTGTCCCCCCTCCTGTCTCCCCCGACGGCCCGCACTCACATTACAATCGGGCCTGGGCAAGCTTACGTCATCGATGATGCGCTGTTTAGTAAGCACTTTCGCTCAGCACAGTGGAGATTGCTTTAGTTATATCGTTTTAGTCGTTTGGGATACAGTGACACGCAGTCAAATATTTTGCCGAACAGATCAGCCACTTTTGACGCTCATAAACAGTCATAAAGTCCTCATGCTGCAAGAATTAGGAGGTTTGCTGAAGGTGCAGCTGTCGTGCAGTGAGGGGTTTGCGTCTTTAATAAACTACGACAGTTTGCGTTCATTGAACAGTACGAATGATTAATTAATCCATATCAAACAGTCCCTTAAAAGTCACGTCTCGCTTTCAGTTTCGGGCTCAAGCACGCTTGCACTCACCGGGCCTGAGCCCAAGTGAACCGTGCCTGAGCCCGATTCAGAGCACTCACACTTCTCAAACGATCCGGGAAACGGGCCTGGGCACGGTTCGAATAGCATAGTGTGAGTATACCCTAAGCTAAAATTAAATGTGATAAACAGATTAAATGATGTTAAAAGCCACTTGTCCAAGGTTTGCAGTGTTGATAATGCAATAAACAAAATAAAAGAAGAACTGTTAAATAACTGCATTTATTGTAAAATGTTTATTTTAAAATAAGCAAACTACTACAACAAAAGGCAAGGGGAAAAAAAAAGAAAAGAATCTAATAAAATAATTAAATTAGCACATCAGCTAAAAACAACATCAAACAATGGCTGACAACAACTGAAGCACTGAGATATACAGTTAAAGTCAGAATTATTAGCCCCTTTTGGATTTTTTTTTATTTTTTACATGTTTAACAGAGCAAGGAAATTTCCACAGTATGTCTGATAATATTTTTTCTTCTGGAGAAAGTCTTATTTGTTTTATTTTGGCTAGAATAAAAGCCGTTTTAAATTTTTTAAAACCCATTTAAGGTCAAAATTATTAGCCCCTTTAAGCTGTATTTTTTTTTTCTCAATTGTCTGCAGAACAAACCATCATTATACAATAACTTGCCTAATTACCCTAACCTGCCTAGTTAACCTAATTAACCTAGTTAAGCCTTTAAATGTCACTTTAAGCTGTATAGAAGTGTCTTGAAAAATATTTAGTAAAATATTATTTACTCTCATCATGGCAAAGATAAAATAAATCAGTTATTAGAAATGAGTTATTAAAACTATTATGTTTAGAAATGTGTTGAAAAAACCTTTTCTTCGTTAAACAGAAATTTGGTAAAAATTAAACAGGGAGGGCTAATAATTCAGGGGGGCCAATAATTCTGACTTCAACTGTATATAGGCAAGTGAACAAGCTAACAGGGGAGGAGCTAATTGTTAAATAAAATACAAACTAGGATAACCACAAAAACAAACAAGGCAAGAAAAGGCACCTAAGGACGAACTGGCACTAGAACAGTTGCCTTGAACCATGCTGAAGCGCGATTGCCCCTCCTCCCCTTCCCCCGACGGCATGCAATCACACTGCATTTTGCCTTCCGAACCTGAGCACACTTACGTCATCGATGATGCGACTGTTTAGTTTAACAGGAAGAGAAGCAATCTCGCTCAGCACAGTGGAGATTTCTTTAGTTATATCATTTCAGTCATTTGGACTGCAGTGACACGCAGTCAAATATTTTGCCGAACAGATCCACAAATTTAGATACTCATAAATTATCATAAAAGTCATCATGCTGCAGATATTCTGAGGTTTGCTGAAGGTGCAGCTGACGTGCAGTGAGGGGTTTAATAAACTACGACAGTCTGCATTTAATGAACATTAATGCAGACTGCATGATTTTCAAAGTAGTCGTGTCACAGATGTTTTCACACTGCATGTCTATCTGGGCTTGCGTTCCGTTGGTGCTTTGTTTACACTGTAGGATGTTTCGGTGTCAGGGTGGTTCATGCTGCATGACTTTAAAATAGGAAGAATCGCAGACAACTTTGTCCAAACTACGTTTCACAACCAAACACACGTGAGAAGAAATGGAAACAACGCGAGGTCACGTAATATATATCTTGTTATTAACTACGTAATGAGAAAAACACCTTTAGTGGGGTAGAAAATGTACTTATTTTATACCTGGCTTTGAAGGGAGCAATTTCTCTTAAACTTTTTTTTTATTTTTCGACCCGGTTGTGCGTATTGCTCAGATGACACGTCAAACAGACACGGTGCTCCTGCCAAATTTCCAGGAGTTTTTCCTCAATTTCTTGGGTCCAAACAAACTGAAAATGAGTGCTTTTAACTTCTCCCCCAGCCTCCCGCTGGCCTGCAGGTACCCAGTAGTGGATGCTGTTCTCTCATTGGCTGTAGGTGATCGTTGATGTTATTTTCAATCAGAACTCATTTCACACGGCACGGATTGAATCTCCAAAAGCTCCAGATATTTAGCATGCCAAATGCCGATTCTCTCAGATCGCGTCTTTGATAGTTCACACTGTGTGATTGTCACTCACGTGAACGAGCACCGATTTGCCTGTGATTTCAGCCATTTGTCGGCGATTTCTCAAAACCTGTCGCCGAGTCAAAATCAGGGCTAAAATCATGCAGTCTGAACTCGCCATAAGAAAGATTAATAAATTCATTTAAAACAGTCCCTTAAATGTGACGTCGCGTCTTTAGTTTCGGGCTCAGGTGCACTTTGCACTCACACTACAAGCGTACCGCGCCAAAGCCCAACCAAACCGTGCTTTGGCACACCTCTTCCAACCGGGTCAGGGCCGGCCAACTGAACCACGCCTGAGCCCGATTCGGAGCACTCACACTTGCCAAACGAACCAGGAAACACACCTGGGCACGGACTGGATAGCATATCCATAGTGAGTGCACCCTAAAATTTTAATTCTGTGTCATGTAGTTCCAAATCTCAAGACTTTCATCAATCTTCGGGAGCAAAATTGATATATTTTAGCTCAAATATGAGAGCTCCCTCATCCTCCAAAAGACAGTAAGGTTGCAAGCTCTTTTAAAGACCCGAAAGGTGGCAAAAACATCCTAAAAACAGTCCATGAGTCTTCAGTGGCTCAATCAGAATAATTTCAAACTACTAGAACACCATTGTGAACACATTAAACAAAAATAATGACAACAGTTTCTTCTCCACAGTGGCAGTATAGAGTGCATGTTTACAAATCACCCTTTAACCATACATCAGATGCGTCTGTTTCAAACATAGAAAGTTGCGCATCGGCCTCTGAGGGAATACGTCACTGCACAATGCTTATGAACGCAGTGCGCACAATATACTGACCCTGAGGAAAAGAAACTGTTGAATAAGGTTGTTAGTTTTTGTTTTATGTGCACTCAAAAATATTACTAATATTTCAATTGAACCACTGAATGCATATTGTATGTTTTGAGGATGTTTTTTGCTACCTTTGTGGACTAACTCGGAGGATGAGAGAGCTCTCAGATTTCACCATAAAATATCTTAATTTGTATTCCAAAGATGAACAAAGATCTCAGAGGTTGAGTCATTAATAACTGAATTTTCATTTTTGGGTGAACTAACCCTTTAACATGTAAACTAAAACATTCATTCATTTTCCTTTGGCTTAGTCCCTCAGTGGCTTAGTATCCACAGCGGAATGAACCGCCAACTATTCCGGCATATGTTTTATGCAGCGGATGCCCTTCCATCCACAACCCACTACTGGGAAACACCCATGCATACTCACATCCACACGCACTCATACCCTATGGCCAATTTTTGTTCACCCAATTCACCTACAGCGCATGTCTTTGGACTGTAGGGGAAAACAGCACCCGGAGGAAATCCACGCCAACATGGGGAGAACATGCAAACTCCACACAGAAACCCAAATGGGGCCAGTTGATACTCGAACCAGCGACCTTCTTGCTGTGAGGCGACAGTGCTAACCACTGAGCCACCATGCCGCCCCAAACTAAAAACACTTAAAAATATCAGACACAAAAAAAGACAGGGGAAGCATGAGACAGACATCATGACAACTGCAATACACACTCACATTTACTTTTAATCTTATGCCTAATACAATACTAACTTACTTATGATTTCTCCAGACTGCTATAAGTCGCAGCATTATGCGACCTTGCAAGTGCGCTGGTCATGCTGGAGCATTACAGGTTTGCCAAACTGAAAAGCAATGACATTCTGTTGCATATGAAATACATTGATGAATACACCAAAAGTGAAATGAAATAGAACAACTTGAATGAGCCGAGCACCACACAGACCATTTATTTAAAGAAAATATAGCTCTGTGTGAGCTTGAACAAACACGATTTTGCTGGACCAGTCATTTACATGAGCACTAAACAGAGCTTTTGTTTAAATTCAAACAAAACAATTCTAGTGTGAAAAACAGCTGGAATATTGTCCACATATGATCAAAAAAGTGGGCTTTATATAAAATGTTATTATGAATGTATTAAACATATTAAAGGTGCAATATAATATAATTACCGGATTTTATTATATATGTATTTCATAACATAATCACTTCAAGGGTTTATCACAGTGATTTATGTAGTAAAATGTTTACCATTAATAATTCTTACTACCATTCAACATTACATTTGAAAAAAAATGATATTCTCTTTCTATGAACCAGATACCAGAATGTGTATAATTATATAATCTGCAGCTAAAAAACACTAAATAAAACCGCCTGGTGCAAAAAGTAAGAATGTCTCTTTTTTTTTTTTAAAGCTGTTTAATTGTATACCTTCAGTGTGTAACCAAACAATAAAATATGTATAAGATACTTTTACACATAGCCACATGAAAACATTGCAGTACCCAAAAGCACATAAAGTGTGCTATTCTGGGCAGTCTAATCAATATGTTCCACAGTACTTTTCTTGCTGTATGACAAAGTAAAGACACAGTGACATAGTCCAAATCTCCAGAACTGCATCTGAAAGTCAAAAACCATTACTAAAGCTATAACTTTCCCTTAACTTCTGCCCTATTTCCATGCATTTTTCTACTCCACCCTATTATATAAGTTTTGACAATTTTCCAGAGTCACTTTTCCTGTAAGTCCAATAAAATATCTGTGGGAAACACCTATGATTAAAAATCCATATGAGGAATTGTCTTATGCTCATACACCAACTCTGTTCTAAAACCTCATAAGCTGCAAGCATAATTGTATGCTCTCAATAGAGAGGCTGTTTCAAAACATGGAAGGCAACATTATGCCTAGAAAGACAGCACAGTGTGCCACTGCCTACATCCTTCATGGATAAGCCAATCACAGAATGCTAAAAAATACTTTAAAGTATTTTAACCACTGCAAATAACCAAGTTTGTTTAAACTCCTGCATGGACTTTTTAAAACTTTTTAAAACTAATTTAATTATATGGTTGGAAAAAATAAAAAATAAAAAGGGGGGGGGGGGTTTGGGTTAAATAATTTTTCAAGTGAAATCAAGTCAAGTTGAGCTTTGTTGTCATTCCGCTACTTGTGTGGACATACAGAATGAAATGCAGTGTTGGGGAGTAACTAGTTACATGTAACGGCGTTACGTAACTTAATTACAAAATAAAGGTAACAGTAATAAGTTACAGTTACAAATTACAAGATTACAAATGGGATTACATCTAAATACGTTGAATAATATTATTCTGTTGCTTTGCCTGTTTTTGATATGCGATAAGTAGGGCCAGACGGAATCTGCGGACGTTTTTTGCTATTTCTGCGGAGAATTTTGGTAAAAATCTGCAGATTTCTGCGGAATTTTTTTGGGAGTATCATAACTTAAACCTTAATTTGTTAAATAAAAAAGAATATCTTTTTAACTTGTATTTAATGTTTAAAATGCAAATTTAATTAGATTAACTGTAAATAGTTAACTTTAAGGAAATAAACAGGATTAATGATGAGCTAAAAATCTGCGGAAATCTGCAGAAAATCTGGGGAATTCTGCGAGCGCAGATTCCGTGTGGGCCTAGCGATGGGTTATTCTTGAATGATTCGTTCATTTTGAACGAATCTTCAATATGACTCGAGAACTACGAGTCCTCTCAGGGAGTGATTCGTTCATCCGCGTGTGCGCACAATTGTGCAGGTATCGTTCATTTTTCAAGTCTTTTGAGTCATTCATCACGGAAAGGCAGAAGCCAATCATATGCGTTTAGAGCCGGAAAGAGATTTGATCCGTTCATCTCTCGAGTCCTCTATCGGGTTTGAGTCATTCGTTCATCACGGAAAGGCAAGCCAATCATATGCGTTTAGAGCCGGAAACAGATTTAATTAGTTCATCTCTCGAGTCCTCTATCGGGTCTGAGTCATTCGTCTTTCTTACTTGACTTGACGCTACAGCAGAATTAAGTGTAGAAGTTAGTAAATGGTTCCAAATCCTCTTTAGAGACGGGTGCATCATAATCATTAATTATTATAATAATATTATTATTATTATTACTATGAATATTATATTATTATTATTATTATGTGCGTTTCTGATCTTAAACTGTAGCTCCACTGTACACTGCAACGAAAACCTCAGTCAGTAATACTTATGCAAAACTGAATTTTTGCTGCATCATGAATCATATTTTAGATTCTTCATAAAATCATCAAACAATGTGTAGCTAAAATGCATTTTCTTATAAATAAAAAAGGTCTGTCCTATTGTCACTAAGTTGTTGTTACTTTTTTTCTGGTGGATGTGAGGTTTTATTTTTTGTTATTTTACAAATAAATGGACCCATGCTTTTAAAATATATATATTGTTTGTCTATTCACTGCCTTGCTATCAGGAAACAAACACTAAGCATTTTTTTGTTTAATAATGTTTTTCTATGCAGACTCTATGTATTGGTCTAATATTTGTTTTAAAAAAAAATGCATTTACATTTACTTATTTAGCAGAAGCTTTTATCCTGCGACCAACGAGTAATGACAAAAGAAGCACTTCAAATCATCAGAAAGAAGAAACAGACTCAGCCTATCAGGTTCCGGCTGTGTTTTTGAATGCTAACATGCCTTAAGCCAAGTCCAACAAGTAAAGCCACAGAGTGTTGTTTTAAAGCTTATTTAATTCTAATTATTTAAAAAAGCCAAGCTTGTTGTGCACTGTTGTTTTAATATTCTAGTCAATTTGTTAAGCTCATAAGTAGGCCCACACGGAATCTGCGCGCGCAGAATTCCGCAGATTTTCCGCAGAATTTCGCAGATTTTTAGCCCATCATTAATTCTGTCTATTTACTTGAGTAAATGTGTGTAAATCTGAATTTATTACACATATTTCACATATTAAGGTTTAAGTTATGAGACTCCCAAAATAATTCCGCAGAAATCCGCAGAATTTTACCAAAATTCTCTGCAGAAATTGCAAAAAACGTCCGCAGATTCCGTCTGGCCCTACTCATTAGGCTCTGTGGCTTTTGTATTTTTTATTTGAATTTATTTTTCACTTAAATTGCTGTTTCATAAAAAAAAATCTATTGGGCATAGTTGCCCTATTTGATATAAAGGTTTTATGGCACAAACGTGTTATTTAATTTAAAGCTTACTTGTTTTTATTTATTAAAAAGCCTAGCTTGATGTGCACTATTTTGTTTTTCTTTTGTTTGCTTTTATTATTTGATTTGTAATTTGTTTTGTTATAAAGCTTTTCTGGTAAAAAAAATTAAAATAAAACAATAAACAACATTTAAACAGTGTTTATGTTTCTAATGCCTGCAGCATCATATGTTACAAAACAGTTCACAAAGACAATTTGATTTATTATATAACTCATCTCTTATGCTTTCTTTCACGTTATGTGACAAAAGAACGAATGACTCGGATGAACTAAGTGATTCATTCATTCGCGCATGCGCACGTTGTGTGGTGCGGGAGAAGATTAGTTTATTTTTCAAGTCCTCTATCGGGTTTGAGTCATTCGTTCATCACGTGAAAGACTAAAGCCTAGCCAATCGTATGCATTTAGAGCTGGAAAGAGGTTAAAGAGGCTATTTTATTAGTGAAGTAGCGCAGTAGCGTCCACACAAGCTACATTTACGGATCGCGGATCAATAAGTGACGGCACCGACATTCACGGAGCCGTGAGGCCGGTGTCTAGCTGATGAAAGTAAATCCATATAATGGCGAGAATGGTGATTTCTTCTTTTATATATATATATATATATATATATATATATATATATATATATATATATATATATATATATATATATATATATATATATATATATATATATATATATATATATATATATATATATATATATATACTGTATATATAGTTTACTGTAGTAAAGGCTAAAGTATACTATTAGTTGATGAAAGTTACTAATGATACTACATTAAGTAGTGTAATTTATTAATGAAGAGTTGTAAATATATATATATATATATATATATATATATATATATATATATATATATATATATATATATATATATATATAATGCTTATTTCTAAATATTTCCCTTTACTATAACTTACTATAGTATTTTAAATGTGTAACACCTGTTTTTTTTTTGGATTATTTGTTTTTGCTGTTATATACTATAATTTGTTTCTGTTTGGTACAGCATATTATTTACAGTAAATAACTGAACTGAACAATTATGCCTCATGTGTTTCTTTGGCAGTTTTATTGATCACTAAGATATGATTGACTTGGATTTAAGTTGCTTCGATTTAAACATGAAACTTGCAAAAATAGCTTAGATGTATTTTTGAAAATGATTTAGTTGAAAATATTCATTAGAAACTTGAAAGTAATCAAAAAGTAATCAGATGTTAAGTAATTGAAAAGGTACACTCCTTATTACTTATTAAATATAATTTGTAATCTGTAATCTATTACATTTCCACAGTAACCTCCCCAGCAGTGATGAAATGTCACATCTTGCAGGAACATAGTGCTAAACAAAATAGTTTAAGAAATTATTTTAAATATTCACTATTTGATTTTAATTTTGGTTAAATTATTGATCATTTTGTTATGTCCCTTTTCAGTTAATCAAGTTATATTAAAATAACCCTAAAAATAAAAGCAAAAGTGTTCTCCTACCTCACTGACCTAATTGTTCTCTCTCTCTCTCTCTCTCTCTCTCTCTCTCTCTCTCTCTCTCTCTCTCTCTCTCTCTCTCTCTCTCTTTCTCAACATCTACCTATGCTTTATCTCTTGCTAACTCTCTCCCGTTCTTTCTTGCTCTCATGAGCACAGGGATTCGCCTCATCTGACACATAGAGATTATCTAATGCCTTCAAAGGAAGTAGCAAGATAAAACGATAGTGTATTAAAATAAGACTTAACCATTTCACTGTGTGCGTGTTGAAGGTAAAGAACCTTAGTATTTTGCAGAGTAACCTGCACAGGGCTCTCTGTGCCTTCATTCGCTCCAGGCATCATGAGGGTTTAACTTCCCAGTCCCTGCTCCTATTCCCGCCTTCCCTCCATCTCTCCATCTTTTCCCACACTCTCACACTCTCTAGGGGCACTGGATGCTGTATTGTGGGTTCAGGCAGTAAAATCACCATAGTATTACCAGCTTATGTCATTCAATTTGAGCAACAATCTTGGAAAAATAATTCTGTGCATTTTGCAGACCAATCACCATTGTCTAAAATGATCTATACAGTCAAGCCCAAAATTATTCATATCATATATGGCTGAACAACGCTATCTCACGGCAATTCGTAACTTTTTCATTAGTGGCTAATTCGTATGAATTCGTACGATCTAATTCGTACAAATTAGTACGATTTGCCCATCACCCAATGACGGTTGGGGTTAGGGGTGGGGTTAGGTGCCACGCCTCCTTTTTAAAATCGTACATTTTCGTACGACTGAACTCGTACGAATTCGTACGAATTAGCCACTAAACTGACAAAACGTAAAATACTTACGTTTCCTCGTGAGATCAGGCTGGGCTGAAAATGGCACTGGTCCTCACAGAGCTTTTTCAGAATGTACAAAATTTGATTTCATATGTGCAGTTTATTTACAAAGGTAGCAACTAAATGTAAATGTGTTTGGATGATGAGTGGGCTAGGGTGGCATATTCAACAAAATAAACACAAAAGTGAGCAAAAGAAAATGACAAAAACCTTTAAATTGCAAAAATGAAAGACTTCAGAACTGGACAGTGCTAATGTGCTCACTTATTCGGCTTCACTAAAGCCGCAGCTGTATTTATGTGTGATAGTCCACATGATGTTTTTCTTTGACAGTTCAGGTGCAAGGAGAACTGCTCTCACTCTATCTAAGGGAACTAGGATTTTGTGGGCGAGGGAATGATTTTCTGTAGATGGGAGTTGGGAGTCAGTGTGATTCTGCCTATCCCGGCTGCAAGTTATTCAATTACAAATTTTCTTCTAGCTTGATACCTATGATTATGTTGTTGCTAAAAAGTCACAGCACATTGAAAAGAACTAAGAGGACAAATAATTGCAAGAAGTTTAGTAGACCTGGTATTGTGTGACTCTTTGTAAATGTGATTTCCACGCCCTGAAACAAATTAAAAATATTATGGCTTGGCAGACAATAATTTGTCCAAATGATATGATACCAGAGGAATTTCAGTGCCTCCTCCAGCTACAAAATCTGAAGCCATTCCAAGCACAAAATTTAAGACATGCTTTTTCAGTCATTTCAGTATATTTGTAAAAAAATATCAGTAATTTGAGAAGCACAAATGTAAGTAAATCATGTTGCATGATACATTTAAATATTTTACTCCAATAAAATTTGGATCTGATAGGGAAACACAGAAAAAACAAATGCATAATAAGGTCAGGTGTAACTGTCCACACCTTTTCGGTGCAAATTCTTCACTGTTTGTGTTTAGTAAATCCCGACAGTACTGTTTTAACTGCTGCAAGCTGTTACTATATCTGGCCCTTATTCCAAAGCCTGAGATATGTCTGTATAGTGTTGTCAAAGTACAGGTAACAATCAGCACTGAAATACTAAATAGTACTGATACTATTTCAAATAACAAATAGTACTGAAACATCATTCAGTGTAAATCAGTGTAAGCAATTGGTGAAGAGTAATGAAACGATGGTTATTGGAATAATCACAATCATATCTCTTGACTCGAGCACGTAAACACAAAAGTCTCTCAGCTGTGTTTAAAAGTGCAGTATCTGGGACTGAAGAAGGTATTGCAGTCCAATTTCAAAACATTGGAGAGGGGTTCAAATGTGAGGACACCGGCTCCTCCTCTGAGCACCTGAAGCAAATGCAGGTACCAGATTTACTAGTGGTTGCACTAGGTATTGCAGTCCAAATTTAATATATTGGAGAAGTATTTTTTTTTTAGGTAAAATTTTAGATAAACATGTTCACTCGGCATGTTTCTTAATATCTGCAAACTTGTCATAGTATTTCTATGCTTTAGAAGAGTCCAAAACATACATACAGCGCCTCTAAAAGGGTGGCCCACTACGATATCATATTTTAAACTTTAGTTGATGTGTAATGTAGCTGTGTGAACATAAACAACATCTCTGAATGTAATACGCTGAAAGTTCAATGCAAAGGGAGACATTGGCTTTTACAGAGTTAGCTTAGCAAAGCCTACAGCGAACAAAGTTTGGGGACTACAAAAAATACATCAGAGTTAGTGAGATCACAAGGTTTCCAGTTACACGTATTTACAATGCGCATATACAACGTGCAGCAAAAGGGGCGTGGCCAGAGGCACAGTAATGTTATAGCAGACAAAGCTAAAATGCCGTCCAAACGCTGCTATTTTCACAGAGCTCGTTCTGTTTCTGTATTTGGGCTTCTAAAGGACACAACACAAAGAGAGAAGTGCTTACAGTTTAATTTTAATTATGCTCCAAAGAAGTATAAAATAGATATAGCTAACATTTGACAAAGGACAGCTTCCAGAATCTCTCCCAGTTCAGTGCGTGATTCGGCTAAAAACTCCTCAAAGGTGCAGCTCCAACAAGCAGAAGCTGTGGATTGTGAGCCACAACCTTTGAGTATTTTTAATTTGTTAAAATTGATCTATTACATGCACATTATCCAGCGTTAACGGTATGTTGTAGCAAGGATGTAAACAACGGGAAATGCTGTTTGGCCCCGCTAACAATTTAGCTACAAATTCATATTTATTAGTCAAACCCCTGTAAACACCCACAATCTTCAGCAGCGCTGCAGTGTCTCTCTATGCGGCCGCTTTCCCTGTGTTCTGCATCTCAGATAATGAACTCGCAAAAGATATGTGAACGTTTCATATTACTTACACATGCTTATTCCGAATATATGTGAAAGACATGTAATGCATTGAGTTAGGTAAAAAAAATACAGGATAGCTCGGCTAACTCGTGTTGCAGCAGAAAATCAAGCAAAGCTCACACGGGTCGCATTCAACATCTTGCTCTTTATTCTTCTGTCAACAACACCACTGTATATTACAGAAAAATATTTTAATCCGAGCATCAGAGAAAAATAAAAATAACCATCAGTCCTGCACACATGCGGTTCTCGTGTTACATGCGTCTACAGACGCACACGCATACATAATATGGCGATTCTTTCTTAAAGGAGCCACACCCTATTTTCACTCGTTACAGACACTTGTCAGATTTTATTTTAGAGAGCAGGCATTAGGTTCATCCTTTTCATTTTCTGTCTGATTAAGGCTCAAACAGATACTCCTAACAACTACTCCGATTGACACTATTTACTAGGGCTGGGCGATATGGCAAAAAAAAAAAATCTCGATTTTCTCATAAAGTTTGACCGATTCACGATTTCGATTTCGATTTTTTTATTTATTTTTTTTATTAATTTTGTTTTTACTGTGTAACTACCTTACCAGTTTACCTTGTTCATTTATATTTAAATAAATGCTGAAACTAGTTTTTTTCATGCTCACTTGTAAAAGAAAAGCAACTGTGTGACTAAACGTGGTTATGACACTCTCTCATGTAGGGATGCTAAACATAGCTACAATAGAAATCACAGCACCCGTATTTATGTAGAGGTCATATGTTGTGCAGCTTTGGGCAATTTTTTTTTGGAGAGAAAATGACCAAAATGTAACGTGAAGATTGAAAAGGATTGGAGGGGAAATAAATATTTCAAATAACAGAAAAATAAACAATGATAATGCAATAATAGTTTATCTGTATTAGTGGCATGGCAGAAATATATATTTAGACAGGCCTTGTCAAAGTGAGCGGGCACTTTCACTAATAAAAATATAGAACTTAAATTATTTCATAACAATCAATAAAATAACAGCGGTTTTATATCAAAAGTTGGTAATGATATAAAATATACTACATTTTGATGGTAAAATATAACCATTTAAATGATTTCAGTATTCAAACATTAAATAACGAATGCATCAAGTTAAATATAAAAAAACAAATGAATCAACACAGCATATCAGGATATAAAGGACTATATTTAGCAAAATGCTGCTCTTTAGTTTTATGTTTACTTCAGTAATTCCACCCGGGAGCTGTTTTGCACTGTGAAACTGAAAACACTGAAATAAGTAAAAGAAGGGCATGCATCGAGTACTTTTGTCCGTCTCATCATTTGCTCGAGCATGAATTAACGAGCTGTTACTGTGCCGCCGGACATTGCGGAGAAAGTTACACCTATCATCATGCTTAAAACAAAGAATTAGAATTATTAAAGTGGCGATCGGGTGCGGATATATATATCAGATAAAATAATATGTGCGGGCGGGTGGATGATTAGAATGAAGGAGGCAAGGAGCGGACCTCCGCATGTCGAGCCTTCTCTCCTCTCCTCTCCTCGCGCGCGCGCGCGCCCGTCTCGCAGCTCGCGCGGGAGAGACAGGCGGCTGCGGAACAGAGCCGCGACATCAACACACAGAATCAGCACAATTCAGCACGGTTGTCTAACAGTTTAGAACGGTTTGGCACGATAGTGGAAAAGCGGCTTTAATATTTTTATTTAAAAAATCGCGATTTCTCGATTTTATAAAAAATAAAATCGTCTTAAAACGTAAATTCGAATTAATCGAAAAAATCGAAAAAATCGCCCAGCCCTACTATTTACACAGCAGAATCAAAGCGCGTGCAGTGGAGCCGATCCGCGAATCACAGCACATTATGTTAGCTGACCAATCAGAGCCTCTTGAGGGCGGGTCTTTTAGAGAAACTAGGAAATATGACATTCATTTTCATGTTAGCAGAGTAGCTGTATATAATCAAAGTAAGATATATGAAAAAAGTACATGATTTTCTACAAATGAAGCATGAGCACACATTGCTTTGCATCTTATAAACACAACCAAGTCTTAAAATTACACTCTGGACCATCCCTTTAAGAACCTGCTCGACAGTGCTCAAATGGTAGCGAAAGTTAATGTTTTAAAATATTCAGTACTGTTTGGTACATGCATACCTATATTCATACACATATACACACATGCATGTTTTTGGAGATTTGCAAAAACTCCATATGTACATTATGTGCATTAACAACCGAAATAATAGCAAAAATGTCAACTGTTTCTACACAGATCTTTATGTTTTTGTTCGGATAAACAGGTAGCCCACCAATTGGTTAAAATTGGCCAGTTGACATGTTGGGTTACATACAGAAACTGGGCAAGGCTTTGAAAGGGCAACTTTATCCCCAGAACTGCAGAGAAAGTGTCTGGCAAATACACATTCCCTTTGTTTAACTTAACAAGAGCTCTTGCATCACTGCAGTAACACACATCATTACAGTACAGTAAAACAGATGTGCTATTATTTTATCCACAAACATAGTCAACGTAACATAATGATCAACAAAAGTGTAAAGAACAGTTCCTTTGAACTTGTGGCTATGTACTGCACTAAGCCCATTCTTAGAGATATAATGAGATATATCGGGGGTCGATATAAAGCAGGTGTATTTTATATTCTACATTAATAGAAGCCGTTTATACTGAAAACATGTCTGCGTTCATTTGCAAAACAAGCTGTTCTTACTCCATGCAATAACAACAGAAATAAAATTTCGAAAACAGAGCAATTGAAATAATTAAATATCATTTGCCAGGAGATGTTGAGTCACTATTTCATTCCTAATGCCAGAAAGTTTTTTCCATCCCATGCTGACTCTTGCCTTACTCATTGGTTAGAGAAGTGGATAAAGAACAAGTGGTTTCTGCTTATTAAGAACAAGCTGATTATACGTCATTTTGGAACATCAACCAACATAGCAGAAACAATGAAATATATACACACAAGCATGTTTCCTGTTACCTGTGTGTTGTATTGCACTGGTGTTGTGTATCAACACAGACAATACGTAACAGCTGTTTAAGATTGAAATCATGGTCAAAACAACCAGCACATACAAGAGTTATTTGAAACGAGTTGAAGTTTAATGGGTACATATGATCTCATTTATGCACTTGAACAAGAGCGTATTGCACTCTTACCTTGATTTAATTGCCAAACAGATTTTGTATGACTACTACTGCTCTTATTTCATTGTGCTCCACAGCACTCAGTATTCACCTGCTGTGATTGCATTTTCAGCACATTTATACTTGATGACAAAATTTTTTTGTAAAAAATAAGCTATTTTGAATCATGTCTGACCATATTATATGTAGACATATCCTGGGCTCTATTTTAACGATAGGTGCAAAGTCTGAAGCATAGGGTGCAAAAGCATTAAGGGCGTGTCCGAATCCACTTTTGCTATTTTAAGGACTGGAAAATATGCTTTACGCTGCGGCGCATGGTCTAACAGGGTTGAGCTGATACTCTTAATGAGTTATGAGTGTGTTTTGAAAATAAACCAATCAGAGTCTCATCTCCCATTTCCTTCAAGAGTCAGTTGCGTCGCTCCATCCCGTATTTGCTATATACATGGCGAACTTTGTAAGTGGAAAAACTGAACACTTCAAAACAGTTAAGAAAACAGTTAAATGGAGCATTTTCAGTGCAAGGATAAATAATGTCTCCTCCATCCGGCCTTTACTTTCACTTTCTCTCTTTCGTGGATAAGGAAACGCTGTTGTATGCTCTCCACTGAAGACATGCATTAGCCTACATAATTCATTTTGTTTGTTAAGCGCAAAGATTTGTTTCAAAACTATTTCTAAATTCAGTTCTAATTTCCAGCAAAAGAATAAATGAACAATAATATTGAAGTGCGGTCAGAAAACTGAGTTATATCCAAAGACACGTCCTATGCCCCATATGGTCCAAAACCTGAGAGGTGGACAAATCTAAGCTTGTTTTTATTAAAACAAATATAAATATGCATATAATACTAATAATAATTACATTATACAAAAGCAAGTTAATAACTGAAAAAAATCCCCCGAAGTGAAGAAGGCATGGAGGTATGGTTTTTTATTGATGTAGAAAATAATAATTTTTGTAACATTTTAATTCTTTAATTCTTTTTCATTTGTAAAGATATTTCTGTATTGCTCTACATCCTGCGTGTTTTAAGCAATGTTTAAGCCATACCTGTCAACATTGGGATGTGAAAATAAGGGATATTCACCCCCCAATCCCCCCCCCCCCAAAAAAATATGCTCATCTGGAGCTGTTTCATTTTAAATAAACTTCTGAAACGATCAGTAATACGTTTTATTATTATTTACAAAGGATATAATAATTAGTATACATTAGAAAAAGCTGCAAATAAATTAGCAAACAGTTCAGCTCATTAAAACTATTAGCTATTATAAAGAAATAGAATCAAGTTATCAAATCTCATCTTTTCTACACTGTATAATTGATTCAAGAGCAGCGAATGAATCTCTCATTTAGATTTTTTTGGTTTGATTACATTAAATAACAGAGCTGTCACTTTAAAACTGCACAGATCTATAATGAAAGCATTTGAATGTTTTCCTTACTGTTTATGCTCATTTAAGACAAAATTTGTTGTGTTTAAAAGAAAACCCACCAAGATCGACATGTCTAGATGTTGTTATTATTATTATTATTATTATTCATTCATTCATTCATTTATTTTCTTTTTGGCTTAGCCCCTTTATTAATCTGGGGTCGCCACAGCGGAATGAACCGCCATTATTATTATTATCATTATTATTTTTATGATGATGTGTATATGTCTGTTTAAACACGCACACAAAACCCAGTGTCCACTTGAGTTCAGCATCAAATCGCGTACGTACAGAATCCGCTTGGGAAACAGCGTCTATTATCACTATGGAGCGCATCAGCTGACACTAATGCATCTTTATATGAACTGACTGTTTTGAGGATTGCATAGGGGCAATGGCACCTGTGATGAAAAAGAAATGAATCGCGCCGTTTTTATGTTTATTTCAAAGTGTTTCTATGCCTAAATAAAATAAAGCACAGAACCGATTCACATTTAAGAGCAAGGGCGGCCCCTGGTGGTTCGGCGGTATGGGTTGCATATAGAGAGGATCAGCTCTTCTCAGAAAGATAAAAAATACGGGAGAAATACGGGAAAACGGGAGGGTTGACAGGTATGGTTTAAGCAAGGCGCACAACTAACGCGATCTGCGCTGGACTTTAGACCTGCTTTCAGCTGGTTTATTACACAGTCTATTTTAGTAGCAACGTGCCAACAATGCGCCTTAACACACCTCTTTTCCAGACCAGAACACCCATGAGTCCACAAAGTGATGCAAATGGATTTGCTATTAAAACAACGTGGCGGAAAACGGGAAAATTAGGGTAGCGTTGGTCTGAAACTAGCAACACGTTGTGGAAACATGTCTTGCAACCTATTGCGCCGGGTGTATGATAGGGCCCTCTATATTCAGCTTGGTTCTGTTTTGAACAGGTAACTGTAACCGGCAGTGAACGGCAAACCTTCTGCATAATGGAATGTAGATTTTCTCAGGAGATCAGATGGTGAAAAATTGGAGGGCACGTGTCCACTATCATGATCATTACAACAAGATGTCACCAACTAACTACATTTTTTAAACAAAACTGGATTTTTTTTACAGTGCTAAGACCTGTGCATAACAATTCAAAAATGAAAAGACATGTTCAAAGGAAGAGAGAAACAAAATAAAGAGTTCAAATTGAAACATCAGTCATGTACTGTATATCCCCTAAAAATACATGTAAATTAAAAAAATAATAATAATATATATATATATATATTCAGGATAAGATTTAACAAAAGTATCAATAAAGTATATTGGACGTGGTGACATACAGTAGCTCTAATGTATGTTGTTTTTTCTTCAAATACATTAAGCTGCAATGTAAGCTACATAGTAAATCTAAATCAGAATACGATATTTAGATTTTATGACACTAAATTATCTTATGAACTGTACAATATCACAGCTTTATACAAACTTCAGAATTTACTGAATTTATATCTCTCTTTTTTGCCACTATTCAAATGTAGTTTCTACACCAACTTGTTGTCAATTCAGCCAAATAGTGAAATATAGACCAACGTGCACAGCTATATAAACAATCATGACTACTGACTGCCAAAACCTCACAGTTGCTTTCTAGACATGATTTATGAGAAGCATACTGTATATCCAAATATTTTAGTCGCTGTGAACTGGTCCGTTCGTGCAAAACAAAACTTGCAAAGTTAACCTGTCAGTGTCCGGCAGACCATTTAGACTCTAAACACAAACAGCATGTAAAGGTGAGAGAGCAAATGAAGATCTGTAATAAATACCTGAACCTCTTGACTCCGCCCCCGCTGCCACTCACCGCCTCAGTCCTGCCGCGCAGTTTGATCACTGCGATGCTGCAGTAAAGTTCCCGTCTGCTCCGGAAAAAAACAATAAACGCCCCATTAAGAGTCTTCAGATGTGTGTTAGTCAAAGTTGAGACAGAACCGCATATGAAGCAGCGGCCATTGGAGAGTCATGTGTGCTGTGTATGTGTGTGTGAAACCTAACACGAGTGAATGAACCCGCCCTATTTCCTAAAAGTCCCCTTAACTCTCTCATCTCCATCCTTGTCTCTCACTGCTGCCTCTGCTTCTTATTTAACATCATAACATCCTGTAACACATCTGTGTGTGCGTGTGCGTGCGTGCGTGTGTGTGTGTGTGTCTACAGCCATAAGCTATTCATGGTTGTGTCTACAGCCATAAGCTATTCATGGTTTAATGTGTATCATATCACTTATCATGACTATTTTATATAATGAGTTTCTAAGTGCAGTTTTAAAGGGATTGTTCCCTAAAAATATTAATCATAATAATAATTAAATTGAATTTGCCATACAAAAGGTTCTCACAATTCTCTTTTTTTTTTTCTTTGTAGTCCTTGCATCATTTAAAGCAAGTAAAAAAAAATTGTATTGTGTTTTAACAATACAATCATATTAACCATAACAATGGATGACATCAAGTACAACAATCAACAAGAAAAATTAATAATAATAATAATAAGCGGCGACGCAGTGGCGCAGTAGGTAGTGCTGTCGCCTCACAGCAAGAAGGTCGATGGTTCGAGCCTCGGCTGGGTCAGTTGGCGTTTCTGTGTGGAGTTTGCATGTTCTCCCTGCGTTTGTGTGGGTTTCCTCCGGGTGCTCCGGTTTCCCCCACAGTCCAAAGACATGCAGTACAGGTGAATTGGGTAGGCTAAATTGTCCGTGAATGAGTGTGTGTGGATGTTTCCCAGAGATGTGTTGCGGCTGGAAGGGCATCCGCTGCGTAAAAACGTGCTGGATAAGTTGGCGGTTCATTCCATTGATTGCTAAATTTAGATACAATCTCGTTTGTGGGGTAGATATTGTGTAACACTTTTAAATGTAATTCTTTAACTTTGTTGGGAACACAAATATTGTAAGGTAAGAGCCAAGCTTTTTTTCCAATCAATTTTATCTATTAGATTCCAAATTCCAAATAAATTTTCTACTCTGAGGGATTTTTTTCTTTGACTGAAACACATTTCTTAGATTTGTATTACTACATTTTAGGTCGTAAATGAATTTGTCTTCAACTAAAAACTTTGGTTTATTTTTAACAATCACTTTAAATGACAAGTGGCATTTCATTAAATGAGCAAGCCCATTAGGTATGGCCTTAATTACATTCTCAAATTCTTTATCATAAATAACAGGGAAATTATATTTAACCATAAAATCACCATATGAATAGAAGTTCCCTTGTGGATCAAGTAAATCACAAAGATAATTAATATCTTTTTCATGCCAATTCTTATAAAAAATCGATTTATTCTTTACTAAAATGCTTTCATTGTTCCATAGCTTCACTTTGTGCAGGGAGAAATTGTGAACGAAACATAATTTCTATGCCAAAAGAGTCTGTTCATGAAATTAAGAGAGTTTTATAGGAAGTTTGGATGGAGAAAAACTAAATTAACAAAAATTTGAGACCTCCAATCTTTTTATAAATATTATGTGGGATAAAGTACCAAATCGGCGACGCAGTGGTGCAGTAGGTAGTGCTGTTGCCTCACAGCAAGAAGGTCGCTGATTTAAGCCTCGGCTGGGTCAGTTGCCGTTTCTGTGTGGAGTTTGCATCTTCTCCCTGCGTTTGCGTGGGTTTCCTCTGGGTGTATGGATGTTTCCCAGAGATGGGTTGCGGCTGGAAGGGCATCTGCTGCGTAAAAACGTGCTGGATAAGTTGACGGTTCCATTCCGCTGTGGCGACCCCGAATTAATAAAGGGACTAAGCCGAAAAGAAAATGAATGAATGAATGAAAAGTACCAAATCGAATCTGGGGAATTAACACAGTTTTTAATTCAATGCAAGTCAATTTCTCAACAGGAAACAACAGTAAGCTGACTCTGAAAAGTGAGTACACTATGAAAATCTCTATTGTAACATATATTCAAAGTGCAGTGTGATTTTTATAAAAACATTTTGTTTGTTTGTTTGTCCCTTGCAGGACAATGTGTGGGTACACTGATACCACAGTTGAATATGGTAAATAAAAATTATTATACTTCTACAAAACAGTTCATATGGTGTCACAAGAATAGGTAACACTTTATAATAACTACACATTATGAATTATTTATTAAGCATTAGCAAATACACTGAAAAAAATAATTCAGTGATGATTCCTTGGATTTACTCAATATTTTTACGTTAAGTGGCTGTAAACAATTTATTTGGGCTGAATTTAAACAAACAAGTTAAGTAGAATTTTATTAAGCTTAATTTGTTTGTTTAAATTCAACACAAATAAATTGTTTGCAAAAGTTTTGGAGACATCGTTTTTTTCAGTGTAGTTAATTCATTATTTGTTAAGCATAAACTCTACATTAATAAACAGTTTTGTGACCTAATCTAAAGTGAGACTATTTATGCTTTATAAATCCCTTATAAATGGCAATTAAGGCTTAGTATCAAATGAACAATTATCTTTACAATCTAAAAAGTAAAATGACTGTAAAGTTTAAACATTGCTGAATAACAGGAGTGTCAAAATACGACATGAAATTGGATAAAACAACAACAATACAATCATTTAACAATATAATAAGATGCAATGTTTAAACTGTACAGTAAGTTTAGGTTAGATAAGGTTGCAAAGATTTATTTTTCATTTGAAGTACAGTTTCATTTGTGTATCTTCAAACGAGTAGAAATTAATAATGTCGTTTGTGTTCTTTTTTCCTGTTTAGAATTTTTACACTACACTTTAATTGTCATTTATAAAAGATTTATAAAGCATAAATAGTTTTCACTGTAGATTAGGTCACAAAACTGGATGAAGTTGAGTAATTAAAGCATTTATTAACATACAAAGTAACTATTAGTATATGCCTGAATAATTAGAATTATAAATGTTCATTTGAATAGTTTATTAATCATTTAATAACTCATTCTGAATGATCATAAAAACAACCAACTATGCTTAAATATCTGGTTTGTAAATAATGCAATACTTAATTTAGTAGTGAAAAATAAATTATTAACAAAGTATGAAATACAAGTATTAAGCACATTATAAATGTGGTTGTAAGTCAAGAATACAGCATTTGTAGCTGCAGTTATAAACTGCTTACTAACGTTTATTAATGTAGAGTTAATGCTTAACAGACAATGAATTCACTATTAGCTAATGCTTAATAAATGGTTCATAGTGTCTAGTTATTATAAAGTGTTAACGTTACTTTGGATAAAATTGTCCATCTAGTGTAAAATATCAAATCCCTGCGCCAAAGTCAAAAAGTCTAACATTCGTATAATAATTGTTGAGTTATCTATTATCTGAACATTACAACAGTGTTATTTTGATGACTTATATTTTATCCCAAACGTTGAAGAATGTTCAAATAGAAAAATAACCCGTTTTAACTATAGTGACTTGGACTGTTTCTTCTTTATGTTCTTGTATCACCATGCTAATGATTTCATACATCCTGGATTATTATTGATTTAAAGGGCACCTATTTTACCCCTTTTTTAAGATGTAATATTAATATTATGGTTCTTCTGAGTGTGCCAGTTTAGGTTCAGTTCAAAACACAATTCAGATTTTTTATTATAATGTGTTAAAAAGTGCCATTTTGTGGGCGTGTACACAGTTCGTCGTTTTAGGGGCGTGTTGCTTTACATGAAAATTAGTTTCGACTTCCTGCCCAACTTAACAAGGGGGCGGAGCCAAGAGCTCCCCCGCTTTGTGTATGGCTACAGACAGGCAGACAGAGAGAAGCAACATGAGTGAGAGGACCAGCATTCAGCTGTACATGTATGACTCGGACACAGACCAAGCAGAGACTACAAAATCATTTGTGTCTTTGTATAGTTTTACAGCCAACTGTGTGCTAGTTTAAAGCTCCGAGCTTGTAGCCTACACCGAGACTAATAACCAAGCACACTGATTTAACTTTGACTGAAGGGCATCACACACCGGATGCACAGCGACGCGGCGCGCACATGACAGTTGAAAGTATCGCACACTTGCGGCACCGGTGTGTGTCACCTGATAGAAACTTAATGTTTAGATTTCAGAAATGCATGCCGCTGCATGGTCCATAGAGGCGACCTAGGCGGCAGAATAGTGAGCGAACCCCCCGGTCCTCACTTTCATCCTCAACACCTTCCCGGTCCTCACTTTCATCCGCGACACCGCGAAATGCATGGCGCTGCGCGTCGTTAGTTCGTTATTTCCAATGGAGGGACTTACACCTGAGGCAACGCGCTCGCACTTTCCAGCTGCACCTAGTTAAGATGACAGGGAGCTTCTGTGACCGCGGGAAATGCAAACCGCTGAAGTTTAAGGAAGACGCAATGAAAAGAACACATGTATGCAAACTCACGAAAACTCACAAACACTGGCGGCGAGGAGAGCGATAACTTGGTGAATGTTGAGCCCAATGAGCCTTACATGATCTAAAAAATAGAGCAAGGGTGTTTCTTTGGTGACGTCGCTTTGACTCACACGCTGAAAATGGCGGACGTGAAACAACATACTGAGCATATGGTAATGCGCACCTGTCCATCAATATTGGTGGGCGGGGGGACTGCACTCCTGCGTCAAGTTGCGGTCGATCTCAAAACCGCTCTAATTGGTTCACCGTTTTTATGTTGTTAAATTGAAAAAATAAAAAGGACTGAGTGTGTTTATATCACCCCAATATGACGGTCTATACACTATACCTACACATATACACACCCGTGCAACTTAGTTAATTATAGGCCTATTTCAAATCTTCCGTTTATGTCTAAAATACTAGAAAAAGTTGTTTCTACCCAATTATGCTCCTTTCTGCAGACAAACAACATTTTTGAAGTGTTTCAGTCAGGTTTCAGGCCTCATCACAGTACAGAAACCGCATTAGTAAAAATAACCAACGATTTACTCTTAGCCGCTGACCAAGGGTGCATCTCACTATTAGTTTTACTCGATCTTAGCGCCGCATTTGACACCATTGACCACAATATTCTCATAGACCGCTTGAATTCTACAGGTGTCCAAAAACAGGCTCTTGAATGGTTTAGGTCATACTTAGCTAACCATTACCAGTTTGTGAATATTAATGGACAGCATTCACAAGTCAGGCCAGTAAAGTACGGGGTCCCTCAGGGATCAGTTTTAGGCCCCTTGCTGTTTACAATATACATGCTTCCCCTGGGGGACATTATTAGAAAACACGGGATCAGCTTTCATTGCTATGCAGACAATACTCAATTATACATTTCAACTAAACCTGATGAGATGTCTGAACTGTCTAAGCTAACCGAGTGTATCAAAGATGTTAAAGACTGGATGACCAACAATTTTCTTCTCCTAAATTCAGACAAAACAGAATTATTACTTATTGGGCCTAAATCCTGTACACAGCAGTTCTCACAACTGGACCTGCAACTAGAGGGATACAAAGTTAGCGTTAGCTCTACTATAAAAGATCTAGGTGTCATATTAGACAGCAATTTAACTTTCAAAAATCATATATCCCATGTCACAAAAACTGCTTTCTTTCATCTGAGAAATATTGCTAAATTGCGAAGTATGCTATCCATATCAGATGCAGAAAAGCTAGTTCATGCTTTCATGACTTCTAGGCTGGACTACTGTAATGCTCTGTTTGCTGGTTGCCCAGCATCCTCTATTAACAAACTCCAGCTAGTACAAAATGCAGCTGCTAGAGTTCTTACCAGATCTAGAAAATATGATCATATCACCCCAATTTTATCGTCCTTACACTGGCTGCCTGTTCAGTTTCGTATTGAATTTAACATATTACACCTTACCTATAAAGCTTTAAATAATCTAGCTCCTGTTTATCTAACCAACCTCCTGTCTCGCTACAACCCAACCCGCTCTTTACGATCTCAAAACTCAGGGCTTCTGGTAGTACCTAGAATATCAAAGTCGAGTAAAGGAGGCAGAGCCTTCTCATTTATGGCCCCTAAACTCTGGAATAGCCTTCCTGATAATGTCCGAGGCTCAGACACACTCTCGCTCTTCAAAACTAGATTAAAGACCTATCTTTTTAGCAAAGCATACACTCTGTGCATTACATAGCGGTATGACGCATGATGTGCCCCACACATGATTTTGGTTCTCGTTTATATACACTATGAACAGCAGCTACGCTAATTATTCTCCTTATTCTGTATTTCCACCTGGGGGTACTCATCTCAAGGCCCTCAGACTATGCAGTGCCACTGACGCGATCCGAGACCAGCGACCAGTGACGAGATGATCCCAAGGTTTTCTGGACCAGGCCGTATCCTGAGCAGCTGCTGTGGTGGTCTTCATGGAGTGAGAGCATGACTGACTCCTGTGATGCTCCAAGGACAGATGAGTCTTCGCTGAGGTCCAGCTTCCTGCGCCTAGACTGCAGCTCTGCACAAGACGTTTGGCCATAGGGGAAATGGTCGTGCCCAACTGAGCCAGGTTTCTCTCGAGGTTTTTTTTTCGCCAATTGGTGAAGTTTTTTCCTCGCCGCTATCGCCACTGGCTTGCATGGTTCGGGATCTGTAGAGCTGCGCATCGATGGATTTGCTATTCAGTGTTTGGACTCTCAGTAGTGATTATTAACCCACACTGAACTGAGCTAAACTGAACTGAACTTAATCTCTGAAAACTGAACTGACACAGTTTCAATTCACTATAATCTTCCATATGAAGCTGCTTTGACACAATCTACATTGTATAAGCGCTATACAAATAAAGATGAATTGAATTGAATTAAATTGTCTGTCCAAACAGCTTGAAAAGTAGATTTTTTAGCATAGGTGCCCTTTAAAACATGGAAACAGGGGACTTCGCAGTGGGTATCGCTTCTCACAGCGAAAAGGTTGCTGGTTCGAGCCTCGGCTGGGTCAGTTGGCATTTCTTTGAGGAGTTTGGATGTTCTCCCCATGTTCGCGTGGGTTTTCTCTGAGTGCTCCGGTTTCCACCGCATGCGCTATAGGTAAATTGGGTAAGCTAAATTGTCCGTAGTATATGTGTGTGTGAATGAGTGTTTATGGGTGTTTCCCAGTGATGGGTTGCAGCTGGAAGAGCATCCACTGTGTTAAACATATACTGGATAAGTTGGCGGTTCATTCCGCTATGGCGACCCCTGATTAATAAAGGGACTAAGCCGAAAAGAAAATGAATGAATGAATGAATGAATGAACATAGAAACACTAAAGATACTTTATATGTTGTGCGTTTTATTAGACTGCACAGAGCAATATTACAAAACCAAATATTTAGTATGATAAAAATGCTGCTTCTTCCCACATGATGGACTGTGGCATAATAAAATGTCTGCTGCTTTTATGATGCATCACGTTTCCTTCAACAGATTTCAGCCTTAGTCTGCTTCATACTACCATGGTAATTTTTGAATACTTTGCATTGCTATTTATATGCTATTTAAGCAAGTTGTAAGGAAAATGACAACTTTTATGATTCTACACTCTCAGTTATCGAACAACATCTTTATTTCACAGGAAATTGAAGTTGTATTATGTTAGTATGGCAACAAAAGACACCGTCGAAAAAGGTTTGTGTTATTTAATATTACTAATTTCTCTGGATTTGAACATTCTTTAAAATATTTGAGATACATGTGAATATACATTTGAAGTACACGAGTCAGCAAAATATATAACGTTACAGAAGTTTTGCATACGTTAGTGAAAAATCTTATTTTTTAGACAAAGTGATTAGAAAAGTAAATTTCAATACAATTTTAATGATTTAATTAATTAGTAATTAATTACTTTTTTGAAGCATAGCTTAACTGTCAAAAAAATGTTGCGTTCCACACAATGATTTGTTTTGGGACAACATGAAGGAGAAGTTAACTTATTAGTTTTTACAAATGTACAGTTGAAGACAGAATTATTAGCTCCCCTGTTTATTTTTTTCCCCCAATTTCTGTTTAACGGAGAGAAGATTTTTTTCAATACGTCTAAACATAATAGTTTTAATAACATCTCTAATAACTGATTTATTTTTACCTTTGCCATGATGACAGTAAATAATATTTCACTAGATATTTTTAAGACACTTCTATTCAGCTTAAAGTGACATTTAAAGGCTTAACTAGGTTAATTAGGTTAACTGGGCAGGGGTGCGTTTTCCAAACAAAGACGTAACTCGCGGCTGAACTATCATAGTACGATGCATCATTTGGGAAAAGAACGATGTAGTGACGAGTGTTTTCCAAAACCCTTAGTTTCTCTGTCGCAGATCTATCGCTTGAACCACGTTAGTTATAACGTAAAACGCCCATAATGATGCTCTAAACGGGGTGGAGTAACAACTTCTTTAGAGAAGAACCCCATCATTTCTTTGTGCAAATTATATTTAAAATAAAATCCAATATTATTTTTGGTAAAAACATGCACTCGTTTTCCATATTAATTGAAATATATGTAAATGGCACATATAGGGCCTGTGTTTGCTTTACTAATAATATTGAGAAGTTGAACATTACATATTCTATTCTAAAACATAAAATCACTTACAAAAGCTAACACTATTCTAATATCATATATAAATCATATACATAAATAAATAATGAGGCGATATATTAAGAAATGAAATGTAATATTTATTATTTATTAGAAAATAAAAAAAATCCTATTTTAATAATAATATTAATGATGATGATGATTATTATTATTATTATTATTAAGTAGGATATTGTTTATTTATTTTTTGAAAAGTCTGCTTTTACAATTTGAACACGTGTAAACCACTGCAGATATGCTCTAACCAGAAGGCCCATGTCATATACAGTACAGATACTTAATAAATAACCCACTATAAATTAAAATAACTTTTTGATTTCACAAGCTTTGGAGATGTAACATAAATTCCGCTTTTAAAAAATAGTAGGCTGTGTTCAAAATGACACCAACGTTTTCAAAGTGCACTGCGAAGGGAGCACAATTGTAAACATGGTGATCGCTAAAACTGAACTGTAAAAATACTTTGAAAGCAAATTACACCTAAGAGAGATGACCTTAATGCTTTTTTATTTTTAATAATTCCAACTTTGAATGTTAGAATGTTCTAAATGAATAGGGCATAGGGGGGATAAGTGAGAATAGCACACAGCCAGGAACAATGTTTCTAACTACAGCTCCAGATGTGTCGTTTCAAGTGCTCAAGTTTGCGACGCAGTTTGCGGTTGGAATGTTCGTTGGAGCGATGGATTTGGGAAACGGCAAATCAACAAACTATCTTTGTAACGACGGAACTTGTGACCTTAGTTGGCTAACGATGGTTTTGGGAAACGCACTCCAGGTTAATTAGGCAAGTTATTGTAGACTATTGAAAAAAAACTCGCTTAAAGGGGCTAATAATTTTGATCCTAAAAACTGCTTTTATTCTAGCCAAAACAAAACAAATAAGACTTTCTCCAGAAGAAAAAATATTATCAGACAGACTGTAAAAATTTCCTTGCTCTGTTAAACATAATTTGGGAAATATTTAAAAAAGAAAAAAAATTCAAAGGGGGGCTAATAATTCAACTATAATTGAAGGGGGGCTAATAATTCAACTTCAACTGTACACTCACAAAATTATATTTGCTGCTTGTTCAAACTACTTATTTAATATGAGCTGAATCAACACAATCATTACATTTTTTGGGGGGATAGGGACCTAATTGTTTTATCTTCAATCTACCTAAATTTGTGTAAAGTTTACTTGATTTGTGTTGAGACAACATGAAGGAATTGTGTGGAACCCAGCGTTTTTTACAGTGTAAGTGGATTGAACATAAAACAAATGAGCTATCCTAAAATAAAACTCAAAAATTGTGTTGTTTCAGTTAATTTTATATAAGTAGATTGAACAAAAAGCTAACTTTTTTGAGTGTACACTGGATGACACTGCAAACAATATTTCAAGAATATCTTGTTCTGGCACTATTCTGGCCTAAAACATAAACCCCCGGTTTCACAAACAAGGTTTAAGGCTAGTCATGGATTAAATTGCATGTTTGAGCTGTCTCAACTTAAAATAACTTGCAGTGAGATGTCTTAAAATATGCCAGTGTCATTTTTTGTCTACAGGTGCACATTAGGAATGTATTTTATTTAAGGCTGTTTTTAATGTGGCTAGGTCTAGTCCTGGCTTAAGCTAAGCCCTGTTTGTGAAACTGGGCCAAAATGAGATAAACAACACTCCTAATTCACTAAAAAGGCTTTTGTGGTGAAAACACTTGTGAACATTGATTATGTTTTCAGAAACCAAAGCTCTCATTGTCCTAAAGTCATTCATTCATTTTCTTTTCGGTTTAGTCTCTTTAATAATCCGGGGTCGCCACAGCGGAATGAACTGCACTTATCCAGCACATGTTTTACGCAGCGGATGCCCTTCCAGCTGCAACCCATCTCTGGGAAACATCCATACACACTCATACACTACGAACAATTTAGCTTACCCAATTCACCTGTACCGCATGTCTTTGGACTGTGGGGGAAACAGGAATCAAATCAAATCAAATGACTTTTATTGTCACATCATGATGAGTGAAAAGCTTAGGTGCTGGCTCCAGACAGTGCAAAATACAGACAGTGCAATATACAACAACATACTCACAAAAAAGCAAGACAATGTAAAATTGACAATGTTGACAGCGATACGTACGATGGATAGGTGTAAACATAGTTGTGGGCAGTATTGTTTTAAGTATGGATTTGTTAAAGTGCAGTGCATGCTACATCTTGACGGTGTGCAGTGCGGGGTATGGAAGAGTTTGTGTGGGGTGTGTTAAGTGTTCATCAGCCTGATAGTCTGAGGGAAGAAACTTTCCTTCAGTCGGCTGGTGCGTGACCGGATGCTGTGGAACCCTCTGCCTGAGGGTAGCAGAGAGAAAAGTCTATGGCTCGGGTGGCTGGAGTCGCTGATGATTCTCTTGGCTTTCCTCTTGCACCTCCTGGTGTAGATGTCCTGGAGGGAGGGAAGCTCACCTCCTACTACGCGTCCAGCAGTTCGCACAATCCTATGTAGATCTTTGCGATTGCTGCTGGTGCTGTTTCTGTACCAGGTGGTGATGCAGCCAGTGAGGATGCTCTCCACAGTGCAGGTGTAGAACGAGCGGAGGATGTGGGGGCTCATTCCAAACCTCCTGAGACGCCTGAGGAAGAAGAGGCGTTGTTGTGCCTTCCTCAGCACTGCGTCTGTGTGGGCAGTCCATGTCAGATCCTCAGCGATGTGTACTCCAAGAAACTTGAAAGTGCTGACTCTCTCCACTGGTGTCCCGTTGATGGTGATGGGAGTGTGTTCTTTCTTCTCTCTCCTGAAATCCACCACCAGCTCCTTGGTTTTGCTGATGTTGAGTGAGAGGTGGTTTTCCTGACACCACTGCGTCAGAGCGTGCACCTCCTCTCTGTAGGCCATCTCATCATTATCGGTGATTAGGCCCACCACCGTTGTGTCATCAGCAAATTTAACGATGACATTGGAGCTGTGTTTGGATGTACAGTCATGTGTGTACAGGGAGTACAGGAGTGGGCTGAGAACACAGCCCTGTGGAGCACCAGTGTTGAGGATCAGTGTGGATGAGGTGATGTTGTTCATTCTGACCACCTGGCGTCTGCTTGACAGGAAGTCCAGGATCCAGTTGCACAGAGAGCTGTGTAGGCCCAGAGCCTGGAGCTTCACCACCAGCTTGGCAGGCACTATGGTGTTGAATGCTGAGCTGTAGTCCACAAACAGCATTCTCACATTCTCAGGAGCACCCAAAGGAAACCCACGCAAACGCAGAGAGAACATGCAAACTCCACACAGAAACACCAACTGACTCAGCCCAGGCTTGAACCAGTGACCTTCTTGCTGTGAGACTACAGCACTACCTACTGCGCCACTGCGTCGCCTTGCCCTAAAGTGACTAGCCATAAATGGACCAACTGTCCTGTTGAATATTGTGCCTTAATGTGTAGTTTAGTCTGATCACTTGACTCATGCACTGACTATAATGGAAACCACAGACATGAAGGAAGTCTGGGATATTATGTTCTAGATTTAAGACATTGTAAATGAGCCATTTTTCACACGTTGTAAAGTGTCTTCCGCACAATGTTCAAAATAAGCTCTATAAAGAGCACCATGCCTGCCTTATGAGACATTCATGGTGTTGGTATTTAAACAATGCGACAGACAAGCTAACATATTGCTGCTGCAGTGGATGTACTGTATTCAGGCTGACACAGAAATGTAGGACAGAAAAACAATTCTGATTTAAGTACATTTAGTAAAATGTCAAATAATACAATTGGTTTGTCATTATGGTCATTTTTAATCTTAAAATATGATATTGCTTTATGTAATTCTAAAGGATTTGTACTGAAAAAAAAATGCTATCTTGACATGTAGCATACAGAGAAGGGTTTTAAGGTATTATGTTCATATGATAGATGCATCCTTTAAATCAACAATAGATGTAACCAACTACAACACCCCCCAGTTTTGTACAAGCTGTTCAGCAGCTGTTTAAAGAATAAAGAGGTGGACCTAAAGGAGTGCTTGACAGAAATACATTACATTTATAAATAATTTTGTCATTAATTTTTCAACATGTTTCTATCCAGCAAGAAATACACATTGTAATCATAAATTATTCATTTAGGTCAAGTTCTCTGAAAAAGATGTAAACTCATACACAACATATACCTTTAAATGAATTATCTTTAACAGAAATCACACAGACATACTTTTAAATAACATTCTGAATGTGAACACTGAATTTTTTTTCAGACAATTAAACGTAATGAATTGCAATTAAATATTTTTTATGTATTTATATAAATTTTCAATCTTTGAAATATTAAAAGCAATAATGCAAGTTTTAGCTATAAGCATTTATGGTAAATTAAAATACTTTTTGTAATTTTCCATTAAACATGCGTCTATAATATAAATGTACCATATATTATAAATATACCAATATTTGTAATAACATATTTATACTGACAAATATGCATTTTATTTATCTGTATTAAAAATTCATTGTCTTTTCATGTAAAATTATTAACATAAAAATATTCATGCAAAAGTCAAGTACTTTACAGTCACATTAGTATAAGTGTACTTCATTGAAGCATAAGAAGTTGTATTTTAAATGCATTTCTTTGTAAAAATTTTAAAGGGTCACAAAACACCAAAACACATTTTTTGAGTTGTTGACATATATACTGTCAGTATATTATATATATATATATATATATATATATATATATATATATATATATATATATATATATATATATATATATATATATATATATATATATATATATATATATATATGTGTGTCCAACGCTATTATAAACATTATTAGGACACATATATTGCACTAAAAAGTGAAAATTGGTTGTTTTTGCGTTATTTTGAGCAAATTCGTTCTTCCGGTTTGAAACGTATTTGTGAAGCTGCATCACGGTGATTAGATACTTGTGTGTAATCCAGCGTGGAGAGTGGATGTCTGTTCCTGCGAATACACCGTGACGTCTCTGAGGGTGCAGCATTAATTCATGAGAAAGATTTTGTTCAAACCAATCAGCGCCCTCTATTGTGTATGCGGTGCAACTTCATTAATATGCATGATAGCTTTGGAGACTGTTTTACCTGTTACAGTGTTCAGACAACAGAGAGACGCCACGTTGTGTTGCTAAAACAAGTCAAAGAGAATTTGGAGACATGGGTCATCAGTGTTGCATTTATTAGTGTGTAGTTTGTAGACTGTCTTGCTCGCACAAGCTTTTTCAACTCTGCCCACAAATTTTCTATTGGATTGAGCTTAGGGCTTTGTGATGGCCACTTCAAAACATTCACTCTGTTGTCCTTAAAGCACATTTTAACTAATTTGGCAGTATGCTTAGGGTCATGGTCTGTTTGGAAGACCCATTTGTGGCCAAGTTTTAATTTCCTGGCTGATGTCTTGAGATGTTGCTTCAGTATTTCTACATAATGTTCTTTCTTCATGATGCCATCTATGCTGTGAAGTGGACCAGTCCCTCCTGCATCAAAACAGCCCCACAACATGATGCTGCCGCCCCAATACTTCACAGTTGGGATGGTGTTCCTAGGCTTGTAAGCTTTCCCCTCCAAATGTAACACTGGTCATTATGGCCAAACAGTTCAATCTTAGTTCCATCAGACCACAGGGCATGTCTACAAAAATGTGTCTTTTTCCCAGTGTAATTTAGCAAATTGTAATCTGGATTTTTTTGTTGATTTTGGCTTGCTGATTTTCCCATGTTGTCACACAAGGAAGCAGTGTGTTTGAGGTTTTCCTTAAATACTATTCTACAGTTGTACCTCCAATTAACTCAAAGGTTTTCAATTAGCCAATCAAAAACTTCCAAAACCTTGACACCATCATCTGAGCTTTTTCAGAGGCATAATAATCTTATTGTATGTAAACTTGACTTTCAAGAAAAGTTATAACAATTTCTCAAAAAATCTCTCTCTCATTATTCTGCTATTAAGCATAACAGAAACAAATCTGATAATCCTAACTTAACTAAAAGAGAAAAAGTTTAGTCACATTACATTTGAATTTTTTTTTTAAATGGTTATGTGCCTTTTTATTCAGTGTATGTAAACTTCTAGTTTCAACTGTAATTGTGTTTTAGGGAATTTAAATGAATGTTCCCTGGAAGCACAACCCATAATTTGATATGCAGTACAGTAAAAAAGGTGGATGGGAGTAAATAATGTGGAAGAGGAAGTGAATACTGGTTTCTCCAGCTGGCTAGCTGGTATGATCCAAGCAGGTGTTTCTTTAACACCCTGGTTAATATCATGTTGGATGGTTTCTACATAGGCTTTTGCTCAGACCTATTTTAGGAGTAACATTAGCCCACCCAATCAACATCCACTGAGAGCCATGCTGCTTCTCACAGCCGGAGATGTGACCCTCCCAAGAAAAACATTTTCGGTATCTTAGCTAACATGCTGGTGCCAAGTGGACAAATAAAGTATCAGTATCATCGCACAGTCTGAAATCAGAATTGGATCCAAGAGAAGCCCTGCCCACCTCAAGGTCCTCTTCCTAGAATGGACAAACTCTTCAGACCCTGGAAGAGAAGACAGGATTGCACTCAGTTTAATCAGTCCATTTTGACAGATGCCAACTTGCATTGCTTTGCTTGTCAGTCAGTTTGACAGGCTGACTGTGATGGCATTAAAGAGACTAACCGAGAGCACTGCACATTATGATGTTTATTAAAGAAACCAAAAACTTAAATTTGACTAGCTTTCTATAAAGGTTTGCTGTGTACATTTTGAGCTCACCCATAAATAAATGAATAAATTTCAATAATAAATACTTAAAAGATACTTGGTCAGCTTGTAGAGTGTCTGCTTAAACTAATTCACAGCATTTGCTACAGTTTGTCCAGCCTGACCTTATGAGGAAATGTAAGTATTTTACGTTTTGTTAGTTAAATGGCTAATTCATATAAATTTATAACAGTTCAGTCTACGAAAATGTAAGATTTTAAAAGTAGACGTGGCACTCCAACCCCACCCCTAAACCCAACCATCATTGAGGGATGAGCAATCATACTAAATTGTTTCATACAAATTAGCCATTAAAAAAAGTTACGAATTGCCGTGAAATTGCGTTCAGGGTAATCAGTTTTCAGCCTAGATAGACATTGGATATATACAAAATATCAGTATGGTATCAGTTTGGTAAATATTAAAGCAATACAGACTAAATACATCTATAGAAACCAAAAACAGGATATGATGTTTCAAGGTGTGATCATAATAAGGACAGAATCCTCAAATATAGATGTTTTTTTCTTGTAATAATTGTAATGCTGCTCATTATAGCTTAAAGAGCACCTATGATGAAAATCATCTTTTGTAATCTATTTGGACAGAACTGTGTGAAGGTATAGTGTGTCCACAGTAGGGTTGGATGATGTTGACCAATTTAGCATCATACAATGTCTAATGTGAAACATCGCGATGGACGATGGCATCGTCTTCATAGGCGGAGGTGAATTAATTATTTATGAATAAATAAACAACCTGGCCCACATTGTCTTGTTTTACTCATAACCAAATCATAAATAAATAAAGATAAGTTACACACAAATTACCACCTGTCAATCACTTTTTTCTGTGGGACTCTGGCATGAGTAGGCAGAGTGATCTGTGTCAGTCAGGGCCGGCGCGTCCATAGAGGCGACCTAGGAGGCTGCCTAGGGCGGCAGAGCAGTCAGGACGGCGTCCGCGGCGCGTCTCCCCCCCTTCACACCCCATTCACACGGGGCTTCAGCGTCAACGCTTGACAGAGGGCGTGGCTGAAGTTGGGGCTGACGCGATTGTCATAGCAGCGTCAGCCAATGAAATTAGTCAGCAATAGGCCACTGTTGGAGCTGGTGTATTTGCATACAGCGATCTGATTGGCTGACACTTCCGTCGGCGCTTGAAAAGTTGAGCATGTCCCAACTTCTGCAGCGAGCAACGCCTCTGAAGCGGCGCCGACGGATCCACAATGCAGTTCGGCAACGCCTGACGTCACCCATTCAAAGTGAATGGGAAGCGTTGAAGCTGACGCCCCGTGTGAATGCGGCGTCAATTTCGTCCGCAAGAAACCCTGCATCATCTCAGCACCCCTCGGTCTTCGCTTTCGTCCGCGACAAACCCCGCATCATATCAACACCTAGCTCCGCCGCCCCCCTCCCCACCTTCCGCCGGCTTTTTTTGGATTGAAGGCAGCATAAATTTCGGTTTGAGGGCGGCATTCTCGTGGTTTGCCTAGAGCGCCAGTTGAGCTTGCTCAGGCCCTGGTGTCAGTATAATAGCGTCGACAAACTTGGTTGGTAAAAAAGGTGCACAACCAACAGTATCTGAGGGTTTCGCTAAAATGACTAAGTACAAGCGTGAAAGCGAAAGATTAAAGCACTGTACTGATGCTGTGACATGTTGCCTGGTAGATTCAAAAGATCGAAGAGTCGTTAGATAGAGACAAGATTAATTAAATATCACGTTTAACAGCTATAGTGAGACACGATCCTGTGATACATCCTTGATAAACTGTCCAACTTACACTGTTCTCTGGAGCTTAGACGAGCGCATGTGTGTGTGTGTGTGTGGCTGTCATACCTGCCAACATTTGGTTCAAGGGGGCGGGCAGAGGATCGGCGATGCCAGCTCAGCATTGTGATGTCTATCGGCCATCGGCGATGGACGATGGCATTGTCTATCAGCTCAACCCTAGTCCACAGTCATATTTGGGGTGATAGAAACACAATAAGTTTTTTTTTTTTATTCCCTGACGTTAAAATAGGATCCAAATCCCTCCCATTTTGAGACCAACTGCAACGTGATGTAGTGCGGTTTCCCCGCCCACCAAATTGATTGACAGTCGCGTATTAAATATGTCTCTGTAGTAATGCGCATATTCATATCAACAAGACAGGACGTGCTCAAAGCAACTGGGATTAAAAGATCTGTTTAGCTCTCTGTGATCATCAATCATCATCATCAAATGTGATCAAGAATGAGTTTTACAAGTTTAAAACTTGTATAAAACAGTGCATGTTTATAATATATTACAGTGATTTTACCGTCTTTACTTTATCCCCACAGCCTCGTGTCAGTAACAATATAAAAGAAGATGCTTCAATCCGGGTTTTTGGACGTTAAATCAGATTTATTTTGTACATAACGGATATCCATGCAGCAGTGGATATTAACGTGTATCCTGCCACATTTGCCATGCAAAAACAGTGCAAAGTTAAACGTGTGCACTGTGTGTGTGTGTCCGTTGTGTGTGTCTGTGAGTGCATGAACTTTGTAATGAAATTGTGTGTGACTCATCGAAAGGCTTGAATTTACTCCGCAAAAAATACATCAAATAATCATTGGGAAAGTTCCAACACAGGCTCATTCTGTAAATGTAGTCCCGTAGATGTTTTTGGAAACCGCGAATTATGTAGCCGGAGGTACGTACGGCTTCATTTCATTTTATTATTTTTTTAAACGAACGCTACGGGGCGGTATGACGCCGTTTCTTTTTACGCTTACCAGCTGACTGCTTACCTCCGTGTGGAGGGCTTTCCCGCCACAACCAGTTTGTCCCGTTAGCTCGTCGACGATGGGGTTCGAGTCTGGGGAAGAGCGGTTCCAGAAATCAGGTAAGACAAAAACAGAATCCAAAAAAATAAAATGAACGAGTAAACAGCAGGGTGAGAATATGGTAAAATCCGAAAACGTGGTAAAAATCAGACGAGGGCTTTTCTTTGTCTGGACAGCTTTTGTAAACCATTTGGTTGGGTTTAGGGGAAGTAAGTGGGTAGGTGGGTCAATCGATAAAATTGGTTGGGTTTAGGGAAGGAGGAGGGTGAGTCAGTTGATTGGATTGGTCGGCCGGCCAGTAAGTCAGTCAGACAGACAAACAGAAAGACAGACAGACAGACAAAATGACAGGCAGTCTGTCGACAGCGGCCTTTAGTGGGTTTAAGCGAGAACAGCGGGCGCTAATGGGACTCTCGAGAGAAATTTTAGATATGAAAAAGTGCACACAGCAGCCCCCCGTACCTCCCAGGATGTATTTCGCCGTCTCCAGAAACGTCCACAGGACTACGTTTTCAGAATGAGCCTGGGTTGGAAAATTCTTACTGTAATATTTCTCACAAACGTTACGTGAGATCTGCTTCCTTCATGCCTGTCTGTTATCTGATGCAGCCGAGGCGGAGATTGAGGCACACTCTGGCTGTTTCTCAATTATAAGTATGCAGAGAAAGGACTTGCGTTCTTGTGGAGACCATTCTTGCCAGGTATCTTAGAAAGAACGAACTCGGGAGACCACAAGAACAGAGAACGCGTTCTGTGAGGAATGAGATGCTGTGTTCTTCATGATGGTCACATGACCTTTACACGTTTTAAATGGAAAATTTTTTAAACATTACATCATTCATACAATGATTTATTGTTTTTCCCCTTTTCAAAATATATACTATGCATAAAATATTATGTTATATCTCTGAAATTTATTAATAAACCTATATAAAATGTGGTGCTTCCCACCTCCAGTCGCAATGAATTCTGGGACTTCTCGAGGGAGTTCGGTGCTCAAGTCTGCATCCATGCGTCCTCAATATCAAGAACACATCGGGGAAGTTTCACGCCTCCTCCGTTCTTGCGGTCTTGAGTATTGGAACTGAGCTTTGGCAGCTGATGATGACGTTACACGAGAACACGAGGACGCAAGATCGCTGAAGAACGCATATTGAGAAACAGCCTCTGACAGGCCCATGGGAACGGTGGGGAGAACTAGCATTAAAAGCACAGGCCACAAAAACAGCTACAATGTGTTCAAAGCAGAACATTGTAATATTCTGAAAGGTATAATAAAGAATCTGATGGGTGTTTTGGGCTGAAACTTTAGACACATTCTGGAGACACAAAAGACTTATCCTATATCATTAAAAGGGGGTCAAATAGGTGCACTTTAAAACAGGCACTGGAAACACATCTTGCATCAGTTCGTCATTTGTTATAATACAAACATATTATGACAGAATTTTGTATTGGGTTCAAATGAATTGATATGCTTCAAACGATGACCAACGTATTATTATGCCAACAAAAAGTACATACTGTAGCTGCTGCGTAAACCCACTAGCTAGTCTAGCCACTAGCCAAATAGCCTACTGATATGAGCCACAAGCTCACAGTGAGAATATTCTCGCACACATTTCAATCTAATGGAACTACTGCTTGCAAACTCAACACAGAGACTATACTGTAAATATTAAATGTAGTAAGATCATGTTTTTATAGGTGTCAGTTACAGTGGGAATCTCTTTACTGTCCTTTCTTTTTGTCATTGTCCCCAGCACTTAAAACAGATTCATTCGATACAGAGGAAGCATTCTCTGTTAATCACGCATCTTTATTTTATTAATAGATACTATAATAAGTGGTTATTGGCAGTGGTGTGCAGAGACATTAAAGAGCAGGGAAGGTTTTTTTTTTTGGGATCTGTCCGCAAAGTTGAAAAGGGTGATCCAGGCAATTTCACATTTAGGGGGCACTTTCTCTCCAAGAGAAAAAAGGGCAGGTGCTCAAGCCAAACTTTTACCTTCCCTTGAGTACATTTTTACTGCAGTATTGGTACTTTTACTCCACTACTTTCCTTCAACCTGGAGTTTATGGGGATTAGAAAAATCAATCATGTGATTCCTGTGCAATCAAATCGCACATAGGAGGTAAATCACATCATAATGAACAACCCCAAGACATAGGTGATATAAAAATGCAGCAAACTGTCTGGAAGCAGTAAACGTTTCCAAAAATATGTTCAAAATCTTTACAGACAATGAACCAGAGACTGTTTCGACTGAATGTCATTGATGAGAAGATGACTGATGTTTACTGTATGATGACGGAAATGGCCTTAAACACCCAGCAGGCACAAGAAGATGTCAACATGACCTCGTATTGACAGTGTACCCCAACGTCGTGGGGACATTGCATTTTGTTTGGAAATGAAAATTGGGTTGACATCAGAACCCAACGTTAGGCCGACCTCAATGTCCAACATCCAACCTAAAATCAACAAAATATCAACGTCTAATGAGGTTACAGCTTGACGTTGTGTGGACGTTACCACTATGACGTCTATCAGACATTGGATTTTGGTTGCCATACCTGATGAATAAATGTCAGTATTTGACATCAATATGACGTTGGTTTAAGATGTTGGCTCGACGTTGGATTTTGGTCACTTTCTAACACAACCTAAAATATCAACCACATTTCACGTAATTATTGGACATCAAAATAATGTTGTCCTTAGACGCTGGCTAGACATTGAATTTTGGTCACCTGACGTCACCACTTAATCTAACCTAATAATTACGGGCAATAACTAAATGCACTACAGAATGTTACGTTTACACACATCCACAAATTAAATGTAAATGCATCAGCTTTTCACAGTGTAATACTCAATACTCACCACTATTGAGTAGTTGTGAAAGGGCTACTTTTCACTCAATGTTTGAGTAATATTTACAACAGATACTTTTACTCTATTTGCACTACATTTTTAGGCAAGTAATGGTACTTTTATTTAAGTATGATTTTTCAGTACTCTTTCACCACTGGTCATGACTACTTAAGATTACCAAGACAATGAATCTTGCCAGTGTCTTGTTGTAGCATTGACCACTGATTGATAATAGATCAGGGGTATTGACACTTTTTATGTTGTGTTGGTAGTGCCATATTGTCATGAAAAAGACAGAGTAGTTGTGATGTATTTGTTTGTGTCAGGCATGAGACATCTTAAACAATGACACTGTTGCATTTAACATGACATACCTGAGCAAATGACACTTGATCACAGTTGTCATAAGCATGCATAAGATCTCATTCATTTTCATGATGTGTGTCATGTCATAATTATAAAGGTGTTATGACAGTGTTATAAACACCTTCAATGCTTGTTGCAGGCAGAAAGAGACAATGGATAACAACCAGTCTTTTTTGCTAACAATTTATTCCTATTTACTATTGGAGCTACTATACAATAATGGCACAGCCATATCAACCTGCAGCCCGGTTACTCACTGAAGCTAAGCAGGGCTGAGCCTGGTCAGTACCTGGATAAAAGACCACATAGGAAAACTAGATTGCTGTTGGAAGTGGTGTTAGTGAGGCCAGCAGGGAGTGCTCAACCTGTGGTCTGTGTGAGTCCTAATGCCCCAGTATAGTGAAGGGGACACTATACTGTTAGTGAGCACCGTCTTTCGGATGAGACGTTAAACCGAGGTCCTGACTCTCTGTGGTTATTAAAAATCTCATAGCATTTCTTGTAAAGAGCGGGAGTGTAACCCTGGTGTCCTGTCCAAATTCCCTCCATTGACCCTTAACCATTATGGCCTCCCAATCATCCCCATCCATTGAATTGGCTGTATCACTGTTTGTCCACTCCACCTATAGCTAGTGTGTGGTGACCGCACTGGCACCGTTGTCCAGTGGCTGCCGTCGCATTATCCAAGTGGGTGCTGCACACTGGTGGTGGTGAGGAGAGACACCCCCCCCCCCCCCCCCCATGATTGTGAAGCGCTTTTTACATTACATTACATACATTTTTTTAAATTAATAAATTAAAATAATAATAATAATAATTTTTTTACACAAATTATTTCAATGTCTTTTACTTCAAGGAACTGCTTTACCCATTTCATGTGTTCTGCATGGACATTGCTGGTTGGCTGATGAACATAAGGAAAGAAATACATGTTGCCAAAAGAGCTGTAACACAGGCCCAACTAGAAAACATCACCAAACCACTACTCTTCATTTTCTTGGGTTCAGACTTCCCCCAGTTTGACAACAAACTTGATGTCTCCCCGAAATTAGAGATTTGAATCACCCAACTTCTCTTGCTAGGCCTGAAAGAATGATTTGTTTGGCCCTCATCTGAACAACCTGCTGTGATCTGTTTAGAAAAGCTCAGTCAACAAAATCTTGAAATTTACCCCAGGTTTCACAGACAAGATTTAAGCTCAATCTCAGACTAAATTGTATATCTCAGATGTTTGAACTTAAAGAAACTTGCACTGACTGATCTCAAAATACCTCTGTCTTTGTTTTGTCTCAAGATGAACACCAATAATTTTATTTTCTAAGACAAAGTAATTAAAGTTACTTAAAAGTCCTAATTGAAATGTCCTAATACAGTCTTTGTCTAAGCCCTGTCTGTGAAACCAGGCCTGAGTCTGTCAGCTAAACTGGGCTTTCTATAGAATTGCTTTATCATCAGGTGCTAGATGATAAAATGCCAATAACTGGGAAGAGTCTGTGCTTTTATTTTTTTATCACTCTTCCTTTTTTTGATACTTTCAAATATCTTTTTATCAGCTCCAAAACTGCCTTCAGTCAGCAGTCAAAATCACATGACCAACTTTAACCTGTTATGAAATCTGCAAGGGGAAATATTTCTCCATCATACCAAATTCCTGATCATGTGTATCTCACTGAAATCACTGCATTTCACCCACAGGCATATGTCAAAACAATGTGACAATATTTTAAGTTCATTGTGACATGCCTCTGTGCCCTCGAAAGTTTCTTTATCTGCCTCTATTTCTCAGTACAACACACACAAACATATCTCATAATACAATCAACTACTGATGTATATAATCAAGTGCTTTCCCTACATTCTTTTCATCTTCAATAATCTGTTCCACTCTGATGTACATCACAATATGCGCAAGACGATGTCTGTTGGTACTTTCAGCTTTCAGAAAAGGTGTGTTAACAGCTCAAGCTGTGAGATTAATTTGCTAAAAAGGCAGATAGGCTATGCTTTTATGTTTACAGTGTAAAAACAGGTTTCAGGGATGGCACTCTAGATGATGTTTTGAGGATTTTGCGGCATCTTTAAGGAACATCATCATAGTGTATATTTGTTGAGAGTGTCAAGAGGCTGTGAAATGATTTTCACAAACTTTTGCACATGCATTCCTCTTAACCACTCTGAACACGATCTAGTAAAATAACAAAACAAAATGCAAACAAATTTGTTCCAAGCCTAATTACTATGTATGTTTGCCAAGCTGCCATGTTGACATCAGAGCCAGCACAGTCCCAGTGCCCTAGTTCCAAACTTTTAATGCATCTGTTTTTTTTTTAGTGATTATTATATTTTCATACATTCATTCATTCATTTTCTTTTCAGCTTCTTTTACTAATCAGGGGTCGCCACAGCTGAATGAACCGCCAACTTATCCAGCATATGTTTTTTAGGCAGAGGGTGAACTTCCATCTGCAACCCAACACTGGGAAACACCCATACACATTCATTCACACACATACACTACAGCCAATTTAGCTTATTCAATTCACCTATACCACATGTATTTGGACTGTGTGGGAAACCGGAGCACCCAGAGAAAACCCACGCGAGTACGGGGAGAACATGCAAACTCCACACAGAAATGCCAACTGACCCAGCCAGGGCTTGAAACAGCGAACTTCTTGCTGTGAGGTGATCGTGCTACCCACTGCACCACCCTGACACCCATTTTAGGGAAACATATACAGTCACATCAAAAAAGATGCAGACATTTCTCAAAATTCATTTTAATTAATTTAATTGTCAGTTAGGCCTTTTAACATGAGATTACGAGACTCTGATGCTGTCATGTTTAGCAAATTGTAAGAGTGCAAATTATCATATGCATTTGTTTTTATTGCAAAACATATCTTTTTCACCAAGAAAGTCCAAACAGATTCCAAAGGCAGATACTGATGAGATCAGGGACTGGTTAAAGAGCCCCTATTTTGCATGAAAAAAATGTCATATTTTGGTTTTAGAGGTCTCCAACAACAGGCTGATATGCATCCAAGGTCAAAAAACACTTTCATTGTCTTATAATATGCATTTATTTTTACCTTATTATCCCGGCCATTCATTTGTTCCCAAAACCCTCCTTAGTGCGAAGCTAATCTGCGGTGATTGGTCCAATGACCCAGTCTCTTGCGATTAGTCGACTGCATTCAGCACGAGACAGAGAGAAATGCCCACCACGACTATGAAGCAGCAGCCAGAGAGTATATGAGAGCCCAATGCAGGAATGCAATAAATCAATGCAGTTAAACACCAGCACATTGCTCTACTCTTAAACCTAACCCTAAGTAATAAGAACGACACACATTCGGTATTAATCCACACAGTGGCAAAAGCTGAACTATTTTGAAAACTGACCGCACCGCGCGTGTGAGGAACAGTCAATGGGGGCCATAGCAAAGACAAACAGCAGAGAACTCATTTATTTGTAAAGGAAGAAGCATGCGTCATGGTATTACCGTGGTTTTGGACGAGATATGTGAACAGCTCCATACAGATTTAACCTGAGAGATACAGTACAAGCACTGATCTATAATAGATAAGTGATTACAAGCCGCGTGGGGTGATTACAACTTATAACACACAATTAAACACATATTTTGCAAACTACACAAAACGAGGCAACAACTTTAATCACACTTACATGTTATGATCCAGAGGAACAAGAAACTGGTCCATTTGAACTGTAAAAGTTACTGACAAAGTCCCTGTCAAAGTTCCATAGTTTCTGCTGCTCCTTCAATAGCAAACAGCCAACGAATCCCACGTTGCAGCGTAGGTTATTGTATCAATCATCAGAAAAATGACAGGAACAAACACAGCACTAGGTTGGCTATACTGTGGTGTTGTTGTGAAAATGAACTTTAACCATTTATTCCCCAAAGCCAAATCTCTATCTGTCAGGGATCGTCATCTTCGCGTCATGATCAATGCCGTGATCCCCCACTCCTCCGCTAGTATCTAAAGTGAAAGTGCGTGCACATTTTACCGCAAATGGAAGTACATATTTGGTGATGTACCGCATCAATGTCGATGCGATCAAACAAAATATTCGACTCAATTCATTTATTCGACTCTGAGTCAAATATTTAGCTAAAGAATCAATAGTTTTAAATATGCTGCACTTTTAGATTTAAACCTAAGCTGGATGTTTTCATTCACTTAGAGCTGTGTTACACACTACACGGAAGCTCATTTTCAAAAACTCATAATAGGGGCTCTTTAAGATATATGTGTGGACTTTGGGGGTTTTATGATGTGGTCACATGTTGATTGGTCAGTTTGTATGTCTCTGTATTTGGGCTTTGGTCACATGATCAAGAAAGATATGGGTGGTAAATTTTGCCGCTCTGCTCTTTTCCTGCTCTGAGCTTTTCCTGCTCTGCTCCTCTCCTGCTCTCCTTTTCTGACTCTACTGCTATCAGGCTCTCTTTGGGGCCTACTCCTTGTTCTTTTTCTCCTTCTGTCTCAGGTAAATTTATTTTACATTTAAGCTGTGTACAATTAATATCATGTTTTTATCATTTAATGTTTTATCATTTTAAACAGTTATTTTATAACTTATTCAGTTGTAACCATCAAGAATTATTGTCATTAAATAATTTCATATTCAAGTATTTTGTGAATTATTTTTGATTTATCTTAACAATTAATTGCTTCATATTGCCCCTTATTAATAACCTCCTAGGGCCCGAGTGTCCACATACGTGTACAGCACATTTTTAGCTCTTAAGTGGCTATTTAAATACTTTGAATATTTTAGATTTTGTTACAGCCATACAGTGTCATCCAGCAATATGAAATGTCCCAAACCCTGTTTTTAACTGTCCAAAATGAAAAAAAAATTTGTTTTTACTCTCTGATAGTCAAAGAAAGTTAAAAAAAAAAATTATATGTTATTTATGCATAAAAGAAAATTCGGGAAAAAGTGTTTTATGTAACTTCGGATCACGAGTCCACATATATGGACATCATTTTTTCTCTAAAAGTACATCATATCAAAAGATGATACTTAGATTGCCCATGCAGTCACTTATCTATCAATGTAGAAAAGTGATGTAAAATTATCATTTTCATGATTTTAAAAAATATTTGCATACTGACCACCGGGTAAACTCCAGATCATAGATATATGTGTATATATGTGTATATCTCTGGCTCTGGATGGCCAGTCCTCCACTGCACCTTGGTCCCACATTCATTTCAAAGGAGCACTACCCTGTACTAAAATGGCGGCTCTGTTGACACATTCCTTCCAATAGACAACAACAGGGTTGGCGAGATCTATAGTAAATACAGTTGAAACCAGAAGTTTACATACACTCTAAAAAAGGAACATAACCATTTTTTTTTAAACGTCTGATGGTAAATCATACTAAACGTTTACTATTTTAGGTCTGTTAGGATTCCCTAAATCATTTACATTTGCTAAATGCCAGAATAATTAAGATATTTTTTTTTTGAGAATTTTTTATTAATTTCTAGACAGTCAAAAGTTTACATCCATTTCCTAGGTATTTTTTTTAGCTTTGCTTTTAAACTGTATAACTTTGGTCAAATGTTTTGGGTATACTTTCACAAGCTTCTCACAATAGTTTGAATCTTCCTATTGACAGAATTAGTGTAACTGAGTCAGATTTGTAGGCTGTCTTGCTCGCACAAGCTTTTGCCACAAATTTTCTATAGGATTGAGCTCAGGGTTTTGTGATGGCCACTCCAAAACATTCACTCTGTTGTCCTTAAAGCACATTTTAACTAATTTGGCAGTATGCTTAGGTTCATGGTCTGTTTGGAAGACCCATTTGTGGCCAAGTTTTAATTTCCTGGCTGATGTCTTGAAATGTTGCTTCAGTATTTCTACATAATGTTCTTTCTTCATGATGCCATCTATGCTGTGAAGTGGACCAGTCCCTCCTGCAGCAAAACAGCCCCACAACATGATACTGCCGCCCCCATACTTCACAGTTGGGATGGTGTTCCTAGGCTTGTAAGCTTTCCCCTTTGTCCTCCAATTGTAACACTGGTCATTATGGCCAAACAGTTCAATCTTAGTTCCATCAGACCACAGGACATGTCTCCAAAAATTTGTATTTTTCCCAGTGTAATTTAGAAAATTGTAATCTGGCTTTTTTTGTTGATTCTGGCTTGCTGATTTTCCCATGTTGTTACACATAGAAGCAGTGTGTTTGAAGTTTTCCTTAAATACTATTCTACATTTGTGCCTCCAATTAACTCAAATGTTTTCAATTAGCCAATCAGAAACTTCCAAAACCATGACACCATCATCTGAGCTTTTTCAGAGGCATAATAATCTTATTGTATGTAAACTTGACTTTCAAGAAAAGTTATAACAATTTCTCAAAAAATATCTCTCTCATTATTCTGCTATTAAGCATAACAGAAATAAATCTGATAATCCTAACTTACCTAAAAGAGAAAAAGTTTAGTCACATTAACATTTGATTTTTTTAATAGTTATGTGCCTTTTTATTCAGTGTATGTAAACCTTTGGTTTCAACTGTATCTACGGTATAAGCCTATAAGTGTACACCTGTAAATATACTGTTATTTTATTAGCATTATTATACTTTTATTGCATATCATATAACAAACGATGTCATTGTGATGCTATTTTGCTGCCAGCCAACCACTGCATTGCTAATCTCAGCTAAATTAATTTAGATATTTTAATTTGATTCTCAAACTTGTTTGTAGAACCAAATTAGCCAGAGGTCTTTTATCTTGATCCAGGATCTGTCAAATCATGTTTTGAGTGAGGCAAGAAGAAGTGACCCCAGGCTGTTGGTATTGATTATGGCTGCAGGTGCCACTGCTCGCATCCTTCTAACAGAGTTTGTTCTAATACATTTTAAAAGCCTGTCCTGCTTATTTAAATTTGAAATTAACATTGAAAACAGTTAATATAGGCTTCTCTGAAACTGTGAATATTTCACATTAATTTTATTTAGGCCAGATTATTATTTTTCTTAACAAACCAACACAATCTCACGGCAACTTGTGTTTTGGTGCTGAAGCATATAGCGGTCTTGTTTTGAAGCACTTCGCCTCAAAGGTTATTCGTTATTCTTTTTTATCTAGTAGTTAAATAACTAACGAAAAATATATTAGAAATAAGATACAAATTATAACAAATTAAATTCATTCAAAAATATTTTCTTTTCCAACAAAAATATACGAATTATATTTTTGTTTGTGCCCATCCAACTGTGCGATAATGATTTGTTCCACTCCTTGGAAAGTAAGGATTTAATTAATGCTTCACTGCTTCACAGCTGCTGGCAGCATGTTCAGGCAAAGTGTTTAATAGCAAAATTGGCTGGAAAAAATACATTTAGATTATAAATTATACATTTTAGAAAATATTTTAATATTAAAAAGGAATCATGAGTTTGATCCTATTATAATGCTTGGTTTCATTATATTTATCTTTATTTACAAGTAGCAGAGTATTTAAAGCTATTGTATAGGCTATTTCTGTCTGTTTGCATCCCTTTGTGCCCTCTGGCGGCATAGTTGCTAACTGTGGTCATACCTAAAAAACGCGTTCTTACTTCTTTAGAGCTGCGGCGGTACATGGTGCCGCGGTAATGGCCATATTAAAGTGTCACCTACTGTAGTTGTGTAAATTGTCATTCTAACTGTTTGAATAATTGTTGGTTGATTGTAATGCCTTGCATACTGTACCTTTGTTTTCAAGCTATCTGACATTATCAAGATTAATTAGTTCTGACAGTTTAATTGCAAAAGTATCTTGTCATATTTTATTACCGTTTTTTAAACTACAGAAAATTAACTGCGATTATGTGAGAAATGTTAAAGGTGTCTGAATAATTTTTGGTTTGACTTCATATTTTTTCAGGGAACTGTAATTGGGGAAAATATTATATTACATTAGACGTGCCTAGCATGTCTATACTGCGTCCATCAGTATTTTAGACACAGTTCAGACATGTCTTTGCACAGTGGGATTGAAAAGCATGAATCAGACATGAGTATTCCTTCAACTTTTTGTGTTGCTGATTTGATTGAAAGCTGAAAGGGGCTAAATGTAAAGCACAGATCTTAATCAGAGTAAAGTCTGGAGGTAGTTAGAGGCTAGATATAGGAAAACCAAACAAACTCTATAATACCACTGAGATAACATACGGATCACATACAGTGCACACACACATAGAAACACAACGGTTTTCCATATCAGACTGTTATATCTCCCACCACCCACCTGTGCGGAGGAGACAGCATTATGTAGTTTCGGTTTTAGCTTTCCGTTGTCCTCCTCCACCCATCAGCCCCTGTGACAGCCGAGTCTTTCGCGGGATTTTGTCCATCTGAAAACATGTGGTAAGCCTTGTGGAATGTTTTAAATGGCTCCCAGATGTGAACGTTAGACAGCTTTAACCCTTTCCCAACACCCTCCCAGGAGGAAGACAAATTCGACTGAAAGAACACCACAACCGCTCTAGATGCTAATTAGCTTTTATGTGGGCTCTAAAAGCGTCATATCACATGTCTGGATATGATGCTTCTACACATCAGCGCCTGGCTTGTTTTATGTGGCCTGCGATGAAAGTGTTTTGCTTTTATGCGTGTTTGTGCTACTAAGTAGTTTGCAAATTGAGGCAGTAAAGAGCTACTCTGCATCTCCATGCGCAGACACTGGGCTGCTAAGAGTTGACTGATGATAAAGGCTTACAACCCCTTTCCACATCAGCAATCTCTATTGTGCATCCCTTTTTTGTGTTTCTGCTTATGAGTATCTTCCTGGCCCTGTACATGTCTTTAAACTTATAGACCTACAGACATTGTGCACTTATGGATTTCAGCAGTATTGGAGATTATCTAATTTCATAGAAGCATAGAAGTTTGCAGTTCTTAATGTTCAGAAGTGTTCTCTGTGTTTTTTATTTTTATTTATTATTATTACTATTTTTATTATTATTATTATTATTATTATTATTATTATTGTTATTTCCTGCTGTAGTGTTTATTTGAGTTACCCCTGCAGGCAATGTTAATGTCATATTGATATTATACCCCAACCTATCCCCAACGTCGTGGGGACGTTGGATTTTGTTTGGAAATGAAAATCGGGTTAATGATAATCCAACCTAAAATCAACCAAATATCAACAACTAATCATGTTACACCTTGACGTTGTGTGGACGTTACAACTATGACATCTATCAAACGTTGGATTTTGATCACTTTCCAACACAACCTAAAATCAACCAAATTTTTTACGTTATTGGACGTCAAAATAACGTTGTCTTTAGACGCTGGCTAGACATTGAATTTTGGTCACCTGACGTCATGACCCTAAAACTAACCTAATATTAACATCTTATGATGTTGTGTGCCTGCTGGGACTGTTTCAATTCTATCAGTTGGAACCAGTCTGACCACTCTTTTCTGACCTCTAGCATCAACAAAATATTTTTGCCCCAAGAATTGCCACTCACTGGTATTCCAGTAAACTCCAGAAGGTTCTTACGGGTTTTAAAGTGCCCCTATATGGATTTTTAAAAATTACTCTTCATGCGGAGTGTAACACCCCAGCACACAATTTTGTGTTTAATAGACATCTAATGGACATCTAAACATTGACAGCGTAGCTAAAACAAGGCTAAACTAAAAGGGCTGTCAGTGAAAATCTAATAGACATCTAAGAATAGCCCAAATCTAGACTAGTCGTCAAATAGACAGATTAGACAGACTTTATATGTGTAGTCATTCATTTCTGTTTATTTGATGACTAGTCTAGTTTTGGCCTATTCTTACACGTCTATCAGATTTTCACTGACAGCCAAAATTTAGCCTTGTTTTAGCCAAGACGACTATGTTTAGACGTCTATTAGACATCTATTAGTCCTTTTTTTAAAAAAAATAAAAAATGCTTGCTGGGACAACTCTAAATGAATGAAAATATCTAGATGAGATTTAAATGGAAGGGGCTTCATGTATAAAGTTATTGACTCTAAAAAAAAGTTGATTCATTAACACTAGTTGTCCTCCAAACAAATCTTTACACGTTTTGTCATGATATCATGCAATATTTTCAGTTCACTTGTTGCACTCACAGACCTGGGAAAACTTAAACCCCCCTCCCTCAAACACTGTAGCAGATTGCAGGGGATCGTATTGCATTATGTTGCGAAGATTCTGTGATCTGCACTGTGAGGACAAATCCTTTTTTACTGCCTAAAGTCGAAGCTGTAAGTAATCAATTGTTAAAATTATTTTAACAGCAATACCACAGTATAGTATGTGCTGTGTTCCCATCATTTTACTGATGACTGCTACAACAACCTACCCTACAATGCAGGATTTGTAGGCTGGTTGTCATTAAAGGAAAGATCAGTACCAGAGACTACTGTATATACTATATGGGACCCCCATAACAAAATTTCTCTGGCCCACACAATCAGATTTTGCTTGGCCCACATGCCGCAGTGATATATGGTACATGACTGGACCAAGTCTGGCTTCCAGACAAGGACCAAACATGGACCATATCTGGGTCAAGTCACAACCAAGTTAATAACTCATAACTGGGCCTGAACTGAATATGTTGGTGTGTTCTGATTTGCAATGAAATTGATAAACCCAGGAAGCATTGCACTTTTGTCACACTGGGGGCGTACTTTTTCTCAAAGCAACCTGAATGGTAGAATTTTTTTTTCTTTACTCAAAAAATATTGTAATATATTTTAAATGTGGGCCAAACTTACATGGTCCACATATTAATTTTTAACATCTGGGCCAAATACTACATTTTATATCTGGCCCAAATCTTGTGTGCTGCCATAAAGACGGTGCCACCTCTGCCAAACCCAGGCCATGTTTGACCCACATGCTGTATGCCGGTGCCGGATGAATGCTGCTGTGCCAGCTATATGCCAAATCTGGGACAGAATTCTATGCTACCTGGGAACCTTTTCATACCTTAACTGGAACTTTGTTTGGTTATTTGGACCAGCTTCTGCTTTCTCCAAATCACAGCCTGTAAGTATAGTTAAAATAGGTTCCTTTTGTCCTCTGTAGCATGCAAAATAGGTACCCATATAGCAAAATTGTTCTGGCCCAGATCTTGTCTAGTCAGCTTTTGTTTGGCCCACATGCCACAGTGAATTTCGGTACATGACTGGACCAATTCTGGCTTCCATACAAGATCCAAACATGGACCATATCTGGGCCAAATCTCAGCCATGTTAATAACCCATAACTGGGCCTGAACTGGGCCAGATATGTTGGTGTGTCACGACTGCAGGGAATTTGAAAAGCATTGCGCTTTAGCTGCACTATGGGCATGCTTTTTCTCTAAGCAACCTAATTGGTAGAAATTGTCAAAAATACTTCAATATATTTTAAAAGTGGGTCAAGTTAAGCCAAACTTACGTGGCCCACATTTAAATTTTGAACATCTGGTACAAATACTACATCTGATATATGGCCCAGGTCTTGTGTGTCGGCTTAAAGACGATGCCACCTCTGCCAAACCTGGGCCATATTTGGCCCACATGCTGTATGCCAGGGTCAGATGAACACCTACTGTGCCAGCTTTATGCCAAATCTGGGCCAGAATTCTTTGCCACCTGGGTATTGAGTTGTGTGTGTTGAGTTGTCTCTCTGATTAACCAACTTTCACACCAGTTGAGGAAAGCACTAAGCTATGAAACCCATTCATTTCAGCCCTGCCGACCAAAGCGTACATACAGCAGAGTACATCTTAAAATATTGTGTGCACGCTGCAATCAAAGATCAAAACAGTTTAACTATTGATTAATATAGAATGTTTGTCATTATTACTTGGTGTTATGATGAAGAATAGAGCAAAACACTTGTGCACAAACTGCAGCGCTTCATCAATATGTTCCTGCATTGGGCTCACATACATACTGTACCATGAATGCTTACTTCAACACTTACAGTATAAGCCATGATAGGCGTTCCTTTTCAGACATGTGTTGCAAGCAGTAGACCAATCACAACATACTAGGTCATCAGACCAATATCTGCAGATTAGCATCACACAAAGGAGGGGTTTGGAATAATGAATCACTAAACAATTTATATGGGAGTCATTGGGATAAGTAAATAAAAAATAAATGTACATTATTACACAATGAATTTTTTAAGCATATTATCTTTTTGTTGGGAACTCCCAAAAGCAAAACATTAACCTGCTATAATCCATAATTGGGTCACTTGCAAAGTTTAAAAAAAAAGAAAAATGTACCATCTACCATAGAATTGCTCTCAGTAAGACCTTTAACATGCATTCTGAAAACACATTTAATCCAGACTTTAAGTTAATAATGCATTCAGTGTGATTGTTGGTATGTGGGAAATGTTTAGTACTTGCTTTGCATTTTTCATGTGCAAAGCCTTCCCGTGTTCACGTGGGTTTCCTATGGGTGCTTCGGTTTTCCCCAGAGTCCAAAGACATGCGGTATAGGTGAATTGAAGCAACTAAATTGGCTGTAGTGTATACGTGTGCATGTGAATGTGAGAGCATGTATGGGTGTTTCCCAGTACTGGGTTGCGGATGGAAGGGCATCCACTGTGTAAAACATATGCTGGAATAGTTGGTGGTTCATTCCACTGTGGTGACCTCTGATAAATCAGAGACTAAGCCAAAGGAAAATGAATGAATGAATGTGCAAAGCTTTGGAATGAACACCCAGACCTCCTAAACTCTTCCTTCACTGCTACAGTTGCAATCAGAATTATTGAACCCCCTTTGAATTTTTTTTCTTTTTTAAATATTTCCCAAATTATGTTTAACAGAACAAGGAAATTTTCACAGTATGTCTGATAATATTTTTTCTTCTGGAGAAAGTCTTATTTGTTTTATTTCGACTAGAATAAAAGCAGTTTTTAATTTTTTAAAACCCATTTTAAGGTCAAAATTATTAGCCCCTTTAAGCTATATATTTTTTCAATAGTCTACAGAACAAACCATCATTATACAAAAACTTGCCTAATTACCCTAACCTGCCTAGTTAACCTAATTAACCCAGTTAAGCCTTTAAATGTCACTTTAAGCTGTATAGAAGTGTGTTGAAAAATATCTAGTAAAATATTATTTACTGTCATCATGGCAAAGACAAAATAAATCAGTTATTAGAGATGAGTTATTAAAACTATTATGTTTAGAAATGTGTTGAAAAAAAATTCTCTCCGTTAAACAGAAATTGGGGGAAAAAATAAACAGGGGGGCTAATAAATCAGGGGGTTGAATAATTCTGATTGCAACTGTATATATATATCATGAGATGTCTATTGGTAAAAAAAAAAAGCATTTTATGAGGCAGCATCTTTTACTCTGCCTGCATTTGCCTTTATTCTGGAAGAATGCCAAAGATGTCTGAAAATGCTCTACAAATTCACTAGATTTTATAAAAGAGTTAATGCAGAGCCTTGCTGCAGTGCTAAGAAACTGAACCCACTGAACCATTCCTGCAGACAGTAAATCATGCTGAGATATTCATACATATCACACAACATGAAGGTTTCATTTCTGTAAACTCCCTAATATCTGATTTCTTGGATTATTTATCATTCTTAAAATGTAGTCATCAATACAAGAGCACATGGGATGACCACAACAAGGTTTTTAGTGAATTGCAGTAATCGCATTATACCTAAACATTTTGACCAACTATGCTGATTTAATTGAGAATATATCTTGACATGTCGTCACCTTAGAATTATAAGGTTCTATAAAATTAAGTTATTGAGATATTCTTATTAAATGACAACTTATTTACATTATGGCATGTTTTTTTTTTTTATGTTGTTTACATTTTGATACTTTCTATTTAAAAAACAAATGTTACACACATGCTGTTTGCCATGGAATGCAAAAACTTTGAAGCTCAATATCTCAAAATCATTCAGAACGCAGATAGAACCTTATAATTCTAAGGTGACAATGTTTCTCTATTCAAATCATTTATTCATTCATTTTCTTTTTGGCTTAGTCCCTTTGTTAATCAGGGGTCGCCACAGCGGAATGAACCACCAACTAATCCAGCATATGTTTTACGCAGCGGATGCCCTTCCACCTGCAACCCATCACTGGGAAACACCCATACACCAAGTCGCCCTATTCAGTTCAGTATCAGTAAATAAAATTCAACAAAACCCACTGTTTTCAGGTAAAAAAAAAAAAAAAAAAAAATGAGTTATAAACAAAAGGCAGTACAAAATCTGTACGAAGCAGCTAAATCCTCTGATATTGTTCAAGCTGTGTGGTTAACATTCTGAAGCCAATCTACTTAATAAAGAGCACATGAAGCTCTTTATGGTGAACATCACAACTTGTAAACTCATAGCATGTGTAAACTGCTGACAAATATGGCACAATTTGTCAAAATAATATGTTTTTGTACTAACCATTGTGAACATTGGTCAGTTCATACGAATTACTACAAATTCATTGTGACAGGGCTGGCTTTAAAAAGTAATTTTTGGTTTCATTTCCTTCTAATGTGTCTTTGTTACAATGTATCCATTTAAGAACATGTTAATTACAGGTATATGTACTTCTCCATATTATTTTTTTATCATTAACTGATAAACAAAGCGGGCGACATGGTGGCCCAGTGGTTAGCACTGTAGCCTCACAGCAAGAAGGTCGCTGGTTCGAGTCCTGGCTGGGCCAGTTGGCATTTCTGGCCCACTCAGTCAGAGTGGCCAGAGTGGAGTTTGCATGTTGTTTGCGTGGGTTTCCTCCAGGTGTTCTGGTTTTACCCACAGTCCAAAGACATGCACTATAGGTGAATTGAATTAAACTAAATTGACCGTACTGTATGTGTGTGAATGAGTGTTTATAGATGTTCCCAGTACTGGGTTGCAGCTAAAAGAGCATCCACTGTGTAAAACATATGCTTCATTCCGCTGTGGTGACCCCTGATGAATAAAGGGACTAAGCTGAAGAAAAAATAAATGAATGAATGAATGAATAAATGAATGATATGAATGAATGATAAACAGACCTGCTGTGATCTCTGAGGTTAATCAATGTGCAATTGCAGAACCTGTTCACATGTCTAATAGTGGAATTTGAGCAGAAAAACTACCTACTGTACTGTAAAATCTGGTTAATCACTTGACTAAGGGCTTACTCACACTATGCTATCCGAACCGTGCCCAGGCCCGTTTCCCGGATCATTTGAGAAGTGTGAGTGCTCTGAATCGGCCTCAGGCACGGTACACTTGGGTGGCCCTGGCCCAGTTGGAAGAGGTGGGCCAGAGCGCGGTTCACTTGGGCTCAGGCGCGGTACGCTTACAGTGTGAGTGCAAGCGTGCTTGAGCCCGAAACTGAAAGCGAGACGTGACTTTTAAGGGACTGTTTCATATGGATTAATTAATCATTCGTACTGTTCAATGAACGCAAACTGTCGTAGATTATTAAAGACGCAAACCCCTCACTGCACGTCAGCTGTGCCTTCAGCAAACCTCCTAATTCCTGCAGCACGAGGACTTTATGATTGTTTATGAGCGTCAAAAGTGGCTGATCTGTTCGGCGAAGTATTAGGCTGCATGTCACCGCATATCAAACGACTTAAACGATATAACTAAAGAAATCTCCACTGTGCTGAGCGAGAGCGCTTACTGAGCAGCGCGTCATCGATGACGGAAGCGAGCCCAGGCCCGAATGTAATGTGAGTGCGGGCCGTCGGGGGAGACGAGAGGGGGGACAAGCGTGCTTTGGCCCGATTCAAGGCAACTGTACATAGTGTGAGTACGGCCTTAGCAACATGCACCATTGGGCAGACACCAGTGCACTCATAGGCTAAGGACTAGTTTGGTTAAAGGTTAGTTGTATAAAATTATGCATAATTAAAGTACTGGATATTTACAGGTAGCAAAGAATTCTGGCCCAGATTTGGCATAAATCTGGCACAGAAGGCATTCATTCGGCTCTGGCATACAGCATGTGGGCCAAATATGGCCCTGGTTTGGCTGAGGTGGCACCGTCTTTAAGGCGGCACACAATACTTGGGCCAGATGTAAAATGTAGTATTTGGCCCAGATGTTAAATATTGATATGTGGGCCATGTAAGTTTGGCCTATCTTGACCCACATTTAAAATATATTTTTATTACACAGCACAATCCTCAGAGTAAAATGTACTTAGTTCAGAAAATATCTGGTCCCTCTCTAAACTGAGTAAAACCTAAGCCGCGGTCACACTGGACTTTTCCCTCCATAGACTTCCATTCATACGCACGCGAATGCGTCAGACCGGACACGCAAGTTCATACGTCAGATTTCGCAGGTTGCTGCGGTGCAAAGTTCAAACTTGGTGAACTCTGACCTGCGAAATCGCATCACTTGACTGCGTAAGACCAATCCAGGATCAAAACATGACCTCTCTGAACATAAATTTAAATCATGGAGCAATCGCTCGCTTTTTTTAATGTCTAATCATCTTGTTTAATCCCGCCCCTTTTCGCAGCGCCGTACGACAGAATTTCGCAAACTCAAACTCTAGTGTGACTGCGGCTTCACTCAACAGCAGAGTTAAAGTTAATGAGACAATGATGGGGTTAATTAAGGGATGATTGAGCACTGATGATGAACACCTGCTGTTAATAAGCAGAAACAGAAGAGAAGCAGCAGCAGCTTCACTCATTGCTCATCTGTTTGACTTTATTTCTGTCAGATGTTCACAAAAGTCCATATGAGATTTATTGAGAATTAACCATTTTAGTTATTTACATTTTACAAAAAAAAAAAAACATGTTTTTTTTCCCCCAATGTCACCATTGTGGAGAAAAGAGGTTGATGTACTTGGGCTTGATTTCTAATGTTGATTTTTCTTTGCTTGCTATGACAAGTGTAAAGAGAGCAAATATGATCAGGTGACTGATCCTGTATTGATTCTTACTCTTGATAAGAGTTAGGGGAGCGCAGGGCACAAAGTAACGCGGGGTTAAATGTAACATGGAGTTTTAAGCTATTTGCTCAGGATTAACCATGGCATGCTTCCGAGGTCTTTACCACAGTGTCAGCAGACATCTTCCTGCCAATTGTTGAAAAAATTCGGCGAAATTTAGATGAGAAACACAGGAGAAACCATTTTTGCAGCATAAAAGTATTTTTTACTATAGTCAATATTTTTTTATTTAAAAAAGATCTGTGAAAGTATGTTAGTAAAATCTTATATTGTTGTGATCACCGTCTTCTAGGCTAAAAGATGAAACCATTTTGAAAGATGTAAAAAACACACACTGACTGCTAGCCAGTTTTGAGGAAAACACGACACGTGGGCTTAGTTGTAACAGGTTGTTACAATTAAGCCACACACTGTTGGACGCCAATTAAACCAACACAATATTTTCTTTGAATTTTGAGTGTAATGCTGAGAACATTTTAAATAAAAATGTTTTTTAATAAAAAATATTATTTTAATAGAAAAAATATATATTTTATTGCTAATAATGCAAAAAAATGCATTGTATAATAATGGATAAATGGATAATAATGCAAATAGATTCAAATGTGTTATCCAATAAACAAATAAATAAACTAACATACTGTGTAATGTAGAACAAAAAGAAATGAGCCAATTACTGAGGAACTATAGCTACTATTTAAAGTAAACTGAATTTAAATTGTGTGAAATTAGCCTTTATAAGCATGTTACAACTAACCCTCTGTCTGTTACAACTTGCCCCGCAGGTGGGGTAAATAGTTACATTTATACTCCTGGCACTTTTGGCAATACTGCACAGAAACCATAGATCCGGCGATCATAATTTGAGTGCTCATTTGTAGGAGAGGCTTTTGTGATGCTGGTAAAAAAAAATATGGTTTGTCTAACCCAGGGATGGGCAAACTTGATCCTGGAGGGCCGGTGTCCCTGCAGACATTTGCTCCAACCCTAATCAAACACACTTGCCTGCAGCTTTCCAGTGATCTTGAAGACACTTGCTGCGTCCCAATCCGCATACTATCCATCCTAAATAGTATGTGAAAGTAGAATTAGTATGTCCCAAATCGTAGTATGTTGAAAAGAGTATGCCAAAAACTCCCGGATGGTTTACTATTTCCGGTCAAAATTTTAAGTGTAGAAGCGTCCATACTCTAACCGCTGATATTGCCCACAGTACATTGCGCGTTGGACGTGAATTCGATTAGAACTAAAAAACGCGGGTGAAAAGTGTAAACAAACTACAAACATGACGGACGCGCGAGACCAACCGTCAAGCAGAGAGGCTTCGGTAAAGATGTTTGTATGACTGTTAATTACTATCTAGCCCACTGGAGAATATTTAAATACCGCTGTCTGTGTTATATATCTGCAACAACAATACTGAACTTATATAAAGACGTGTTTGGACATTACCGTCTGAATGCAGAATTATCCAAAGACCTGAGGAGATTTCTCTGCATAAAAGAATCGTGAATGGGAGATTAACCTGCTGCTGCTTCTCCAATAAGGTAGGAAATTAAATACGACAGAAAGATGGATGATTGACAGGGCTCTTAACTAAGCAACACAACGATCTGTGAAACGAGGAAGTAGTATGTCCCAAAGCTTGCATACTTTTCTGTTACTCACTCAAAAGTATATATTTTTCGTCCACAAAAAAAGTACATACTTTTAGGTCGTAGTATAAGTATGCGAATTGGGACGCAGCAACTGATTAATGTGTTCAGGTGTGTTTGACTAGTGTTGGAGCAAAAGTCTGCAGGGACACCGGCCCTCCAGGATCAAGTTTGTCCATCCCTGGTCTAACCCCATTACTTTTATTATTTGACCAAAACTAAAAAGTGTTACTTTGTGCCCCGCTCTCCCCTACTGTATAAGAGATTATGTTTGACTTTGTAAATTATGTATAAATTATGCTTTATCATATTAGAAACAAAATTCAGTGTTTTTTTAAAACACATTGAGCATCTGAATCACTTTAGAGACACAAACATCAATAATCAGCGTATGTATCTCAACAGTGGTTAGTTTTTTTTTTGGCTGCAGTGTACGCTAAGAGAATCATACAACATTCATCTATAGTTCCCAGCATGCACGGTGAAAAAAAAAAAACTCACCATAGTTGAGAAGCATACTCTGGCTGCGTCCGAAACCGCATACTTCCATACTATACAGTACGCTTAAATCAGTATGCGAGCTGAGTAGTATGTCCGAATTCTTAGAATTCGAAAATCAGTATGCGAGAAGTACCCGGATGACTTACTACTTCCGGCGAGATTCTGAAGTGCGCATCCCATGGACGCTGCGCTATCCCATGATGCCCCGCGAGAGAATTTATGAATGGACGTGAAGCGACGCAACTGACGCAGGTAGGTCACGTGACCATGACAAAATGGCGGATGTAGTACGTCCGAAATCCATTCATACTGCTCACATTCATACTGTATAGAACGTACTTTTCCAACGGCCGAGTAGTACGTTTAAATTCAAATGCAGTACCTACTGAGTAGTAGGCGGTTTCAGACGCAGCCACTGATTCTTTATGTCCGTGTGTTTTAGATGTTCAATGTTTTTTATGATCTGATAAAAGTTCCGTTTTTGTGATCCAGTGCTACTTTTGTGATAACACTATTCAGAATTAATAGGTCAAAACTAGATTTACTGATTTGACCAGTGACTAAATCACCACAGAATCAATTATCCAGAGCACAATTGCTCTCTTTATACAATGTTTGCCACAATACACTATTTGGCAAACAAAGAGAAACTAACATTAGAAATCGAGTCAGAGCCCAAGTCAAGCAACTACTGCTCTCCTCAATGGTGACAGCTTTAAACAAAAAGTGGTGTTTTTTTTATTGTTATTGTAAAATATTACTTAGTTCTTAATAATATCACTATATGGAATTTTGTAGAGTGTGGCAGAATTAAGGCTAAACCGGTTGTTAATAAGTAAAGCTGCTGTTTGTAGAGTTGCTTAATGATGCTCTGGTGAAATTTGGAGAAGTTCAATGTGTTTTATTTCAGTTTATTTCATCTACGGCTGTGACTGAAGTCAGTTGTAGTTTTGTTTCTCTTCTCTGTTTCTGCTTATTAACAGAAGGTGTTCATCATCAGTGCTCAATCAACACTTAATTAATTTAACTCTGCTGTTGAGTATATTTTACTAAATTTGGAAAAGGACCAAATACACTCTGAAAGAAAAAAAATTCTACCAATCAAGGGTGCGTTTCCCAAACAACGACGTAACTCGCGGCTGAACTATCATAGTATGATGCATAGTTTGGGAAAAGAACGATGTAGTGACGAGTGTTTCCCAAAACCCCTAGTTTCTCTGTCGAAGATCCATCGCTTGAACCACGTTAGTTATAGCGTAAAACGCCCATAATAATGCTCTAAACGGGGTGTAGTAACTACTTCTTTAGAGAAGAACCCCATCGTTTCTTTGTGCGAATTGTATTGTTTTACACGAACAAGCATTTAAAATAAAATCTAATATTAGTTGTGGTAAAAACATGCACTCCTTTTCCATATTCATTGAAATATATGTAAATAGCACATATAGGGCCTGTGTTTTCTTTACTAATATTATTGAGAAGTTGAACATTACATATTCTATTCTAAAACATAAAATCACTTACAAAAGCACTATTCTAATATCATATATAAATCATATAATTAAATAAATAATGAGGCTATTTATTATAAATATATTTACTTTAATAATAATATTAATAATATTAATAATGATGATGATGATTATTATTATTATTATTATTATTATTAAGTAGGATTTTGTTTATTTATTTTTTGTTTTTTTTTAAAGTATACTTTTTACAGTTTGACACATGCAAACAGCAGAAAGTTCTAACTAACAAGCCCATGTCATATACAGTACAGATACTTAATAAATAACCCACTATAAATTAAAATAATTAACGCATGCTATGTTTTTTGTTTTCACAAGCTTTAAAGATGTAACATAAATTCCGCTTTTAAATAATAGGTCACCCATAGCTTTTGCAATGAGGCTGTGTTCAAAATGACATCAATGTTTTCAAAGTGCACTGCGAAGGGAGCACAATTGTAAACATGAAGATCGCTAAAACTGAACTATAAAAATACTTTGAAAGCAAATCTAAGAGAGATGACCTTAATGCTTTTTTATTTTAATAATTCCAATTTTGAATGTTAGAATGTTCAAAAATGAATATGGGATAAGTGGGAATAGAACACAGCCAAGAATCATGTTTCTAACTACAGCTCCAGAGGTGTCGTTTCAAGTTTGCGACGCAGTTTGCGAATGTTCGTTGGAGCGATGGATTTGGGAAATGGCAAATCAACAAACTATCTTTGTAACGACGGAACTTGCGACCTTAGTTGACTAACGATGATTTTGGGAAATGCACCCCTGATCGCTTCGAAAAAAAGTGCGCTCATAGCAAGCCCAAAGCACAATGATTCATAGGTTTATCAATTTCATTTTAGTCGTGACACACCAAGATATCTGACCCAGTTCAGGCTCAGTTATGGGTTATTAACTTGGCTGAGACTTGGCCCATATATGGTTCATGTTTGGCCCTTGTCTAGAAGTCAGACTTGGTTCAGACACGTACTGTAATTCACTGCAGCATGTGGGCCAAACAAAAGCTGACTGAGTGGGCCAGAGCTGGGCCAGAGATATTTTGCATTGTGGGTTATGTGTAACAAACACATTTAAAATCAAATTATCAAAATGCGTAATAATTTTAAATGAGTTCAAACTTATAAATCTCATTGTGTTCCATTTTGTTTGCATGTCAGACAGCAAAACGTGCTTCAGTCTTTCTTAGAACAGAGAATTAAATTCTTGGAAGTTAGGCTTAAAAAATGAATCAACTGAGATGAGCACTGAGGTTTTGTAATGCTTTTCAGGCATGTTGTAAAAGATTTGAGGGGGACTGGAGAGGTTGAGGGAGGTGAAGTAATGGCGTCACTGCTGGAGGTGGAGTCGTGGAGCTGATAGATTTCCTCCAAGCAACAAACTCAAGTGACCCCATTCACTCCTCTCGCTCTCCTTCGCTCGTCTTGGCTCAGTACTCTGTGAAGCAGTTGTCCAACACACTAGCAGTCATGCCAGGCAGGCTGCTTTCTGGACTGAGGCTTTTTATTATGAGACGTAATCATTTAGTGCTGCAGACTCTAGGAAAATCACATGTAAGCAGAGGCAAAACTCACAGGATCCCTGAGTAGTGCAGTCTGTATCTCTATGAATGAGAGAAATATCTCTATGAATGACAACTGGTTGACTAAGAAAATCTTTAGTCAGGGACAGCCCTAGTTCACAGCGCAGAATCCAAGATATGTGAATTCTAAATTTATTCAGCATCAGCCCAAAGTGGCATAAGGTCTGTTTAATTTTGTTAGTTTAACGTGTATATTGTAAAACTGTCCACGTATGTTTGTAATCAGGCAACAGACATTTTGGATTGTGCTGCCTGTTGAAACAAACACATGTATACTGTGAATATAAGCATTTAATACATGAGCAATATCACACGAGTAGCAGTGTGATGTGGCTGTATATCGGTACTGGTGGGAGGCGTCCTAGTGCCCCCACCAATGATGATATTGCGTGTAATATTGCGTTTATACAACTGTTCGACAGCATAATATTGTGTATAAAAAAGAAAATCAAACATGGAGTCTCAAAAACCCTTTTGTACGAGGAACTACTTTCTTCCACCATTCATTCACATCTGTAGCTGACAGTCAGAAAAGCAGAAACCGTTGCTACTTCACCGACGTCACTTTAGAATTAGTATTTGAATGATTCTCTAGCGTAATGTCTAAAGTGATGACAAAACAGGTGATTTTTGCTCACATTTTAAGATTATAAGGCTGAACGTCATGAAGTGCCATCAATATACAGCGATTTTCCTAGTATTTCTCTGTTGCAATAATTATTTCACAATAATTAACCCCAAAAAAAGCCAGAGCAAAGCAAACACCACCAGTTACTGTGGTATAAATACAGCAATACAAAATACAAAAGAGAGAGAGATCGACTTAGAATGTCACTTCCCTGCTGAAAAATCCAGCTTAAACCAGCCTAGGATGGTTGGCTGGTTTTAGCTAGTCGACCAGCCTGGTTTTAGAGGGGTTTTGGCCATTTCCAGGCTGGTTTCCAGCCATTTCCAGCCTGGTCTTAGCTGGTCAGGCTGGAAAATGACCAGCTTAAACTAGCTAAAACCAGCTTGACCTGCCTGGTTTAAGCTGGACATAGCTGGTTTTGGCTGGTCAAGCTGGTTTTAGCTGGTCAACTCCCAGCCTGACCAGCTAAGACCAGGCTGGAAATGGCTGGAAACCAGCCTGGAAATGGCCAAAACCCCTCTAAAACCAGGCTGATCGACCAGCTAAAACCAGCCAACCAGCTTGGGCTGGTTAAGGTTGGATTTTTCAGCAGGGTTGCCTGATTTATAATGATTTGTTCAGCTGTAGTTTAAAATACACGAGAAAATGCTGTTTTTCTCCCTGTAAGGACTCATTATGCAGTCTCTGTCGCCATCTTGTGGTGGAATGTCAATCGTCACTTTCTTTGGTCTGCTCATGGCTGATGGCGGCTGATGCACTGAATCCGATGCTCCGAAATTATAAATATTTTAAAATAGGCACTGTCCTTATGAATAAACTACATAGTTGCAATCTAAACAACTACATTCTCTACTAAAAAAAAGCCTCAAAAGTACATTATGTTGTCCAACAGCAGCAATGTTTGTCAAACTGTAAAGTGTCCTCTGCTTGTCTCTGGATGTGGGCGAAGTAATACACAAGGGTAAAGGGTTACCTCTTAACAAGTGCTGTTATTTGCAGAATATCACACGGCTATCAGCCAATCAGATTCAAGAACCAGACAGAACTGTTGTATATGTTTATGCATAATGTCATATCACTCAGCTTCACTGTAAAGAATAATCTGTAAATTATGTTAAAAAGCTGGTAGCAGGGTTGCCAGCCAGTAACTGTATTTTTTATAGTTGCAATGCTGCAGTCACATTTACAGAATATTGCTGTAATCTGTGATTATGTTAAAAAAAAAAACTGTATTTAATAAATTGCTGTATTTTTACAGTAAACTTATGCAATATTTATCATAAAATGTAGTATGTAAAATATACTTTTTTGTTAACTATTAACTGTATAAGCAGTTTTGTAATTCTTTGGGACTGAAAGGACACCAATTAAATATCATATTTTTTCTGCAAAAGTTTATATTAAATTTTAAAATATTACATTTTCAAATACATTAAAACCACAAAATACAACTCTAAATAAATCTCTGTCCCTTTCTTGAGTATAATTATAATTAAGCCTACTTGCGGAAGTGCACTCGTTTTTGCGATTGTTTTAGAACTTCTGATTTAGCTGCCTATGGGAGAAATGACTAGGAATAATAAACCGCAGAAAACTGTCAAACTACTTGCTCTACAAACAAGTGTTTGCGTGATTATACAGACAAAGCAGAATCATATAATAAGAAAATGTCAGTTTGCAACATCAAGCAGCATAACGAGCTGTTTTTAACGTCTAAAAATGAATGGAAGTGAATGAGAGTGGAAGTCTCGAGCCCAAAAAAAATTGGGTGAATATAAAGGATAAAAAAAGGATAAAGTGAATATTTCATCCTCAAACTAGGTGGCAAAAAGATAGCTCACTCGCTCATTCTAGCTAAAATAAACCCCTCTACCACTTCAGTTGAAAATATTAGGTTTTAACAAGGAATCAATTTATCTACTTATCTAATTAATCTATTCGTTTTTGACAACTGAAGAAGTGTATTGTGTGAAATATGAAGTGTATTGTGCTCATTCTGAAAATGTAGCCCTGTATACGTTTCTGGAGATCGTGAATTATGTAGCCAGAGTTACGTATGACTGCATTTTACCTTTCAAACAAATGCTACGGGCGGTATGACGTCGTTCCTTTTCGCGTTAACCAGTTGACCGCATACCTGCATGTGGACGGCTTTCCCGGTATTACCAGTTTGTCGGTAGCTTGACACGTACAGTTAAAGTCAGAATTATTAGCCCCCCTAAATTATTAGCCCCCCTGTTTATTTTTTTCCCGTTTTCTGTTTAATGGAGATCAGATTTTTTCAACACATTTCTAAACATTATAGTTTTAATAACATATCTCTAATAACTGATTTATTTTATCTTTGCCAAGATGACAGTAAATAATATTTTCTAGATATTTTTCAAGACACTTCTATACAGCTTAAAGTGACATTTAAAGGCTTAACTAGGCTAATTAGGTTAACTGGGCAAGTTAGGGTAATTAGGCAAGTTATTGTATAATGATGGTTTGATCTGTAGACTATCGAAACAAAAATTAGCCTAAAGGGGCTAATAATTTTGTCCTTAAATTGTTTAATAAAAAAATAAAAACAGTTTTTTTTTAGTCGAAATAAAACAAATAAGATTTTCCCCAGAAGAAAAAAATATTATCAGACATACTGTGAAAATTTCTTTGCTCTGTTAAACATCATTTGGGAAATATTTAAAAAAGAGAAAAAATTCAAAGGGAGGCTAATAGTTCAGACTTCAACTGTACGTCGGCGGACTTGAGATGCAGAGTGGAGTTGACCGCGATGACAGGGTTTGAGTCCGGTAAAGAACGGTTTCAGAAAGCAGGTAAAACAAAAACAGAAACAAAAAATTAAAATAAACAAGTAAATAACAGGGTGAGCATGTGGGAAAATCTGAAATTGTGGTAAAAATCTTTTTCTGGATTGCTTTTCTAAACACTGTTGGTTGGGTTTAGGAAAGGAGGTGGGCGGGTCAATAGATGCTTTTCAAAATACTATTGGTTGGGTTTAGTGTAGGGGGTGAGTAGGGTTATCGATCGGTTGGTCAGTCAGTCAGTAAGTTAGTCAACAGTGGCATCTGGTGGATTTATGGGAGAAGAGCAGGCGCGAATGGCACTCACAAGAGAAATTTGTGATCTCAAATAGCATACACAATGGCCTCTGACGAATTTACGAAAACAAAAAAGAAGAAGAAAAAAAACATAGCTCCTGGGAAGTATTTTGCTCTCTCCAGAAATGTATATAGGGATACGTAATCAGAATGAGCCTGGGTTGGTTGTGTGTGTGCTGTTGGAGCATCAAAGCAGAGCTCATCATTATTCATGAATCTTCCAAATATGGTAAAAACTAACCATTTCATGTTAGGGCCAATTTCTAGGGTTGGAAATGGAAATGTAAAACTATTTCTGGAGGATTTTTGCACTTACCTAAGCCACAAACCTTCTATTTCTATACTTCTATATCATTGTTCTTTTTGTATCATTGCATTCTATGGCAGATTTACATGTTTTTGTTTAAGGAAAGCTATTCCATATGCAGACCAAGTCAATATATATTGATGAAAAATTGCCAAATGGTTAAAAATAACTTTAAAAAATCAACTCCATTTATAAATGTCTTAGATACTCCTACTGAGTTAAGAAGAGCGCTGTGTGATAGTGAAGTTGGAGCAAGTGTGTTACTACAGTATGTGCGTCTGGACATGGATGTAACATACTATGCCAAGAAAGATTAGAGCTTGTTCTTCTTTCTGTCTCTAACACACACACACCTTCCTCAGATCCCTCCCTGCATCCTCCACTAGCCCTTAAAGAAATGCAGTCATGCTTTATAAGCAGCGTTAAACAGCTGGTGGTCTTACAGAGCAGAGAGCAGTGAAAGCAGTGAAACAGAGCCTCTCGCTGGGAGAGACTGTCTATTCACATGATGCAGAAACTGTCGACAGAAAACAGCACAATAGTGAGTGTGGACAGATGTACTGCAGCGTTCAGCCAAGAGGAAGAAACACAGACCTGTTCAACCTGTTTCTACTGTAACAGGTCAGAGCCTTGTGTTACACTGAAAAAAAAAAATCTGTTAAAGGTGTCAAATCATGAAATTCCAGTAACTTTTGTCAAGCTTTTTTCAGGAATCATAAGTAAATACACATCATTCTGATGTTGAACTCCTAGTGATGTAGGTAAGGGATCTTATTATATATTACCACCCCTTAATCTGCACATTTACACCCACTCCTGACTGCCTTACATCTGAGCGTCAGTTCAATGCTGTTTCTGAAGGATGGGTCAATACGGTTTGTGCCCTAACTTCATACTCAAAATAAGTGAATCACTTCATATTTTAAAAGTGTTTCCAAATGTCCTTTCTAAATGTACTTGTAGTATTTTGCATGGTTAATATGGCTGAAGTTACCATTGTCTCTGACTGTATTCACAGATTTTTGTGAAGTTTATTTATAAACTAATTTCGAGAGGATCACGTGCTTATGATTGCTAGCGGCTGGACCCACATTATCCAAATCACCATGCACCAATCAGATGATCCTAAGCTACTATAAATACCCCGGGTTTCATATCACCGCTATCTTTGCTTTGAAGAATCCCCCCTTCCACCCCTACTCCTCCTCTTTTCTAGATGGGTGACACGGTGGCCCAGCGCTTAGCGCTATTGCCTCACAGCAAGAATGTCAATGGTTCTAGGCTTTACCAAACCAGCGGGCATTTTCTGTGCAGAGTTTGCACGTTCTCCCCGTGCTCACGTGGGTTTTCTCCGGGTCCTCCGGTTTCCTCCCACCTATTAAAAACATGCAACCTAAGTTATTGATTAATCAACACTATAGACATGCTCCCTATCTAGTACCTATCTCGTTAAAGAGAACTACTATCTGCTCTTCAATCACTACGATGGGGGAGTTCTCGAGATCTACCTGAGCTCGATCTCCCCTCTCGCCTTGCAACGGGAGGGAGCCCCGGGCTCGAGGATCTCATGAGCTCAGGGCTCTCTCCCGGGACAGCATGCCAAACAAGCTTTATAATTAAACATCAGCTAAGTGTGAACTCTTGAAGTTCATTTATGCTGGTGGAATTCATAAATGCACATTTATTACGCTATGTTTAGTCTGTTTTTAATCTTCTCTTTGTAGAATATGTAATTGTTCTAATAGTGTAATGAAGAACACAGCAGTAGCATGTTAGTCAAGAGTGGAATCAACTTTACTTCACAACAACTACATGGACGTATCAACAAGCCATTCAGAAATGTCTTGCATCAGTCTAGAAGTTGTAATATTAGGTTAGGTTTAGTTTGTGTTATGTCAGGTGACCAAAATTCAATGTCTAGCCAGTGTCTAAGGACATTATTTTCACGTCCAATAATGATGTTGATATGTTGTTGATTTTAGGTTGTGTTGGAAAGTGACCAAAATCCAACGTCAAGCTAACATCTTAAACCAACGTTATGTAGATGTCAAATACTGACAATTATTCATCAGGTATGGTAACCAAATCCACCGCCTGATAGACATCATAGTGGTAAGGTCCACACAACGTAAAGCTGTACCATCATTAGATGTTGATATTTGGTTGATTTTAGGTTGGACGTTGGACATTGATGTCGGCCTGGCGTTGGGTTCTGACGTCTTCCGATTTTCATTTATAAACAAAATGCAACGTTCCATGATGTTGGGGTACAACGTCAATCTGATGTCATGTTGACGTCCTGTGCCTGCTGGGAAATTTCTTAGACAATATAGTGTTTCAAACAACTAAAACTACAGTTTTCTGAATAATAGAGTGACAATTTTATCATTAAAACTTGTCAGAGAAGAGAATAAGGTTCTATAATGAAATTCAAACTAAACTGTTTATTTTATCAGTTTCCTGGCTAGTGTCATAGTATCTGGATGCTGACTTGGATTTGTAAGCTGACACTGAATATCTTAAACTTGCGAGCAAGTCATGATTTTGCCAAGTATGATGCGATCCTGGATTAACATCTATGTTGATGTTCGAAAATGCAATCCATACCTATTTCATACCCCTAAACCCAAATATAGCTGTAAACTATTACCCAAATCAGAGGGGAATAATAGTTGGATAAAAATCATGTAGAAGTGCATAAACTTAACCGTAAGTCTAAACTTAACATAAACTGTAAACGTATCCCTTAATATTGATTGGCTGATTGGAAAGTTGTTCCAGGATCAACATAGATATTAATCCACAAAAAGGTACATGGTGGTACAAATAGTGTTCCTTAAGGAACAGTTTTGTACCTTTGTAAAATTTGTACCTTATATGGTACAGAAAAGACTTCTTATGATACTGTTCTGTGCCTTTTATGGTACAATTGAAATGAAGGTACACAATTCATAAAAAAGGTGCATAAGTGTTGGACAACTCCTTTATTATTAAAATATCTATGAAAATAAATATTACTGGAAAGTGATTTTATGAATAATTTCCATATTACAACATGAATCATCATATAAAAGCATATGTTCACACTTAGCTGATGATTGATTATAAAGCTTGTTTGGCATGCTGTCCCGAGAGAGAGCCCTGAGCTCATAAGATCCTCGAGCCCGGGGCTCTCTCCCGTTTGCAAGGCAAGAGGGGAGTTTGAGCTCAGGTAGATCTCGAGAATTCCCCTGCTGTAGTAGCTAATGAACAAATAGTGATTGTTCTTAAGAGATAACTACTTACTAGGAGCATGTCTATGGTGGATTAGTCAATTAACTTAATTTGTATATTTTTGGACGGTGGAAGGAAGCCGGGGAACCCGGGGGAAAGTCACGTAAGCACTGGGAGAACGTGTAAACCCCACACAGAAACGTCAGCTGGCTTGGTAAGGACTAGAACCAGTGACATTCTTGCTGTGAGGCAACAGTGCTAACCACTGGGCCACCGTGCCACCCATCTAGGAAAGGAGGAGGAGTAGGGGTGGAAAGGGGGAATCTTCAAAACGAAGATGGCTGTTATATGGAACTTAGGCCCGTTTACACTAATACGTTTTAGTTTTAAAAAGCATAAGTTTTGCTACGGTTATGCCATCCGTCCACTACGCCGGAGTTTTCGAGCCCTGAAAACAGAGCGTTTTGAAAATGCTGGAGAGGTCGTTTTCATTCTAAAACGCTGCTGCTCCGTGTCAGTGTGGACGGGGGAAAACGGAGACATCTGAAAACGGAGGCGGGCTGCAGACATTCGCCTATCTGATTGGGGCTTTTCCCTCAATATTAAGTAGCCTTCGCACAGTTCAGTCCTGCATCATCTCCTTGTAAGTTCAGACTTTGCAAGTTTGATATGGAAAACAAACTCCCGAGTGTGTCATTAATTAGGTTACATTAATTAGGATATTAACCTAACTTATCTTTGCGCTCAGCTAAAACACGTTACCTGAGAACAAGTTATAGATTCAAAAGACCAAAGTCGGGGAATATGTCGTTAGATATAGACAACAAAAAGAATTAAATATCACGTTTAACAAATATAGTGAGATTAGATCCAGCGGGAGATCCGTGATGAACAGTCCGACATGCACACTGCACAGCTCTCATATGGGTATGTGCTCAAAGCACGCTGCAGCGCATGCCAGAGAGTGTGTGTGTGGTCACGTGATGTTCGTTTTCACCGTTTTAATGTAGACGCAGAACTGTTCAGAAACACTGGGTGAAACGCTAGTGTGGACGCGGATCGTTTTCATTCTATAACGCCGCTTTAAAACTAAAACGTAGTAGTGTAAACGGGGCCTTAGGGTATTTATAGTGGCTTAGGAATCGTCTGATTGGTGAATCATAAATTGAATAATGCGGGAGCATTGCCGCAAGCAATCTTAAGCACGTGATCCTCTCGAAATTAGTTTATAAATAAACTTCACTTAAAGAAACTCAAACATTAATTATTGAGTTCTATAATACAATAATACAAAACAACTGGTAAAACATAAAACTATAGGTATTGTAAACTAAATATTTAAGGCATTTTAAATAAATGTTTGGTAAACACTTTTGACACTGTTAAGGCACAAAGTGTCTTGTCACTGTAGTGGTGCCTTCAGGGATCAGATTTGTACCTTTGATGAAGGTACAATATTGTATCTGCAGGTTTTAAAAACCAAAGGTACATTTTGGTTTCCCATGGTACAAATCATGTCCTTAAAGGAACAAACTGCAATAGTACAAATTAGTTTATTTGTCTTAAGGTACAATTCTGTCCCATAAAAAGGTACTGCCCCAGTGACAAGGGTTTGTACCTTCTTTGGTACAACATTGTACCATTTTTTCTGAAAGTGCAGGAACATGTCCTACTTGGTGAAATCAGTTTGGCGAACTTGCAATGTCAGACACAATGCACTCAATGGAGCTAGTGACTACACTGTGAGGGGTAGGATTAGAGGGTTAGGTGTGCACATTAAAAGCATTGCATGCAGTCAAGCTTGCAACTGCACTTGGTCTGTACTCAGACCCCTCTCGCCTAATGTGATACAGCAGGGATGAGAATCAACACCTGAGGCCATGTTGCTTGACCAAAAAAAAGTGGCTTGCCATCTCCAGGTTGGAGGAGAGTCTTTGCCTCAGGTGGAGTTCTATTATCTTAGGGTTTTGTTCATAAGTGAGGGAAGCATGGAACTTGAGATTAACAGACTGGGGTGTGTTTCCCAAAACCATCGTTAGCCAACTAAGGTCGCAAGTTCCGTCGTTACAAAGATAGTTTGTTGATTTGCCGTTTCCCAAATCCATCGCTCCAACAAACATTTGCAAACTGCGTCGCAAACTTGAGCACTTGAAACGACACCTCTGGAGCTGTAGTTAGAAACATAGCCCTATTCAAAGCTTGTGAAAACAAAAAACAAAGCATACATTAATGCTTTTAATTTATAGTGGGTTATTTATTAAGTATCTGTACTGTATATGACATGGGCCTGTTGGTTAGAACTTTCTGCTGTGGTTTACATGTGTGAAATTGTAAAAGTAGACTTTAAAAAAAATAAATGAATAAGTAAACAATATCTTACTAAATAATAATCATCATCATCATCATCTTTAATATTATTATTAAAGTAAATATATTTATAATAAATAGCCTCATTATTTATTTATATGATATTAGAATAGTGTTAGCTTTTGTAAGTGATTTTATGTTTTAGAATAGAATATGTAATGTTCAACTCCTTAATAATATTAGTAAAGCAAACACAGGCCCTATATGTGCCATTTACATATATTTCAATGAAAATGGAAAACGAGTGCATGTTTTTACCAAAACTAATATTGGATTTTATTTTAAATGCGTGTCCGTGTAAAACAATATAACTTGCACAAAGAAATTATGGGGTTCTTCTCTAAAGAAGTTGTTACTCCACCCCGTTTAGAGCATCATTATGGGCGTTTTACATTTACGCTATAACTAACGTGGTTCAAACGATGGATCTGCGACAGAGAAACTAGGGGTTTTGGGAAACACTCATCACTACATTGTTCCTTTCCCAAACGATGCATCGTACTATGATAGTTCAGCCACAAGTTACGTCGTTGTTTAGGAAACGCACCCCTGATCGGTGCAGCGGCAGCACTCATATGCCCAATGTACCCGACTGTTGTGGTGAAGAAGAATCTGCGCTGAAAGGTTTGACCTCACAATTCAAGGGAAGAAAGAGGCAGGAAACCAGCAAACATCCAAACACTTTAATAATAAAAATAATTATAAACTGAATGGGTGGCAGCAGTCCAACATGACGACTTCCGCCGAACTGAAAGCAAAACAAAACAAACTCCAGGATTGGTCCTCTCTCGTCTTCCCCTGTCATCACGTCTCCTACTTCCACTTAAGTGGAGTTTAGTCATAAACTAATTTCGAGAGGAGCACGTGATTATGATTGAACACGGCTGGTTACACGTTAACCACTCATGATTATCCAATCAGACAATCCCTGACTCACTATAAAGAGCCAGGGTTTCTTACCACAGTCATCTTCGTTTTGAAGAACGCATTGCTCCGCGACAAACAGGCACGGCATCCAGCTACTGTTATCCGCTAAGCTACGCAATTTCTACTCCGTCAACCTCCAGCTTTTCATCAACCAATCTTCAACTTCAGCAACAAAATACTCATCAATCTACAACAACAACCAAACTCAACAAACTAGTAACCAGCCACACTGGTTCTGCTTAAACAACTTCAACGACCACAGCTACCACCCTTTCAAAATGGAATCCAACAACAAAACCAACAGCGGCAACAACAACAACCCAAGCCATAACCCGGAACACCACTCACCAGACCTTTCCAACCTCCCCGAAGAAATCATAACAATCGAAATTCCCCCAGCACCACGAAGCCCCCAATCAGAACCGGAAGACACTACAAGAGGCCGTCGCACCACCCGCTCTTACACCAGACGCCTCCAGACATCTCCATCCACTTACAGACTTCAAAATACATCACCTACCTCTTCTTTTGCATCAGCTTCATCCTTCATCCGCCCAACCTCAAGAATCACCGTCCCAGAACTCCGGAAACACCTTGCAGATCTCGGCATTCACGCACCCAGGACCCTCAATAAACCGGAACTTCTCAAACTGTACAACAACGCAACTTCAGAATCCCATCCGTCACTCAGCCCACACTCCAGACCCAACCCCCGGACAACCAGCACTCGACACACCCCCTATCCTCTACCAACCCACAACCAACCAGGAAAAAGGACATCCAAAACCAAGCACGTGTCAAGACCACACCCCCAAGGATCCCAGCCACCCCCTACGACGTCACCCCATACAGACAATAACAAAGGACTTCCCACTTCCCTTCATAGCCATTCTCAACTTCTTCCTCCTTCCTTCTCTTGGCCTCCAGCCCCTCCCTCCAGCTCCTCTAGCCCCCAAATTCCTCCAACTTCTTCTAATCCTTTAATTTCTAACAATCCTGCTCCTCCTAACCTCCAACAACCTTTCATGCCTCATCTACCAGCTACTTCCTACCCCTTTCCTCCAACCCAACCTTTCCCCTCTCATACTGCTTATCCTAACCCTCCCTCTTTATCTCAGACACTCCCGACAGCACACACTAGCACAGATCCGACTCAGACCGCTACTCTCCCCGCACCAGTTTCCGCAGCACGCCCCCCCTACACTCTCTTCACCGCCACCCCCCTCCCTACGCCGGCTAACGCTCTGGTTTTGGAACCTCCTCCAATCTCTTCTACCACAAGAAATCAGATTCTCTCAGGTGCAGATATAGACCTCATGTCACTCCTTTCACCTATTTCACCTCCTGCGGCAGAGCGTCAGGTAGATTGCGGCGAATTCACCTTCACCTTAAAACCACCATCTAGTACACAATCACGCATCCTAACTTTAGCTGAATTCTCCATGGCATTCGCCCGCTACACAGATATAATATGCTCCGTTTTTCCCCATAGGAGGCGCGAGCTAAACGACTACATGGCCATCATAGCCGAGCTCGCGCTCTCCTATGGAGGCACACAATTTTACACCTACCATAAATTATTCTCCGCCAAATGTGCAATCCGTGTGACCCAATGGAATCAAATTCCGTACTGGGGGGCTATCGATTTTGATCTCCATAACCGGGTTTTTATAGGATGCCGCAATTTAGCTTGCGCAGTCTGCCGCTCCAGTCTCCACGTCACTACCTCCTGTCCGTTCATTTCTCCCTCCACCCCCGTAGAACAAAGACCAAAATCCACCAGCTACGTTCCTCGCCCGTATATTCCTCCTCTGCTCCCCTCTTCTTCTTCTTCTTCCTCCCGCCGCTCTTTCAATTCTAATATCTGCAACAATTTTAACTGGGGCAGATGTCATAAAAACCCATGCAGATACTTGCACGTTTGCTCTTTTTGCGGTGGGGCACACGCAAAGTTAATCTGCCCCACCTATAAGTCAAGCAATAAAAAACATAAAAATTATCTATCGACTCCAGTGAATATTCCTCTTCTGACCTCTGAATTAAATGATCACCCTGATACTAACTTTTCTGATTTTCTCATTTCAGGTTTAACGAACGGATTCCATCCAGGCGTCTCAGCAGCGCCCACATACAACCTTTGCTGCCCTAATCTACAATCAGCAAACGACGAACCTGAAATAGTTAATCAGCTAATCAAAAAAGAAATCGACAACGACTTTATGATCGGGCCGTTTACAAACCCGCCCTTCAATTCATACCGCATTAGTCCAATAGGCGTTGCAACCAGAAAATTTTCTGATAAAAAACGCCTCATAATCGACCTGTCTGCGCCTCATAACTCCGTCTTTCCCAGCATAAATAGCACTATTCCAATAGACGAATATTCGCTTAACTACCATGATATAGACCAAGCTATTTCCCTTATCAAAATCGCCGGCCGCAACGCCTGGCTAGCTAAAGTGGACATTACATCCGCTTTCAAAGTCATGCCAATCCACCCAGATTTCTGGCACCTTTTTGGCATTCGCTGGCGCTCCAAATTCTACTTCGCAGTCCGTTTAACTTTCGGCTGCAAAAGCAGCCCCAAAATTTTCGACATGCTCTCAGAAGCTATATGTTGGATACTAGCAAACCATTACGGGATTCCTTACCTTATACATCTGCTAGATGACTTCCTAATAGTCTCTCCTCCGTCGTCTCCTCCGAACAAACATTTAGCGATCACCCAAAACGTTTTCGCTGACTTAGGAATCCCTCTAGCAGAGGAAAAAACCTCTGGTCCCAGCACATCCATCGAATTTCTAGGCATCAATCTAGACTCAAAGAATTTCCAAGCATCTCTTCCTAAAGAGAAAATCAACCGCATTACCTACCTTTGTCAAATTTTTCTAGAAAATAATTCATGTACAAAACGCGAATTACTTTCTATTCTCGGCCATTTAAATTTCGCCATGCGCATTATTCCCCAGGGCCGTCCGTTCATCTCGCACCTGCTCCAACTCACCACCACAGCCTCCGGGTTAGAAGATATAATCTCTCTCTCTAATCCCAGTCGCGAAGAAATCAGCTTATGGATTTCGTTCCTTAAGCAATGGAACGACTGTTCCTTTTTCTACAGCGATCTCTTAGCATCGCCGGTAGATATTAAATTATTCACCGACGCCGCCCCTTCAGTCGGTTTCGGGGGATACTACCAAGGTCGTTGGTTCGCGGCACCATGGCCCCCCCAAATGTTAGAAATTCCACCAAACGAACAATCCTCGGCACTTTTCGAATTATATCCCGTCGTAGCAGCAGCCATTCTGTGGGGTGAAGAGTGGTCCGCATCCAGTATTCTTATCCACTGCGATAACGAGGCTACAGTACAATGCATTAATAAAGGGCGCTCACACTCGCAGGCTTTAATGCCATTGTTAAGACGTCTCGTATGGATCGCGGCCACTAAACAATTTCTAATTTCTGCTGAACATGTACCAGGCTGCAAAAATCAAATTGCTGACTCTCTGTCTCGCTTTGCTTTCCAGAAGTTTCGGCTATTGGTGCCAGAGGCAGACCCCCAACCAACGCCTGTTCCTCACTTTTCAGAGATGATATTGCCATAAACCACCCTCTATACCACCTCCGGGAAACCTCATTGGCTCTCATCATCCAAGCAGTGGCTCCGAGGACCTTACAAGCATACCTCACAGCATGGAACACCTTCAAACATTTTCATTTTCTGTTTGATATACCTTTCCCAGATTTCTCCCTCCTCTCCATCACCTCTTTCATTACACATCTACATACTTCAAAAAACATACAAGCCAGCTCAATTAGAAGCTACCTGAGCGGCATCCAATTTTTTCACAAACTGATACATGGGTCCCCTTCAGACGCTATCTCTAATTCGCAAACATCCCTCATCATTAGAAGCATTCAAAAGAACCACCCTTCCCCCCCAGACACCAGGAAACCCATTACACTCCACATTCTCAACAAATGCATTCACACCCTACGCAAAGGATACATGTCTATCCACACAGCCCACACACTCGATGCCATGTTCACTTTAGCATTTTTTGGTTTTTTAAGAAGCTCTGAATTCACCATCACATCTCATTTCAACCCCACAATCCACCCCACCATATCTGACCTAACCTTGCTGGATAAAGAAACCCTAGCTTTCTTTATTAAGCAAAGTAAAAAAGATCAGATACGCAAAGGCCATTCCATTCTCATATTTGACATCCCCTCACCCACACATCCATTCCAAACCCTCCAAGCCTTTTTGCAATACAGAGGATCCCAAGAGAAAAACCCCCTCGCCTCACTTTTTACTGACGACGCTAACCGTCCAGTAACTCGTTTCTGGTTTCAAAACCACCTTAAAGAAGTTCCCCGCATTTCAGGTTTTCCCCCAGAATCATTCTCTACACACTCATTCAGAATAGGAGCAGCCACTACAGCAGCACATAATGGTTTATCCCAACAACAGATCCAAACCTTAGGTCGTTGGACCTCCAACGCTTTCAATTCATACATCCGCCTCAGCCACCACCACCTCAGAGAAGCCCAGCTGACACTGAGTAGCCATCAGCACTGATAATACAAACAACATGTATCCATATATTTTATTTTTAGAAATTCTGCCTTTCCTTAAGAGTTTTCACCCCCTTTTCTTTCTATTTCTTCACCTTTCCATATTTATGCTACGTACACACACACTCGTTCAATCCAACCCCCGCAATATTCGGCCGTAAAGGCTAGCGGGAGCTTAGTCCATTTACATATTGCCACAGACTCTCAACCCAACTCTGCAGCAAGCAGAGACGCTCAGCTTATTGACCTCCACCACATCTCTGTAACAGGAGAACGCTTAACCAACACCTAGTAAACAGTGACGCCAGCCAAGCTCACTCATACTTCAATAGTCATTACACAATTTGAAACCATCCCCTGAACTGCCAATCAGTCTAATCGTCTCCACAGAGGCGAATCTATCCATACACTACGGACTTCTCTTTGCACCTCTACATCGTAGAAACGCTCTGCCGAGCATCATTCCCTTCGCACCACTGCCTTAGCAGTGACGCTCAGCCGAGCCACACATAGTCACTCATCATTGATATTATTCCCCGAACTGCCAAGCAGTCTAATCGTCTTCACAAAGGCGAATCTACATTTACTACTGACTTCCTATGCACCTCTACAGCAGTAGAGACGCTCAGCCGAGCATCATTCCATTCGCACCACTGCCTTAGCAGTGACGCTCAACCGAGCCACACATAGTCACTCATCATTGATATTATTCCCCGAACTGCCAAGCAGTCTAATCGTCTTCACAAAGGCGAATCTATATCTACTACTGACTTCCTTTACACCTCTACATCAGTAGAGACGCTCAACCGAGCATCATTCCCTTCGCACCACTGCCTTAGCAGCGACGCTCAGCCGAGCCACACATAGTCAATCATCATCGATATTGTTCCCTGAACTGCCAAGCAGTCTAATCGCCTCCACAGAGGCGAATATACAATTATCTGACTTCCTACACACCTCTATATCAATAGAGACGCTCAGCCGAGCATCATTCCCTTCGCACCACTGCATTAGCAGTGACGCTCAGCCGAGCCACACATAGTCACTCACCATTGACATCATTTCCTGAACTGCCAAACAGTCTAAATCGTCATCACAGAGGCGATTCAACATTCACTACTGACTTCATACGCACCTCTACACCAGTAGAGACGCTCAGCCGAGCATCATTTCCTTCGCACCACTGCCCTAGCAGTGACGCTCAGCCGAGCCACACACAGTCACTCACCATCAATATTATTCCCTGAACTGCCAAGCGGTCTAATCGTCTTCCAGAGGCGAATCTACATTCATTACTGACTTCCCATGCACCTCTACATCAGTAGAGACGCTCAGCCGAGCATCATTCCCTTCGCACCACTGCCTTAGCAGTGACGCTCAGCCGAGCCACACATAGTCACTCACCATTGATAATATTCCCTGAACTGCCAAGCTGTTTAATCACCTCCACTGAGGCGAATCTCCATTCATTACTGACTTCCTATGCACCTCTACACCAGTAGAGACGCTCAGCCGAGCATCATTCCCTACGCACCACTGCCTTAGCAGTGACGCTCAGCCGAGCCACACATAGTCACTCACCATCGACATTATTCCCTGAACCGCCAAGCGGTTTAAATCGTCCCCACAGAGGCGAAATCCATATTCATCACTGACTTCCTATGCACCTCTACATCAGTAGAGACGCTCAGCCGAGCATCATTCCCTTCGCACCACTGCCCCAGCAGTGACGCTCAGCCGAGCCACACACCCTTCATTTAATCATTTCACCATTGATATTAATTCCTGAACTGCCATGCAGTCTAACCGCCTCCACAGAGGCGAATCTACATTTACCACTGATTTCCTACGCACCTCTACATCAGTAGAGACGCTCAGCCGAGCATCATTCCCTTCGCACCACTGCCTTAGCAGTGACGCTCAGCCGAGCATCATTCCCCTCGCACCACTGCCTTAGCAGTGACGCTCAACCGAGCCACACATTCCTACGCACCTCTACATCAGTAGAGACGCTCAGCCGAGCATCATTCCCTTCGCACCACTGCCTTAGCAGTGACGCTCAATCGAGCCACACATTCCTACGCACCTCTACATCAGTAGAGACGCTCAGCCGAGCATCATTCCCTTTGCACCACTGCCTTAGCAGTGTCGCTCAGCCGAGCATCATTCCCCTCGCACCACTGCTTTAGCAGTGACGCTCAACCGAGCCACACATTCTCCAATTAATCATTCACTATTGATATCATTTCCCGAACTGCCATGCAGTCTAACCGCCTCCACAGAGGCGAATCTACATTTACTACTGATTTCCTACGCACCTCTACATCAGTAGAGACGCTCAGCCGAGCATCATTCCCTTCGCACCACTGCCTCAGCAGTGACGCTCAGCCGAGCATCATTCCCCTCGCACCACTGCATTTGCAGTGACGCTCAGCCGAGCCACACATACTTTCAATTAGTCACCCTCCATTCATATTCATTCCCCGAACTGTCAAGCAGTTTAATCATCCATACAGAGACGAATCACCATTTACTACTGACTTCCTTCGCACCTCTACAACAGTAGAGACGCTCAGCCGAGCATCACTCCCTCCGCACCACTGCCTTAGCAGTGACGCTCAATCGAGCCACACATACTTCCAACCAGTCATTCACCATTGACATCATCCCCCGAACTGCCAAGCAGTCTAAACGTCTCCACAGAGACGAGTTTACCAATTATTACTGACTTCTTCCGCACCTCTACAATAGTAGAGACGCTCAGCCGAGCCATACATAGCTTCATTTCCATCATCCATCGCACCTCTGCAACAGCAGAGACGCTCAGCCGAGCTTCATCCCCTACACACTACGGTTAAAGCTATAACGCTTAGCCAAGCTCATTCATTGCATTCCACAGTACAGCTAAACAGCTTGAACGTACTGGCGGAGGCGTAATTCCCTCCTATCAGCTACCAAAGCTCCTCTGCTACACCAGACGCATTACCAAGCAGCGAAGCGCTCTGCCGAAATATTATTTTTCTCTATCATCGACTACCACCGCATCTCTGCTAAACAGAGACGCTCTACCGCACCATATCCAAACCTACACCTCCCAGTACTACTGCGTAGCACTTTATACCCTGCAGCCGGTTATCCTATACCAGCAGCCGGATATTGCTCTTCCTTACTGCTTTTTGGGGGGTTCTTCAAATACGCGGCTGCTGTCCCGAGTAAAAGCATTTTGGGGAGTTCTCGAGATCTACCTGAGCTCAGCGCTCCCCTCTCGCCCTGCAACGGGAAGGAGCCCGGGGCTCAAGGACCTTTTGAGCTCAGGGCTCTCTCCCGGGACAGCATGCCAAAATTGCTTAAAATCAATCATCAGCTAAGTGTGAACTCTTGAAGTGGAGTTTAGTCATAAACTAATTTCGAGAGGAGAACGTGATTATGATTGAACACGGCTGGTTACACGTTAACCACTCATGATTATCCAATCAGACAATCCCTGACTCACTATAAAGAGCCAGGGTTTCTTACTACAGTCATCTTCGTTTTGAAGAACCCCCCCCCCCTCCTTCCACCCCTACTCCTCCTCCTTCCTAGATGGGTGACACGGTGGCCCAGTGCTTAGCATTGTGGCCTCACAGCAAGAATGTCCACGGTTCAGGCTTTACCGAACTTGCAGGCATTTCTGTGAGGAGTTTTGCCAGTTCTCCCCGTGCTCACGTGGGTTTCCCCCGGGTTCTCCGGTTTCCTCCCACAGATCAAAAACATGCAACCAAATCATTGTCTAAAAACTAATTTTAGACCTGTTTAATACTCAGTACTATCTCAAGAGAAGCACTATCTGATATTCAATTACCACGGCAGGGGAGTTCTCGAGATCTACCTGAGCTCAGCGCTCCCCTCTCGCCCTGCAACGGGAAGGAGCCCGGGGCTCAAGGACCTTTTGAGCTCAGGGCTCTCTCCCGGGACAGCATGCCAAAATTGCTTAAAATCAATCATCAGCTAAGTGTGAACTCTTGAAAGACAGGACTTGAGACAGGTGAGGCACACAGGTGATGCTCATCAGCACTCGGTACACCAGCCTTGTTCTGTTCTGACACTTTCATCAATGCCCCCTTGTGACAAACCTCTCGATTTATTGGTTAATTTAGAGGTGGCAAGGTGCACTCTTATGCTGAGTTAAACAAATCACCATTGTTTTCACTTTGCACAATTCTCTGGGATATCGTTCAATTGCTACTGTGTTCACGCTGCATGATGGATCAGTGACAGAAGGATACACACTGCATGACTACAGCAGAAACAATTGAAAAACAACTCAGTCTGGCTAATAAACACATGCAATAAGTGCTAAGGAATTAACATAAGAGCATGCGCAAGACTGGAAATGGTACCAAACTTTTTTTTTTTTTTTTATTAAATTTGCCATTCAAATGGTCTGTGCACTGATGTGAAAGGGCAAGAAAGAAAAAATATATTGGAGGAGCAAATCAAGAAGAGAGAAAAAAGTTGGAGGTCAGTAAATAATTTTGCAATGTGCTGCTGATGTGGCTGGTCAAGCAAATGTTTGTTCTTTGTTTCTGTTCTTGTTATTGTAAAGCTTGTTTATTCTGAAGTTGTGATCTAACTCTCTGCTGACCTGTATCTTGCTCTTTCGTTGGCTGTAGGTCATTACAAATGTGTTTTTCAGTCAGAACTTATTTCACACAGAATGACTTTGAATCGCTGATAGGTCCAGATTGTGGCGAGGGGGCGTGGCCGAGAGCCGTGGGAGCGAAACGAGGCACACCTGCCTCCAATCTCAGAGAAAGAGAGGACCGGGCCCGGACATATTGTTTTACGTTTGCTTTCAGTTTGACGGCAGTCTCCGTGAGGAGCTGCCGTCCCTTTTTACTAATAAATATTTAAAAGTTCGTTGGTTCTCCGCCTCCTTCTTCCCGGCGGCCAGGTGGCCGTAAACTTTACTACAGTGGTGCCGAAACCCGGGAGAAGGAGGGACACGTTGTCCAGTTGCCCTCGCCGCTGAGAGGGAGGGCGAGTGTTCGGGAGTTAACCCGAGTGGGGGAGAAACCCGTTCGTCTGCCAGAGTGCCGGGGCGGCCTGAGGCTGGCGAGGAAGGATCTGCCTGCTGCCGTCTCCCAGCATGGGGAGGAGCAGGGGACGCGGGGCTCCCCACCGGATGGGAAAGAGCTGAAGGGAGCCATCCCAGAGAGCCCGGGGGGAGTCGCCGTGATCCGCCATGATGCCGAAGCCTGCGTCCTCCACCAAAGCGTGAGCGGAGCAGGAGACCAGAATAAATACTAATAAATATTTAAAAGTTCGTCAGTTCTCCGCCTCCTTCTTCCCGGCGCCCAGGTGGCCGTAAACTTTACTACACAGATATTTAGTATGACAAATATATCACAAGAGTCTGCTCTCTGATGCTCTCAATTCGCATCTTTGATTATTCACACTGCGTGACTGTTGCTCGCGTGAACAAGCACTGATTTGTCTCAAATTAGAGTTAGGGTAAGGAGTTCTGTCACCTGGGAGAAGCACAGAGTTGAGAGAGACCAGTTCCCACGTAGTAAACGGACTTGGCCCGAATGTGGCCTCATTATGGCATTATGTTTAGGTAACATTAGGCTGGGTCATGGCTCAGTTTTTGGGGTTTCTGGTCAAAGGGTGGTGTTGATATGGTTAACTTATAGCTGAGAATCGGTACCAATATTAAACCTGTTTTGGCCCAGTTCAGGGCCAGTTAAGGGTAATAAATTGGCTGAGATTCAGCCTTGTCTTTAATCCAGCTATGGGCCACTTCAGGACCATCGTTCTTTGCGGTACTTGGGCCGAGAGAAAAGTTACTGTGTGGCCAAGAGCTGGGCCAGAAAACATTTGCTATGTGGGATGAGGTAGCTCGGGCATCTGTTCCAGATGCCTCATTAATGCCTACTAGAGAGGTGTTCCAAACTTGTTAGTATGCTCCAATAGGGATTTAATTTAAACATTATCATTAAGGTTATTTTTTAACTAATCAAAAATAATGATTGCTTGTTCTCTACAACTATTCTGTGATTAACTCCTGCTAACATAGCATTCATTTTGGGGATCCCTTTGAAATATTTATTTGCATTGTTTTCTTAAGTTGCTACGTGTTGAGCTCTCTTGGTCTTCGTACAAATCCTTCAGGTAATTTCAATTTGTTTATTAAAAGATTTAAAAAGAGTAAACACACAAAAGCTGTAACCCTTTAACCATGTAACCCTATGGATTCTTTAGGTACAAATGTGGACATGCTTAAAATTCTGGGTTGTTTTAACTCAGTTTTAACTAAATATATATACATTTAACTCTGCAGTGAGTTGGGCAGCTGTGGTTTTATATGATCAAGACAGCTTCTTCTTGTGTCCACAAGAAGGTTCATCTTTCTTGATGGTTTGCTGACACTACCATGGATATCGAGGTTCTTGGTACATCACTAATGGCCCGTTTCCACTGAGTGGTACAGTACGGTACGGTATCAAAAGGGTACCAATGACAGAAAGTTTCAGTTGACGTCATTCTCGCTCAAGGAAATGTCAAAGTTAAGCTGTACAGGTCGTTTACAAATCATATAAGAAGCACCTCTCACAAAACAGATGCTTTATACACATAAATACTTGTGAATAAATGTTCATTACTAAACTTCCTATGAAAATAATTTGCAGATCTGCAGATCAGTGCGAAATAACCTACTGTAACGTCTGTGATTATATCAAATTAATAAATAAATGAACATATATGAACACATACAGACCCTTACAGTCTCCGATATGTTACCAATTACAGAAAAACTACAAACAGCATACATTTAGTTCTTATTTGAGATCAAAAACAACACTCAACATATAGCCCACAGTCAGTGCCAACCTCTCATCTGCATCTTTAATCTTCACCAGCACATGTAGCCTCTGTTAGAAAGTAATTCCGTCATTCTGAGATCATAAAAGTCCAAAAGGTGATGATAATAGTTAAGCATGGCAGTTTGTTTATGGTTTAGATTGCTGAAAGAATCAATTGCTTCTTTGTTTTTTCAGGTTTCTCTTGTTTTTTTGCATGTATTTGAAAGGATCAGATGTCAGAAGCCCTTCAATAATAATACGCACGTTATTCTCATCAGCTCAAGAAGATAGTTATTTCAAATATAGACGTGCGATCGCAAGCTCTCTGGAGAAAGTGAAACTGCTCACGCTTTTAGATGACCTGGTAAAAAAAACAACAGGACATGGCAGATTTGGCTTTGTGGCTGTTCATCAAGACAATGACAAGGTTTGTTTGAGCTCGGGTCGACCATGGCTCGTTACTATATGTATATATTTTTACGGTGTAATGTCTCAGCTGTGTATTTAAAAATGGCGATGCCTTTGTTTTCATTCTCCTGGCTACACGCTGACTACATGCTAGTGACGTATCTCTGTAAAATATTAGCAATCAGCTGCACGTCTAGATTCGCCTTTTGGTACCCTTTTGTCATGCTCGGTACCCTTTGCAAAGGGTACCCAAAAAGTGGTACAGTATGGTTCACTTTTTGGTACCTTTTGACAGTGGAAACGGCCAAAAAGCGCACCGGATCATACCGTACCGTACCACTCAGTGGAAACAGGCCAAAAGTTTCGCTGTCTTGGTCACAGAAATGCTAAGAAGACGTGCATTAACAATTTGTCCTCTTCTGAATTCTGATGTCACACATATTGTTGTGTGCACTGCAATATTGTAAGCAAAACTGTGCTACTTTTTAATTAATGTGCTAATTAAACCTTCACACTCAGTTCTTACTGGTGGAATGTGCAATCAATGAAGATTGGCCACCAGGTTTTGCCCTAAATCATGAACATTTACAAATTCTACAACTGAACTGCAAACTTACAGAGCATAATGAGGCTTTTAATGTGTTTTGAAAAGTGTCATGGCCTATGAGCAGACATTACCGTGAGCTGTGAAGGAAATGGAAGCCCTATGGTACCATCACATCTCCAAAAGTGTGAGGGCGGCATGGGTGACTTCTCATGTACTGCGAAACTGTGAAAGGTTTTATTGAAGTCTGCAATTTCACCAACTGACATGTCGTGAAAGCTCTCTGAAACAGCGGATAAATTATTAGCTGGCTCTTGGTGTTGACATTGTGCTGTCCTTTCTCAAAAGTGTTAAAATGAGTGACGAAAAGGCTGGTGAGTGCCACTTACTTCAGAGAGATAAGCTACACTGCTGAATATACATCTAAATAGCGGCATCCTAAAGAGCCATTCAGGGCCTGAACAAAAGTGTAATGATAACTATAATGTTCACATAATGACTATAACAATAATGGTAATGACACATGAGATGATATCATTCTGGGCAATTCATTTTTAGGGGTGATGAATGATGTTCGATTGGAAGGGGTGGTGTAGACCTGAAATAATACAATCGGCAGGAAAAAATATGCATGCAAATGATTGAATGGAATAATTTTCTTCTTTTTTCTTAATAAATACCTTGTACACTCCATGTCAAGATGCATGTTTAAACCTGAATAGGGTTGACCTGTCACTGTATATATGCTTAATTTTGTTTTATATTTAACACACATGATGTAAAGTAACATGTGAATCATTCATTAGTAAATCACTTTAAATAAAAGCATCTGCGAAATAAATAAATGTAATCACTAGTCATTAAAAGTTACACTGTTTTAAAAAACAGTAAACTGTATCTGTGGTTGCCAGTATTTTAAAATTAAAAATATGGTAAAAAAAAAAAAAAACATAAAATAAATGACTATTTTTTATTATAAACAACCATATTTCATTCATTCATTTTCTTTTCGGCTTAGTCCTTTTATTAATAAGAGGTCGCCACAGTGGAATGAACCGCCAACTTATCCAGCATATGTTTTATGCAGTGGATGCCCTTCCAGCTGAAACCCAACACTGGGAAACATCCATAGACACTCATTTGCACACATACACTACAGCCAATTTAGCTTATTCAATTCACCTGTACCATGTGTCTTTGGACTTGTGGGGGAAACCGGAGCACCCGGAGAAAACCCACATGAACACGGGGGAGAATATGCAAACTCCACACGAAATGCCAACTGGCCCAGCCGGGACTCAAACCAGTGACCTTCTTGCAGTGAGGCGATCGTGCTACCCACTGTGCCACCATGACGCCCAAACGTATTTTAATAATTTATAATGTTAATACACCAATGTTTTGAAGTACTAGCATCTACACATAATAGCCTTTGTTACACAGAGAAAAAAACTCAATCACATGGTGATGAGAAAGTCATATAAAGGACCAATGCTCATATCAAACAACTTTTTCCACAAGCAAAGAAACATACTAATATATAGAAGGCGCTCCGTGTCATTTACACAACTGCTAAACACCATCATGGTTACAGACATAAAATGAAAGTAACAGAAAAAACATTATTTATCAACATTAGATGTAATATAAAACTGCAATGTAGATAATAATGGGAATAAAACTAAAACAAAAAAGAACCATAATAACTTCAACAAAAAACACAAATGATGTGTCAACCAGGGAATTCTGGGAACATTTATATCTATTTAACTTGCTCTATGTACTCTATGGCCCAATCCCAATTCTATTTTTGCACCCCTACCCCTTCCCCCCTTAAACAGAGTGTGAAGGGGAAGGGTTTCAAAATTTACCCCTTCACGAGTTCGCACTTACAGAAGTTTAAGAATTAAAGCATATTTGGCGTGCTGTCCAGGGAGAGGGCTCTGAGCTCGGGGAAGACGCCCCCAACTCGTGTTATTCCCCGTATCAGGGAACAGAGAGGAGTTGGGGTTCGAGCGAAGTGTCTAGCCCGGCCCCAGAACGCTCCCCCCGGGTAAATAAAGTTTAAGAAGTGAGGTGTTGGGGTGGTGGAGGGATGCTAAAGTCGTGAGATGATGCAGGTAGGACAATTTTGGTATTTATAGGGCTTTGGTCAAATACTGATTGGATAATAGAATGATTGTCAATGACGTAATGAAATTCTAAAACGTCTGCGCGTGCTCCTCCCGAAATTTGTTTATAAAACATCACTTCACGAGTTCGCACTTACAGAAGTTTAAGAATTAAAGCATATTTGGCGTGCTGTCCAGGGAGAGGGCTCTGAGCTCGGGGAGCCCCGTATCAGGGAACAGAGAGGAGTTGGGGTTCGAGCGAAGTGTCTAGCCCGGCCCCAGAACGCTCCCCAATTTGCAATTTGATTACAGGACAGCAGCCAGACAAGTATGCGAGCCCCCCGAAATTTGCTAGACTTTAAAATTTGGAGGGGTGCTGTTGAGTTAGCGGTAGTGTGCTGAAAAGTGTGTGTTGGCCGTGGTGCATGATAAGGTGTGCGTCTCCCATAGGAGCAGTCACTGCGCTTGCAGTGGTGCATGATAAGATGTGTGTCTCCCATAGGAGTAGTCACTGCGCTTGCAGTGGTGCGTGATAAGTATGCGTCTCCCGTGGGAGCAGTCACTGCACTTGCAGTGGTGCATTATGAGGTGAGTGTCTCCTGTAAGAGAGGTCACTGCACTTGCAATGGTGCATGATGAAATATGCGTCTCCCGTGGGAGCGGTCACTGCGCTTGCAGTGGTGCATGATAAGGTGTGCGTCTCCCGAAAAAGCGGTCACTGCGCTAGCAGTGGTGCATAGTGAATGTGCGTCTCCCTTGGGAGCACTGCCTTTGCAGTGGTGCATGATAAGGTGTACGTCTCCCGTAGGAGCAGTCACTGCGCTTGCAGTGGTGCATAATAAGAAGGTGTGCGTCTCCCGTAGGAGCAGTCACTGCACTTGGAGTGGTGCATAATGATAAGATGTGCGTCTCCAGTAGGAGCAGTCACTAGGCTAGTAGAGCTGCATAATGATAAGGTGTGTGTCTCCCGTAGGAGCGGTCACTGCACTTGCAGTGGTGCATAATGATAAGGTGTGTGTCTCCCGTAGGAGCAGTCACTGCACTTGCAGTGGTGCATAATGATAAGGTGTGCGTCTCCCATAGGAGCAGTCACTGCGCTTGCAGTGGTGCATGATAAGAAGGTGTGCGTCTCCCGTAGGAGCAGTCACTGCACTTGCAGTGGTGCATAATGATAAGGTGTGCGTCTCCAGTAGGAGCAGTCACTGCGCTTATAGTGGTGCATAATAATAATAAGGTGTGCGTCTCCCGTAGGAGCAGTCACTGCGCTAGCAGTGGTGCATAATGATAAGGTGTGCGTCTCCCGTAGGAGCGGTCACTGCACTTGCAGTGGTGCATAATGATAAGGTGTGCGTCTCCCGTAGGAGCGGTCACTGCACTTGCAGTGGTGCATAATGATAAGGTGTGCGTCTCCCGTAGGAGCAGTCACTGCACTTGCAGTGGTGCATAATGATAAGGTGTGCGTCTCTCGTAGGAGCAGTCACTGCACTTGCAGTGGTGCATAATGATAAGGTGTGCGTCTCCCGTAGGAGCAGTCACTGCACTTGCAGTGGTGCGTAATGATAAGGTGTGCGTCTCCCGTAGGAGCAGTCACTGCACTTGCAGTGGTGCATAATGATAAGATGTGCGTCTCCCGTAGGAGCGGTCACTGCACTTGCAGTGGTGCATAATGATAAGGTGTGCGTCTCCCGTAGGAGCAGTCACTGCACTTGCAGTGGTGCATAATAATGAGGTGTGCGTCTCCCGTAGGAGCGGTCACTGCACTTGCAGTGGTGCATAATGATAGGGTGTGCGTCTACCGTAGGAGCGGTCACTGCGCTAGCAGTGGTGCATAATAATGAGGTGTGCGTCTCCCGTAGGAGCGGTCACTGCACTTGCAGTGGTGCATAATGATAAGGTGTGCGTCTCCCGTAGGAGCAGTCACTGCACTTGCAGTGGTGCATAATGATAAGGTGTGCGTCTCCAGTAGGAGCAGTCACTGCACTTGCAGTGGTGCATAATGATAAGGTGTGCGTCTCCCGTAGGAGCAGTCACTGCACTTGCAGTGGTGCATAATAATGAGGTGTGCGTCTCCCGTAGGAGCAGTCACTGCACTTGCAGTGGTGCATAATGATAGGGTGTGCGTCTACCGTAGGAGCGGTCACTGCGCTAGCAGTGGTGCATAATAATGAGGTGTGCGTCTCCCGTAGGAGCGGTCACTGCACTTGCAGTGGTGCATAATGATAAGGTGTGCGTCTCCCGTAGGAGCAGTCACTGCACTTGCAGTGGTGCATAATGATAAGGTGTGCGTCTCCAGTAGGAGCAGTCACTGCGCTAGCAGTGGTGCATAATAATGAGGTGTGCGTCTCCCGTAGGAGCGGTCACTGCGCTAGCAGTGGTGCATAATAATAGGGTGTGCGTTTCCCGTAGGAGCGGTCACTGCGCTAGCAGTGGTGCATAATAATGAGGTGTGCGTCTCCCATAGAAGCGGTCACTGCGCTAGCAGTGGTGCATAATAATGAGGTGTGCGTCTCCCGTAGGAGCAGTCACTACACTTGCAGTGGTGCATAATAATGAGGTATGCGTCTCCCGTAGGAGCGGACATTGCACTTGCAGTGGTGCACAATAATAAGGTGTGCGTCTCCTGTAGGAGCAGTCACTGCGTTAGCAGTGGTGCATGATAATAAAGTGTGCGTCTCCTGTAGGAGCAGTCACTGCGCTTGCAGTGGTGTAATAATAGGCGTGCGTCTCCCATAGGAGCAGTCACTGGGCTAGCAGCGGTGCATAATAACAAGGTGTGCATCTCCCGTAGGAGCAGTCACTGCACTTGCAGTGGTGTATAATAATAATAAGGTGTGGGTCTCCCGTAGGAGCAGTCACTGCACTTGCAGTGGTGTATAATAATAATAAGGTGTGGGTCTCCCGTAGGAGCAGTCACTGCGCTAGCAGTGGTGCATAATGATAAGGTGTGCGTCTCCCTTAAGAGCAGTCACTGCGCTAGCAGTGGTGCATAATAATAAGGTGTGCGTCTCCCGTAGGAGCAGTCACTGCGCTTGCAGTGGTGCATAATAATAAGGTGTGCGTCTCTCATAGGAGCAGTCACTGCGCTAGCAGTGGTGCATAATAATAAGGTGTATATCTACCATGGGAGCAATAGGGAGGGATTGAGGCATGAGGATTAGATAACGCTTAGGAGTTGGAATAGTAAAAGGGGACTGATGCAATAGTATCTGGATGCAGCCTTTATGATGCAAGCTGAGATTGCATCACTCAATGATGCAATGTCAGACACAATGCACTCAGTGGAATGAGTGACGTCACTGTGACGCATAGGGTTAGGGGTGGGATTAGGTGAGCGCAATAAAAAACATTGGATATAGCTCACATTGCACTGCACCAGGTCTGCATCCAGACCCCTCTCGACTGATGGTGCATTTCCATTGACATTTCCGATTAATTTCTATTGAAAACTTCAATGATAGACTTAAAGTAACAGAAAGTAGTGCCAAGGTAGCAGTGAGGAGTGGCCAAAGGCTTTGAAAGGGCTTCCTTGATTTATATCAAGTGAAATTCCACAGCCACAGAAAGTCCACAGCCAATCGCTATGAAAATAGATGGGGTAAGCTAGACCTGTGATTCTGAATGATTCTGAACTGGAGGATTTCTAAGCTGAAATTGCTTATCAGCTTGGTGTTATTATTATTATTATTTTATATTTACTTTTTAAATAATCAATTTAATCATTTAATATATTTGTCTATTATTTATCATTTTCTTTCTTTGTTTACTTATTTTTACGCGATTTATTTATTGTTCTGTTTGCAGAACAAAGATTATGTCTGTGTATACGTTAAAAGCGTCTTTAAGTTTATCCATATTTCTCCACCTAGACCATAAATCTATCTGCTGTGGGATATAGTCTATACTCGGTGTTGTAATTGGCAATCGATACTCTTGACTGCCTTGTCCTGCGCTATGCAGGTGTTAACTGTAGTGTTTGCTTCTTATGTCGAAGTAGTACGGTACAGACACTATGGAAATAAAGATTAACTGAATTAATTGAATTGATGCAACCTTAAAACAGTGCACATATTATTAATGTATATACAAGTAGTTTTACCTGGTTAATCAGCCAACAACACGAGGGAAGAATAGGCTTGTTATTCCTAAATTTGACGGGCCACGAGAGCAGTGGCGATGCGGGTGGTACTAACTCAGATTCCCGCTGTAAGTTAGTGGAAATGCTCCATGCGAGGGTAGCGGAGACATGCTCACACTGTCGTTGCGGAGACGAGCTCACGCGTATGCGTTTGTTGCAGACGTTTTGGCCCCAACGGCCTTCCATACACGCGTTCCTCGCGGAGACAGGCTCACGCTACAGTCACGGAGACGATCTCGCGCTTCTGTCGCGGAGACGAGCTCACGCTATTGGCCGATGGTCGGCGCTTCGCCGTGTAGAGCGGCGGGCTGACACGCGATTGATCTGTCCCAGCGGTTGCCGAATCTGGGGCGCAGCTCAGGTTTGCTGCAGGCTTTGCTGCGGCCGGATGGAAGCCGGTTCTCAGCGACTGGAGGAGCGGCGGCGTTGCTGGACGGACGGCGGGCCCGAGTTAAGACCGCGGCCTCTGTTGATAGGCTCTGCCGAGTGTTGATGCGCTGGACGTCGGCTTGGGGTTGCAGGAGGAGGCGTGTCATCCTCATGGAAGTTGGCTGTTTGGACATGGTTACGGCTATTGGTTGTGCCAATGCTAAAGTCGTGAGATGATGCAGGTAGGACAATTTTGGTATTTATAGGGCTTTGGTCAAATACTGATTGGATAATAGAATGATTGTCAATGACGTAATGAAATTCTAAAACGTCTGCGCGTGCTCCTCCCGAAATTTGTTTATAAAACATCACTAAGAATTGGGACAGCACTACAGCACCTGCACACATCATCAGATGTCATCGCGATCTCTTGCTTCATATGAGATCAGACGATCGCGACTGCTGTAGTTATCCCAGTTATGTTATTTTTTGGTATTTATCTTCAGGAAATCAGTGAAGGCATATATGATGTTATCATGATGATATAATGTAACTATACTGCGCATATACACAGTGGCCATATTCCTCTACGTAAACACACAAAAACAACATTAACATTATAGCAGGCTCATTCCCAGCCACTAGACTTTTCTGACAGGGTATTCGAATGTCATCGATTAACAGACTTGTTGTGGGACTGCTGTTCAGGAGTTATGATTATGGATTATAGATCGCAATTATATGTATCGGTTTTTATTTTAGTGTTATTTTTTAAAGCATGTCTGTAAAACACGAATGCGGTTATGAATATATTAAAACATGTGTTTGTTTGTTTGTGTTACTTTTTTGTGCTAAAACATACTAATTTCTGCATCTCCTGGCTTCCGGGTTCTGCTATGCTGGCGTTGTGGCTGGTGTATTCTGGGCAGGCCCGGATTAAGAATTCAGAGGCCCCTGGGCACAATGTCTTGTAGGCCTCCCTACAAGGCCACACCTCTATAGTTGAATTAAAAAATAAGATTAATATAATATTTTTAAAATAAAGTTAATCTATAATATTTTAGTATTTTGCCTATAATTCCTATTCAGGAAATGTTTGAAAAGTCTGTAAAGAGGCAGAACCCTAATATAATTGGCCAACCAAAATAATTTTGGAGGATATGCTGATGCTCTCAGACAGGAGATATAGGCCCAATCCAAATTCTACCCCTTAGCCTTTCCCCCTCATTTTGCGCATTCACGTAAAGGGGTAGGGGTGTCCCAATTCTCTTTATCTTGAAGGCGTAGGGCTAAGGGGAAGGGCTAGATAGCCCTCGAAAGAGAGATTTTTCAGGACCACACTCGAAATCAAGTGGTAAGAAAATTTCCCAGAATCAGGGCCGGATTAACCAATGGGCATTATGGGAAGCATTTTTTGACATTGAGATGAAATGTTAAATTTTACATTGTTGAAAAAGAAACATATTAAATAAAAAATGTTTAAAAATGAATATTAAAAAATGTATTTAGGTAACACTTTATTTTGATGGTCCATTTGAGTATTAGTAGACTCTCTGCTTAATATCTGTTGATACTGACATTTTACAATCCTTCAACAGACAGTACACGTCAACTTACACTAACCCTAACCTTAACCCCAACCTAACAACCTACTTATAATCTACTGAGAATTAGTTGCAATGTATCTTAAATTCAACTAACAGACCATCAAAATAAAGTGTGACCTGTATTTATTAACTGTGGAATATTTTTATTTGTGTATATAGTGAGTGAAACATTTTTCAGTGTTTATTAAACTCATTTGCTCATTGTCTGTTTTCTTTTAAAGTCTTTAAATTCAATATTAAGCCTTGAAGGGAACATAATTTAATTAATGGGGCATATAATTCACTAAATATAAATCAATAATTCATATAAAGCATAACATTGAATAAATATTAGCATATTAGTTACTTTATGATTAATTTGAACAAGAAAAAAATTTACCCTAAAACATGAATCAAATGTTATAGAAAGCAAACATTTAACTTTCTCAAGCGTCAACATATTGTTACAACACCAAATTATGTATTTTTTAATTGTATTTCTTGAAAAGTAATGCTTCAATGAATGATCTGCCATATAGAACCTTATAATTCCAAGCAGAAAATGAGTTTTCAGAATTAGAAGGATCTATCTGCATGTACCACTGTTTTTTTTTACCACAATTTGCCAGTGTTGGGAGTAATGCGTTACAAAAGTAATGTATTACAGTAACATATTACTTTTTCCAGTAACGCAGTAGTGTAAGGCATTACTTTTACATTTTCAGTAATATTTTACTCGGTACATGTTCAGTAACGCGTGCGTTACAACAAACTTTTCGCCCGCAAGACATTAACAAATAAAAAATACCGCAGATCTATTTTCTGTTCGTGGTGAGTGAACATACGTGTGTGTTGTCATTAATCTCCCTCTGGCTATTGGAACTTCTTTCTTTGAACGCGGAATGATTTCAGCCTCTGAGCTTGAGGTTCGGGGCTAGTGGCTCAGCCTGGTTCGCAGTAACATTAAGCCCTAACGCGCAGCGGAAAAGCGGCAAATAGATGGAAATGACAGAAGACATTCGCGAGATGGACGTACGTGCATTTGGTGTTATTTCACTGACAAATGTCGTAAGTATTACAAGTCGAGAGCGCATTCATGTAATACGAGCGAGCGAACGCGCCGGTGTGGTGAACAAAACTCCTCTCGTGCACTCAAAACACTGTCTGGGCTGCTCACGTGTGAATGATCTGCTCTCTCCGTCAGATGATGCAGATTCACAATTTGTGCCTTGTGTTTCCTCCTCTTTTTGCGCTTTTGCTCTCCAGAGATCCTCCTGTTAAATTGTTATCCCAATAATGTTGATATGGTTTATACAGGTATATTGCTGCACTATTTACCTACAGGTTAAGGTAAATTCTATAATAAATACAAGTTTTTGAGAGTTAGGTATACTACTGTTTTAGGCTAGTAATATTTACAACTTGTTAATGAATGCTTCAGCATAATGTAGTATTAAGAATAGTGAATTCATAAAATGAAATACAAAGTTTACTACAGTAAAGTGTGGTGAATTGTAGTATATTATACCCTATGTTGTAAAAAAACACTACAGCATTGGGTCATTTATTATACATCACACTTGTGTTACCATAGCAACTATAGTATTACCACAACAGATTAATTGAAGTACTTTACTATAGTACATGCAGTACATGCCAGTATGTGTGTTCAGGGGCCCTGTGGAACAACTTTTCCTCAAAATGAAGAGGATGACAGGGAAAATGTCCTGCACAATCTTATCAACAATGTGGAAAACAGCAGAGACTAGTTCACTTTCTTTTAGTTGCCATGATAAAATGGGATTTATAGTGACATTTATTTGAAGAGTGAATAGTACAGTAGGCTATACAGTAATACCTTATCAAGTTTATCCATATTTTCTATCAGTTACATTTCTGCATGAGTTAGTTATATTTTAGTTTAAATGTTTTTTATTTGATTAGTATGGTGCACCTTTTAGATGTTTAAATGTTTTTAAAATAAAACGTATTCTTTACATCCAACGTCTATTCTCTGTCTTTTAGTGTTTAAAACTGGAAATATCTCATCATATAACATACAGCCAAAAAGGTTATGGTTTATTAGATAAAAAAATTTATATGTAAGTCTATTTTAGTATTTTGGTTATTGTTAATAAACAGTGCACCAATATAAATCATATCAAAAAGCACAAAAGGAAGAGGGAACACAAGACAAAATGTGAGTCTGCATATAATCTCACTGAGCGAGTGTACTGAGAGCGCGCAAGAAAATTTGTGCATGAGCAGTGCATATTTGAGAGAACGTGAGAAAATTTGCACGCGAGCAGCGTATATTGAGAGCTCACAAGCAGTTTTGTCCACATCGGTGCACGAGCATTATATTGAGAAAGCTATGTTCATCATGCTCACTTTGTGCATGACAGTTTTGTGTTGTGAGCCACTTGACTTTAAAGTGAACACAATAATGGCAACAATAAGAAGAGAAAAGAAATCTGCATTTTGTCATGGCATTGGAGTTTACATATAGGCCTGTTGTGTCTAATATGAATATAGCCAAGCTATTCACAGATATGGGTCAGTTGGCGTTTCCCTGTGTTCGCGTGGGTTTTCTCCGGGTGCTCCGGTTTCCCCCACAGTCCAAAGACATGTGGTACAGGTGAATTGGGTAAGCTAAATTGTCCGTAGTCTATGAGTGTGAATGAGTGTGAGGATGTTTCCAAGAGATGGGTTGCGGCTGGAAGGGCATCCGCTGCGTAAAATTGTGCTGGATAAGTTAGCGGTTCATTCCGCTGTGGCGACCCCGAATTAATAAAGGGACTAAGCCGACAAGACAATGAATGAATGAAAGAATATTCACAGATATTGCCAGATAACCACTTTACCTCTACCATACTTTTAACAGATCATTTGTGAATCTGACTGTCATCCTCTCCTGCATTGTCTTGAGCCTTCACGTTGCCAGTTATATACTATATTGTTAGTAGCCTGGATAGGTCACAGTCATTATGCTACATCATATCGCTTTCTACTGGACGTAAAATGCTCTGCAGTACATTTGGTCACTTTAGAATGTTAAGTTCTAATTCTGGAGTTATTTTGGTGAGTAACTAAAAAGTAATATAAGAGTAATGTAACATATTACATTTTTGAGACAGTAATATTGTAATGTAAGGGATTACTTTTAAATAACAGTAACAAGTAATCTGTAATGTATTACAGTTTGGAAGTAACTTGCACAACACTGCAATTTGCAAATGTAAAAGAACTTTGATAATGTACATTTAGAGTACATTTAGGGTCTCTCTCTGTCATGTTAATGTATGAAAGAGAAATGTTACACGCATATTGTTTGCTATATGAAATGGAATGGAAAAACTTTGAAGCTCAATATCTTAAAACCATTTAGAACGCAGATAAAACCTTATAATTCCAAGGTGACGAAATGCTGCTTTTGATCCATAACCATGTCTCTACTTTACAGCACACAATCTTACAGACTGAAGTAATAGATGCTATCATGAATAATTAAGTAAAACATCTCATAGGGTGATCATCCTTTCATTATTTGTCCTGTGACATCAATACATTAGCAAAGCATACACTCTGTGCATTACATAGCGGTATGACGCATGATGTGCCCCACACATGATTTTGGTTCTCGTTTATATACACTATGAACAGCAGCTACGCTAATTATTCTCCTTATTCTGTATTTCCACCTGGGGGTACTCATCTCGAGGCCCTCAGACTATGCAGTGCCACTGACGCGATCCGAGACCAGCGACGAGATGATCCCAAGGTTTTCTGGACCAGGCCGTATCCTGAGCAGCTGCTGTGGTGGTCTTCATGGAGTGAGAGCATGACTGACTCCTGTCATGCTCCAAGGACAGACGAGTCTTCGATGAGGTCCAGCTTTCTGCGCCTAGACTGCAGCTCTGCACAAGACGTTTGGCCATAGGGGAAATGGTCGTGCCCAACTGAGCCAGGTTTCTCTCGAGGTTTTTTAAAATCTTCGCTTTCGCCAATTGGTGAAGTTTTTTCCTCGCCACTGGCTTGCATGGTTCGGGATCTGTAGAGCTGCGCATCGATAGATTTGCTATTCAGTGTTTGGACTCTCAGTAGTGATCATTAAACCACTCTGAACTGAGCTAAACTGAACTGAACTTAATCTCTGAAAACTGAACTGACTTTGTTTCAATTCACTATAATCTTCCATGTGAAGCTGCTTTGACACAATCTACATTGTTTAAGCGCTATACAAATAAAGATTAATTGAATTGAATTGAATTGAACACACACACACACATATATATATATATATATATATATATATATATATATATATATATATATATATATATATATATATATATATATATATATATATATATACAGTATATATAGCATTTCTGTTTCTGGCGTTTCTGTGTGGAGTTTGCATGTTCTCCCCATGTTGGCGTGGGTTTCCTCCGGGTGCTCCGGTTTCCCTCACAAGTGCAAGGACATGCCCTACAGCTGAATTAGGTAAGCTAAACTGTCCATAGTGTATGTGTGTGAATGAGAGTGTATGGGTGTTTCCCTGTGATGGGTTGCAGCTGTAAGGGCATCCGCTGCATAAAACATATGCTGAATAAGCTAGCAGTTCATTTCGCTGTGGCAACCCCAGATTGATAAAGACTAAGCGGAAAAGAAAATGAATGAATGATTGATCATTGATCATTTTTGGTGTCGTTGGGATTTAACTAATAACTCAACAAAAATCCAAGATATCACAGTAGGTTACTGTAGTTCGCACTAAAGCAATGGTTATCATTAGCACATGGCTAATTGTGGCTTGGTAATGTCACAATATTCTAATCAAAACTACATTAGGGTAAAAAATAAGTGCATTCATATTCAAATGAATTAATTTGCTATGAGATTTTTACAAGGGCAGCTCACTAAAGTGACTGTGTGTCCACACTTTCTCCTTGCTCTTGTTTTTCCTCTTTCATAATATCTGTCTTTATTTCTTTCTCCCTTTGGGATATTTTGGAAAGCTTGTTCATCAGAGTGCTGTTGCCCTCCAAGGGCAATAGTTGGTGTGTGTGTGTATGTGTGATCAGACAGCCTGAGGAGTTAAGACACATTAATGATGTCTCTGCAGGAGGTAATGATGTGCAGCAACAGCAGCAAGACAAAATCACTAATCAATCTCAACAAATCTAATTAACTATTAATTAACCTCCAGGGTCCCAGAGGCCTCTAGGAGGGCAGGAGGAAAGAGATGAGAGGGGTGCAGAGTGGAAGATGGCTGCATGACAGAGTACTTTTGAGATCTTGAAGAGGGGAATTCTGACTAATAAAAATACTATGTGTATGCCACTTAATTGCAACAAATTGAGAAATACAAGGCACAGGTATTTAAATAAATATGTATTTCTCATGTCTTTAGCAAAAATATACAGACTAACAATAAGATGTAAACAATTTGAAATGCATGGCCATTTATTTACAGGTGTGCCTAGTTCATGTTTGAAAAAATCTGTATTTCTAAATCCACATATCTTGACTTTCATTTGAACATGATGTTACAAACTGCTAGGCTCGAGGCAGACATTAACGATGAGGCCATGCACAGATTAAATTAATTCAAAATGAATGTTTATTAAAGTAATTCAAGGTTAACATAAAAATTGTACCTAATTATTAAAGAAAGCACAAAAGTTCTGGTGCTGGAGAGAGTTCAAGCCTCATAACCAGGCAGGCAAATGGAGACGAGATCCTTTTTATCACTTAACCAGGGCTTGACATTAACTTTTTTGATCACCAGCCACTGTGGATAGTAGATTTCCAACATTACTAGCCACTCACCATTTTCACTAGCCACACTTTTCTTGTTGGGAAGATATATTTTATATGCATAAATTTGACTTTGACATGCTAAAATGACTTGATTTAGATGTTGTGTTATGTCCACATGCCTTCTCATTCATTTAACTTCTTGTGTGTATTGTGTATTATAAATGGGTTGTGCCGCAATGCAATCAGTTTTTATTTCACATGACTCTTCCGGGCTCAAAATTAAGGATTTACCAATTTTATCTCTGACCACAACAAATAAGTATTTTTTGGCCACAATTTTATCAAAACAAGGAAAATATAGGTGCACTTTTTAATTCAACAAAACTTTTCGGTAACACTTTATAATAACTACTAACTATCAATAATTTACTAAGCATTAGCATCTAGTGAATTATTTATCTGTTAATCATAAACTCTACATTAATAAGCGTTAGTAAGCAGTTTATAACTGCAGCTACAAATAATCTATTCTTGACTTACAACCACATTTATAATGTGCTTAATACTTGTACTTTCATACTTTGTTAATGATTTACTTTTCATTACTAAATTAAGTAACGTCTGTTAATGTAGAGTTAATGATTAACAGATAATGAATTCACTAGATGCTAATCATTAATAAATGGTTCATAGTGTGTAGTTATTATAAAGTGTTACCAACTTTGCTTTAAAAAAACATTACATTTAATGAATTATTTTCATGTATCTAAAGTATGCACAGTAATCTGTCCTGGCTAAAAGTCCCAGATTAGCAGTTAACTACACATAAACGGGGAGTAATCTCCCATTAAAGCAATGTTATTGTAAAAATATATATATAATTAAACCATATTAACAAAAATAATTGTAAGCAAAAGAAAGCAGGTGAAACATACCGTATGTGATAATGAAAGGATGATCACACGCACACGGTTAATATAGGCCTGTTAATAATCTGTTCAAAGAATAATTAAAATGAAAGCAGTGACCGCTGCTGCTTGCAAAAGAATATGTGTATTTTTTTTTAATCTTGAGCTTTTAAAAGCAGCAGGACTGTGGGTGCACGATCATCACTCTTTGTCCAGTCTATTTCAAAGGGAACCAATCGCACCGGTTGCGCTTCCTCTAGGCACGGTTGCTTCACGCAAGTAAACGGGAGCGTTTTTTAACAGTGATCATCCTCTCATTTTGCTCGTGCGAACACAGTTATTTTTGTCAGTCGTGCTGCTTCTCGATACTAAAATCACATTTGCACGAATATTGGGCCATGCTTATTGTCGAACCCTGCTTTTAATAAAACTGCAATTTAAAAATGATTTCCAACCAGCCAAAGTGGCTAGTGTAGGTGTCTTTCTAACCCGCCAGAGCTGAAATCTACCCACATTTGGCGGGTTGGCGGGTGTTAATGTAAAGCCCTGCAGTCAACTCATCACAGGTAACACAAAGCACCTGCCACCTGTCTTTTTTGCGCAACACACACATCTGAAAACTTATAAAACCAACAAGCACTATCTAGCAACAAGACCCGACACCAGAACAAAGACATAAGAAAGCACAAAATGAAACCTTAACACCTTCTCCCTTAAGACAGAGACTAATAAAGCTAACCAAAATCAATAGGTTCAGCCAAACAAACGCATACACAAAAAACAACTACTGTATGAAACTCCAAAATCCACCCAAATCTTATATCACTTTTATTGACTATGGAAGGCACCTTGAATATGGCAGAAAAGAAAAGAAAACTCACTACTCACTATAAGTTACTCACTTACAAACAATCTCAAAATGAATAAGACCGCACATCTGCCCTAACATTATTAACTTTCCGAATATGTTAGATGTCCAGCGGCTGCAAAAACAACACCAAGTGAAGAAGTTTATTTGCAGAACATGAGCAACACAAATAGGTGAGGGGATAGTGATCAGAGAATGATCTTAGAAGATTGTTTGATGGAGCCATTACAGTTGAAAAATTAGAACAAAAACTGTGATAATAACCCACTATTCCCAAAAAGTGCACTGATTAGTTATGTTTCCATCCAACCTAAAAACAGTTGATGGAAATGCCATATGCGCATATATTTTGAAAATGCGCATAAAAACATATGCGCACAACTGAGTAGGATAAACTTTTTATTCGATAAGAAAAGATGCGCATAAACTATGATGGAAACACTTTTACGGCACAAATTGCAGTATGCGCATTAAAAAATGTCATGTGATTTTGTTTCATGTGATTTTTGTTTGAGATCATTTGATGATAAAAATGTGTGTAAATGGACAAACTAGCAGGCTGAGCACATTGTATACCGTTTGAAATGTTGTTTATTATATTATTATTGACCTCCAGAATCAAGAGCATCTGTGCTCCACGTCTGACACCTTTAAATGCCACCGCACGTTCACTGTGTGTCAGGATTGTCTTCTGAAGCACAAGTCATTTATTAGATGAAGAAAAGATTGACGCAGCTTCTCCTACTGCAGCAAATTCAGTTTTTACTGTTGATATTTGGCGCCAGTTAATCAGGAAGTGACAATTTTGTTTGCTTTGACTCGTTGGATGGAAACCCTGCTTTATTCGCACGTCTTTTATGCGATAATCCAGTTTTGCGCATAAAGTTCATTCGCAGTTTTGGATGGAAACATAGCTATTGTCTTTTTGTAGTCAGAGATAGAAACGTATCAATGGATTTGACCTTAGCATGCACTGGATGCACTTGACCTGTCACTGTCCTCAAATAAACTGCATTGGCTCTGGCAAATTCCATTTTAGCCTGGTTTATTTTGAGACTGGCCTCCACCAAATGTGAAAAAAGAGCAAGTATACAACACACATATCTCACTATAAATGATGATCTCATCAAGGTACACAGTGCATTCTTCCAATCCTGCTTCTACCCAATTCATCAGGTGCTGGAAAGTTGCTGGAGCGTTCTGCAATCTGAAACTCATAACCATATAGGAATATAATCCAGATGTTGAAATAAATTTTGAAATCTCTTGTACACAGAGGTAGAAAGAACTTGGTAGAGTCCTTTAAAGGGTCACGAAACATCAAAACACATTTTTTAAAATGTTAACAGTCATATTTATACATTGCTAAAAACACTATTAGGATATATATATTTCAATAAAAAGTGAAAATTGGTTGTTTTTGCGTTATTTCGAGCAACTTATTCTTCCGGTTTGAAAATAAATTTTGAAACTACGTCATGGCCATGTAGTGTAAATTACAGTGTGTAGCCTGGATGTCTGTACCAGCGAGTACAAAGTGACGTCTTTGAGTTTCCAGCAATAATTCATGACAAAGACTTGGTTCGAACCAATCAGTACGCTCTATTGTGAATGAGGTGCAACTTCATTAATATTTATGATATAGCTCCGATGACTGTTTTTACCTGTTACAGTGTTTAGATGACAGAGAGACGCCACATTGTGTTGCCAACCATAATTTAAACAAGTGGAAGAAGAAGAATTGTTTGGAGACATGGGCTGGCAGTGTTGCGTTTATAAATGTGCTGCAATGAAGGTTTTGTTTTTAATTCCCCGCTATGAGAGCTCAGCTGGACTCACGTGTGGATTACAGTGGTCTGCTAACATGCGACAAAAATATGTTTGTAAGGAACTTTTTTTACCCAAGAGCTTTTTGGCTCTGGAAATGGTGAAATCCGGATTTGGCACTCGTCTTCTTTTAAGAAAGACATGGTTCCAGTTGGTGTTGATTGTAATGTGTCTACAGATTTGATAAGTGTGTGATCAGTGTTCTTTGTTTATGTTTCTTCAGAGGCAAAGTTAGCTAGTATTGTCAGCAGTGCTCTTTCAGTTTTTAAAGACATACCTTAGTCAAAATGCTTTAGTTACTAAGTTTACAGTACGTTAATATCACTACAATATTATGGACTAAAATATCAACTGTAAATGTAAACTTGTAAACACCTTAATCAAACAATTACTGTCGTGTAGAATTTTCGCCGCATTCTATGACAGGATAATATGTACACACACGGCTTTCTGGTGCTACCTACCGAGTGCATCTAAGTTACCGGGAAATGCTGTGAGGTTTTTTTTCTCCCATTCACCGTGCGGTATCAAACATTCCCTTAAAACTACACTCTTCAAGCAGTTTCTCGCATCCAATATCTTCTTTGTCACGGCGGGCATGCATGAAATGTTCCTGAATGAAATTGAAAGTGCCAAACTGCATTGATTAATGATTGACAAATTATTAATTTGGCAAATAATTTGATTACTGATGTCCATGTAAATATAGTCACCGTCTTTCTCCTCTGCATCTGTGTTTGTTTTGCCACTGTGAAAATAAGCGTGTGGTCGAATGAAACTCCTATTTTTATGCAAGCCCTTCCCTCCTTCGCCACTCGCCACTCCCACCTAAACAAAGCTGGAGGTGTGAAAACACCCTGCTGAGACGTGTGTGTGTGTGTGTGTGTGTGGGGGGGGGGGGGGGGGGGGGGTTATGGCCCTTTAAGAAGGTTAATTTTTATAACAAATTTATCTGAACCAATACTGTCTATCCAGTCTTCTATAAGTGAAGCAAAGGAAAATAGTCAGCTTTAATAATGTCATTAATCTGTAATTCTGTAAGTAACAAAGTACAGTGTATTTTCTGTTTTTTTTTTACCAGTAGACTGGGAGATGAATAACTAGGACAAGAGAGAACAAAGTAAACTGTTCTCTAAAAGATACTTGACTTTCTGTTCCAGTAAATGCAGCTTGTCTGGAGACACTCTATAAAATGACTGATGAAAAGGTGGGGTATTTCCCATATTTATGTCATTCTATATTCAATCAACGTGTTATGAAACATCACAAAAAGGCACATGAACTAACATAATCCAGTATATTATTAGGTGACACTGGTTCGTCAAAAAGTTTGAATAAAGGTCCTCTGGCTGCATGTCCAAAAACCTAATTATAAGGATTTCTTGAGTTACCTTACTTGCAGCCGGCATCAAGCAAGGTGGACCTTCTTCCAAGTCATTATTAAGCCCTATACAATAAATTGGTCACACTTTATTTTGATGGTCTGTTTGTTGAAAATTAAGTTACATTGCATCTACATGCCAACTAATTCTTATTAAATTATAAGTAGACTGTTAGGTTGGGGAAGGCCCGGATTAAGAATTCAGAGGCCCCTGGGCACATTGTCTTGTAGGGCCCCCTACCTGGCTGCACCCCTATAGTTGAATTAAAAAATAAGAATAATATAATATTTTTTAATAAAATTAATCTATAATGTATTGCCTGCATTTTTAAAATAAATATTATATAGTACACATATTTATAGTCTACAAATATTTTACTTATTTTTAAAGCATGTGGGGGCAACGCAGTGGCGCAGTAGGTAGTGCTGTTGCCTCACAGCAAGAACGTCACTGGTTTGAACCTCGGCTGGGCTGGGTCAGTTGGCGTTTCTGTGTGGAGTTTGCATGTTCTCCCTGCGTTCGCGTGGGTTTCCTCCGGGTGCTCCGGTTTCCCCCACAGTCCAAAGACATGCAGTACAGTTGAATTGGGTAAGCTAAATTGTCCGTAGTGTATGAGTGTGAATGTGTGTGTGTGGAAATTCCCAGAGATGGGTTGCGGCTAGAAGGGCGTCCGCTGCGTAAAATCATGCTGGATAAGTTGGTGGTTCATTCCACTGTGGCGACCCCGCAAGGGACAAAGCTGACAAGAAAATGAATGAAAGCATGTGGTTTTTTAAATGGTTTTTAGTATACTTGTTCAAGTTCACTGAAGCAGTACTAAAATTTATATATATTTTAAAGGGTATTCATTGTAAA
>LR812530.1:12710163-12825163 GCA_903798195.1 Danio kyathit | reverse complement strand
GCTGTAGGTGATCGCCGATGTTATTTTCAGTCAAAACTAATTTCACACGGCATGATTTGAATCGCCGACAGGTCCAGATATTTAGCATACCAAATATCGCACGGGCATCAGCGACTCATCGCCGATTCTTTCAAATCACGTCTTTGATAGTTCACACTGTGTGATTGTCACTTGCTTGCACGAGCACAGATTTGCCTGTGATTTCAGACATTTGTCTGCGATTTCTCGAAACCTGTCGGAGAGTCAAAATTGGGGCTAAAATCATGCAGTCTAAACTCAGCATAAGGTGCACGAGCTTGTGTTTTAGGAGGCGTGGCTCTGGACGGCAGGGGTGGGACTGTGGTTAAGAGATTTATGCTAACCTGTTAGCATTATGGAAGATCATCTACTGCACCTTTAACTAATAGTTCAAACGAATGTGTTAATAGGCAGAATGTGTTAAATAGAGTTGCACACAAATATTAGCACATCATAATCTGAAATACTGACAGCTGTCACACTGTCTTAACTGGACGCAAAGTTTTTCAGATCATGCCAAAATAGCTGTCTACATGGAACACCATTTTAGAGTGTTTGAAAGATTGCTTGAAAAACTTCAAAAAAAGCATCAGTCAATCTTCAGGGATTTGTTGACGGCATCACTGATTATAATGAGTTATATTGTTTTTAGTTTTGTCTGTTCCACCTTTAAACCCTAAGGGTCAAGGTTCAACCAGACATACTGTATTCATGTCCCAAAAACCAGCCTAGTACTAGATGGGGGCACTGGACTGATACTAAATGTAATTACATACCCATTTGGAATACTTGATTCTGATTGGTCAATCACAGCATTACAAGGTATTCATTAATTTTCTTTTCAGCTTAGTCCCTTTATTAATCTGGGGTCGTCACAGTGGAATGAACCACCAACTTGTCCAGCATATGTTTTACGCAGCAGATGCCCTTCCAGCCGCAACCCACCACTGGGAAACATCCATACACAAAGTTTGAGTTTACATATACCACAAGTTTTTATTTTTTTTTAGCTTGTGGGGGAAACCTGAGCACCCAGAGGAAACCCACGCAAACACAGGGAGAACATGTAAACTCCACACAGAAATGCCAGCTGACCCAGCCAGGGCTCGAACCAGCGACCTTCTTGCTGTGAGGCGATTGTGCTACCCACTGCACCACTGTGCTGCCCTGCCTTTTTTTTACAAGATGTAAAATAAGTATCTTATCTCTCTAGAGTGTGTATGTGACGTTTCAGCCTAATACCCCACAAATAATGTTTTATAACTCTTTGAAACTGCTCCTTTCAGGATTTGATACTAATTGTTGCTTTTTGGTGACTGTGGTTTTAACTTCAGATGAGATTGTGCTTCCAGCACTCTTTTTAAACAAGGGCAGAGATATAAATGCTTATGTGTCAGCATAATGGTGAATTCAAAACCAAGAGTAGCATCCTATGCTGATGAGGGAGAGATTGTCATTAATGATCGGGACTTCCCCCCTCTGATGACATGTACAAAGGGAGAAGGTCAATCTAAGTATGTCTGCAGACTTTTTATGAAGCGTGATTATAAAAATTTAATGAATATTTTTTTCCTATTAGAAGCTAGTTATCTTCACAAACTGTTTAGACCCCTTATATAAGTGATTTCTGCATAATAGGTCCCCTTTAAGCATGAATTAATATAGTCCATGCATTATATACATGCAGTTAAAGTATTTTTTTGGCTTTGAAGTGCTAAATCAATATGAAAACAGCAGCTGGATGGTAAGCCTCAACTTTACTTAAAAGGGTGTAAAAAATAAAGAATACTGAGGAAAAACATGAAAGGAAAGAAATCAACCACAGACAGACTGGGCAAAGCTCAAATTTGTTAAACACAAACATACAGAACCTGTGCAACCTATCTTTGAACACTAATAAATGGTCTGCGTAAACTACAATTAAAACCCTGGGCACTAATTTAGTGGAAATAGCAGGCTGTAATAGAAATATATGAGGGAGGCAAGACATAGAGCATTCAGACACAGGTTTTTATTATGACCATCAGCTGGGCAAACTAATGGCAGTGAATACAAAAGCACATCTACAGGGATTATTGAATTTGATCCATATTAAGTCTCAGAAAATATTGGTCTCCTTCCAAATCAAATATCCAAGGATATCTGTAGGCTATTAAACTACAACCCATCAATTAAATAATAAATTACAGATTCAGTGTAGAAATGATGATACTGTATGATTAAATCAAGGTATCTAGTCTCTAATGTAGAACAGGTCATTCATTCATTCATTTTCTTTTCGGCTTCGTCCCTTTATTAATCAGGGGTCGCCACAGCGGAATGAACCACCAACTTATCCAGCATATGTTTTACACAGCGAATGTACTTCCAGCCACAACCCAACACTGGAAAACACCCATACACTCTTGCATTCACTCACATACAATACGGCCAATTTAGCTTATTCAATTCACCTATATGTCTATGGATTGTGGGGGAAAGTGGAGCACCCAGAGGAAACCCACGCGAACACGGGGGAGGACATGCAAACTCCACACAGTACTTCCATCTGAACCAGCCAGTGCTCGAACAAGCAATCTTCTTGCTGTGAGGCAATCATGCTACCTACTGCGCCACCGTGATGCCCATAGAACAGGTCAGTAATTACAATTTTAAGGGGTAATATTTGATGTGTATACAGTAGATGATCTTAGATAAGAGAATTAGATAATAGTCCTATACTCTAGATCAGAGGTGGGCAAACTACCGCCCGTGGGCCATATGCGGCCCACTAAACTCTTTCATCCGGCCCGCGAGGGAGTTTTTAAAATGCTGCTTCTGAGTAACGGTTTGGTTTCAGAATGAGTAAATTAATGATGCAATACAAGTGAATGCCATTTGATGGCAGCATTGCACGGGGTACAGTTAGCGCAACCAGTAAAATTAGAACACTCTCTCGGATAATAAAATGCACTCGACCGTTAATGACTGAAAATGAGTCAGGCAAAAAAAAGAAAAACTGACTCTGAATGTCGTGTGTTTAAGGAAGAATGGACAACAAAATACTTCTCAACCAATATCGGACAGAAAGCGGTAGGTCTAATATGCCAAGAAAGTTTTGCTGTTTTTAAAGACTACAACCTAAGTCTGCATTTTTCAAGCAAACATTCAAATTATTTTGAATGTGTTAATATGAGATTTTTTTTCTATCAGACAATATCTTTTCTATTCTCCACTGTAAAAATTATTACATTATTATTATTATATTTTATAATGGATTATTTTATTGTTTTATGATGATTGATAAGTAAATATAAATAGCAGTGCAAATTAATTTGACTTGTAAATATGACTCAATAATAACTATTAAAAAAATGTGTGTTAATGTGACACGTTTCTGTCCGATATTACATGTTCCCTGCATACTGCCACTATAAATAAAAGTAATTTTTTGAAGGATTTGACATGTGGTCCTTCACTTGGTTTGCAAAACTTGGCCCTCGGGTCTAAAAAGTTTGCCCACCACTGCTCTAGATACATTTGAAACTCCTCTTTTTCTTTAAACCTGTTGAAGGAGTGGTTATTCTGACCACAAAAATAACCTCCTGGAAGAAGGTCTGACCTCTGTCACCTAAATAAACATTTGAGACTTCCTGTGGATTTTAAGTGACGATATAAAATCCCATATGTGGAAATTCTCTAAGTTTATCTGTGTTTTAACCAATTAGATCTTTTTGAAGATGTGTGACATATTCAGTGACCCTCTGTTAGTGCATAATTGTTGGTATAATTGTATAATTGGCCCTCATTTCCACACTGAGAAGGAGTTTGTTTTCGCCTAAATGAATGAATGAAACTAAATTATTAAAAGAGAGAGTAAAAATTTATTTCACAAGAGTGTCCTGGCTATGACTAGGGCCAGACAGAATCTGCAGACATTTTGATGCCCTTCCAGCCGCAACCCATCTCTGGGAAACATCCATACACACTCATTCACGCTCATACACTACAGACAATTTTAGACTACCCAATTCACCTGTACCACATGTCTTTGGACATGTGGGGGAAAGCGGAGCACCCGGAGGAAACCCACGCAAACGCGGGGAGAACATGTAAACTCCACACAGAAATGCCAACTGACCCAACCGAGGCTCAAACCAGCGACCTTCTTGCTGTGAGGCGACAGCACTACCTACTGTGCCACCGCGTCGCCCTTAAAGTATATACACAAATATATTATTGTAAAGCATCGTATAGAAGATATAAATTGGAAAGAGAAATATGTGAGGGGTGTACTCATTTATGCTGAGCACATAAAAAATATTCATAGAAGGTTCAAGAAACACCTTTTGAATACATACTTTGAGTGACCATTTAAGTAGGCTAGACAGATTTTAGACCTTCCCATGCTGCCAGAAGATCAAAACGAAATCAATGCTGATTAACACTGTAGACTGTTGATTAAGCTTCTGACCTGCATGTCAAATTGGGCATGAACGCTTCCAGAAAAGCTCCCGGAGGCCCAAAATTTCCTGACTCAAGTCCACCGGCAGTAATAACTAACTGGCTGATGAAACTGCTAGAAAGAATCCCGTTGTCTCTCAAAACTGAAAATGATTTTGAATTCATAATGTTTTGAAATCAAATGTTTCAGAAGTATGCATGGTTTCAAAGTAGCTTTACACAAATGTTACTGATTGTTGGTGTTAATAGTATCTTACAATCTTCGTGGCTTAAAGTTGCATTTAGCTAATTAGAGCACTGTGTACATATCATGCTCTTCCATACATTTCATTCTCTACACTTCATATTCAACTCAGAATATTAAAAAAAAAAAAGTCAACCCGTTTCAAACGCTATGTCCTTTTTTTGGTGGTTTAACACTTCAAACAGAAAACCAAAAGAGTGGAAGAGGTATAAGAAGGGAGGCAGTGTGCTTTATTAGTCACCCTTCTGAACTTTCATGTTTGCTCTTGAGGTGTTAGAATAACAGCAGCTCTAAGCGTCTTTGTGGTTTTGGTGTTTTGAATCAAGGGTTATATCTTTCATATCTGTGCTTCCGGAGTGACTGCCACACCTCATATTTACAGAAAAGAAACCTTCTTCAATGAACTCAAGCAGAGGTTATTTCACTATAAATCAGTCAGGGCTTCCTGTTGTAATGTGTCTATTGCTGTCCAGTATTAGTTTATTACCAAGACTTAGTTAGTTTGTAAAATACTAAATTAAAATGCTTTATCTTTTCTGTTTTTGTTTCATTTTTGGTCATTTTTAGCATATAATTTTATCATTATACTTTTTATTTCATTGTATTATTCTAAATATATTACTCATTGTTATATATTGTTATATCTATATAATTCTCTTAATAAGGGATTTTTTCTTTACAAATTCTACCAAAAATGATAAAAAAGGATATTTTTTTGTCTTATTGTCTAAATGTCCAATTTCCAAAATAAAATCATTTTAATCAAACGTTGAATATAGAAGTGACTAATTAAAAAGTTATTCTAAAAATGAAACTAAAATCAATAGGTGAAGGTATTTTTGCTGACTTATTCAGTTATTCAGGAATGAGTTAAGTGACTGTCTTAATGAATGGTTCATTCATTCATTTATTTATTCATTCATTCATTTTCTTTTCGGCTTAGTCTCTTTATTAATCCGGGGTCGCCACAGCGGAATGAACCGCTAACTTATCCAGCATATGTTTTTTACGCAGCGGATGCCCTTCCAGCTGCAACCCGTCTTTGGAAAACATCCATACACACTCATTCACACTCATGCACTGCATGTCTTTGGACTGTGGGGGAAACCGGAGCACCCGGAGGAAACCCACGCGAATGCAGGGAGAACATGCAAACTCCACACAGAAACGCCAACTGACCCAGCCGAGGTTCGAACCAGCGACCTTCTTCAAGTGAGGCGACAGCACCTACTGCGCCACTGCGTTGCCGTGAATGGTACATTGGTCTCACTCGAAATTCACAATGTTGATTCATTCATTAGCACATTGCTATGAGATGCACAATACCTTTACACTGAAGGTTTAAAATGATTTATCAGTAGGAAACGTTGTCCATCTGATAAACTTTTATGTTTCCACAGAACTCATATGGTTATGGTGTTTTAACATAAAAATGCTTTTCTCCGTCCACACGTTACAACATAATACTTAACCATTCATGCTCACTGGGTATGCACATACTTTTTGCCAGTGCTAATGGGCTAAATTTGATGCATGCCTTACACATATTAATAAAATAAAATGAACTGTGCTATGCAATGAAGAGATTTGATTTATTAAACTACACTGTAAATAATATCCGTAAATTAGCAGTTTTTCCATATGTTTTCATTTTTCTCCTTTAATTTATGCTTTTGAATCGCATTATGTGACCTTAATCTTTCTTCCAAACTTTTAACCTTGATAAGTTAGAAAAAGTGAGTGTTATTTTCATTTTTAATAGTTTAAAGGAATTATTGTCTGGGTTTGTGTCGTACATTATGATACAAAAACCTTGGAATAAACTGTCAGTACATTCTGTTATTTTACAGCCTTATATATTATTTTTTATACATTATATTATTTCAAGAGTTCACACTTAGCTGATGATTGATTATAAAGCTTGTTTGGCATGCTGTCCCGGGAGAGAGCCTTGAGCTCATAAGATCCTCGAGCCCGGGGCTCCCTCCCGTTTGCAAGGTGAGAGGGGAGTTTGAGCTCAGGTAGATCTCGAGAACTCCCCTGCTGTAGTAGCTAATGAACAGATAGTGATTGCTCTTAAGAGATAACTACTTACTAGGAGCATGTCTATGGTGCCGATTTGGATTAGTCAATTAACTTAATTTGTATGTTTTTGGATGATGAAAGGAAACTGGGGAACCCAGGGGAAACCCACGTGAGCACGGGGAGAACTGCGCACAAAAACGTCGGCTGGCTTGGTAAGGACTAGAACCAGTGATGCTCTTGCTGTGAGGCAACAGTGCTAACCACTGGGCCACCGTGCCACCCATCTAGGAAAGGAGGGGTGGAAGGGGGGATTCTTTAAAATGAAGATGGCTGTTATATGGAACTTAGGGTATTTATAGTCAGTAATTTATAGGCTTAGGAATCGTCTGATTGGTGAATCATAAATTGAATAATGTGGGACCGGCTGCAGGCAATCATAAGCACGTGATCTTCTCGAAATTAGTTTATAAATAAACTTCACTTCAAACTACTAAAATATCTCTAAAAGTCACTTTGTTAAACTGTAGAGTTGAATTTTCAACAGAAAAAGTCAACAGAGCAGAGATCAAGTTCCCACAATGCAATTCACAACCGTAAATAAATGGAAACAGTTATTTTTTGTTTACAGATAGACCGTCACATAAAACATTTACCTAAGGAAAGCTGCTCCGTATCCAAAATATTTTAATTATCAGGAAAAAATTACATTGCTAAGTATATGTACTATATATTAAATTAAATTAAATTGAATTATGATCTAAAAAATATTAAACTTTCTGATCATATTAAAAGGTGAACAGGTCTTTATTATTTTCACTGAAATTTAATGTGGACTTGTTTTTCACAGTTAACCCAGGCAATGAACTGAGCGCCCTTCACACATGACATCACAGATTAGTGTCTCTGAATACCCTCTCCGGATTAAAGTGATTGCAGGTATGGCCCTGGCACTGGAGTGGAGTGGGCACATGGACTGGCATGAATGTTGGCACAGAGCTTATGCAAGCAGATAGAGTGAGGATGGTAGAGGCATGGCTGAGGGTGAGATTGAGACATGGGAATGGTGCTGGGTACATGAGCTGCCACTGTCAGAGCAGGCAGCGCTTGTCTGCCTGAAGAGATAATCCCTCTGTACAGTCACGTTTCAGGAACTCAGGACGTGGACAGATGGCACAAGCCATGCCAAGCGAATATGAATGTGTTTGGGTGATTATTTATTTATTATTTTTCGGTTTCAAGCCAAAAACCAGAAGAGATTCTACAGGGGCAAACAAGGGACAGGATGGGGGGGGGGGGGGAGTTGAGATAACATTACAGGCATACATTACTACTGGATTCCTCAAAGGCTCCCAGTTGCAGGCATTCACAAGATCCATTGGCCATTGTGTTCATGTACTAAACAGATTGACGTTGGAGGTCATTGCTTCTCCACTTTTCACTGCTGTTCACCAAATGCAAACACATACACTGTACACAAACACAGCAGTGTTTGAAAGCCGCATCTATCAGATGATCCATCTGTCAGCAGATTTATGAGAGATTCTCTGATGAAATAGCTGATAGACATGACTTTCAAGCAGTGTTTAAGAATATGCTCAACAGCACTCAAATGTTAGCTGGAAATAGTCGTTTTTACTATTTTAGCATCAATTTGCACTGATGTAAATACTTTTGACAATAACTCTTTACAAAAATAATCTGCAAATGAAGTAAAAAATATAATTGTGTCAAAAAAATATATATATTTATAGTCAGAATTATTAGCCCCCCTGAATTATTAGCACCCCTGTTTATTTTTTCCCCAATTTCTGTTTAACGGAGAGAAGATATTTTCAACACATTTCTAAACATTCCTAACTAGGTTAATTAGGTTAACTAGGCAGGTTAGGGTAATAAGGCAAGTTATTGTATAACGATGGTTTGTTCTGTAGACTATCGAAAAATTTTTTTAGCTTAAAGTAGCTAATAATTTTGACCCTAAAATGGATTTTAAAAAAATTCAAAGGGGGGCTAATAATTCTGACTTCAACTGCATATATATATATATATATATATATATAATTTTTTTTTTTTTTTGCTTACCCCATTGGCACATTATTTTTGGCATATTATTTCTTAAAACAATACAGTATTTTTGCTTGTCTAGAAAATACTTATTGATTCATAGATATTAAGATCCAGTCCAAATATTTAGATACAAGACAAAAAAATCAAAGTAAGAAAAGCATTTATATATATATATATATTATAAAATAAAGAAAATAAGAATTTATCCTGCATACTGTAAAGAAAACTTGCATGCATAATGCATCACAGGTGTTCTAACATCTCCATGAATAGAGATTGAAATTAGTAGTTATTATTATTCATTTGTATAGAGTTATGGAATAAGTGCTTCACTTTAAGCCTACAATCTATTTAAATGGTATTTATTGGATTTTGATTTGCTTAAAATAATAGTTCACCCAAAATCAGAATGCTTTTCATTAGTCACCTCCATTTTAAATCAAAATAACTTTCTTCCTACTGTGAAATGTAAAAGATTTTTGAAAATATATTGGCTATCCTGTTTAAAAGAAGTCACACTGGTTTGGAACAAAACTAACCAACATAGGCTCATTCTGAAAACGTCCCCCTACGTACATTTCTAGAGATCACGAATTATGTAGCCAGAGCTAGGTATGGCTGCATTTCATCATTAAAACAAACACTACAGGGTGATATGACGCCGTTCCTTTTCACGCCGTTTACCTCTGTATTGACGGCATAGTAGTTACCCGTAGCTATACTGTATATGTCAGCGGACTTGAGATGCAGAGAGGAGTTGACCACGACGATGGGATTTGAGTCCAGCAAAGAACAGTTCCAGAAAGTGGATAAGACAAAACAGAAGCCAAAAAAATAAAATAAAGAAGTAAATGAGAATGTAAAATCTGAAAACATGGTAAAAATCAGATGTTCTGGATTGCTTTTAAAACTGTCGGTTGAGTTTAGGGAAGGAAGAGGGTGGGTCAGTCGATCGGTCAGTCAGTCAACAGCGGCCTCTGGTGGATTTACATGAGAACAGCAAGCACGAATGGAACTCACGAGAGAAATTTAAGATCTGGAAAAGTGTACACTGCAGGCTCTGGTGAATTCATGAAAAACAAAACTGCAAAAAAACGTACCTCCTGCCTGGGACGTATTTGGTGCTTTACAGAAATGTATACAGCTGTATGTTTTTAGAATGAGGCTGGGTTGAAGCGAATTCAACATGAACTAGACAAACATTTGATACCATGAGTTTCATGCATTTATGATGTTCAAATGTTGAAAATATATTTAGATGTAACTGCTTCCTTTTTGTTTGTTTTTTAATGCAGGTACAAATCCAGTGTGAACTACTCATTTAATAGGTCACTAAATGCAAAAAACAAACTGCATCTATGCACGTCTTGAAGCAAAACCAGCTGGGAACCCCTGATCTAATACATGCCTTCATTGCTCTAATATGTCAATATTTACAGATGACCTCAACTGATAGTCATATGATCCTGACGTCATGTTTCCAGTCCTTCCTCAGGTCTCAGGAACAGTTGAGGGATTCTTGGATTGATTTCGGGAGACAAGCATCAGAGGGAAAGTGTCCTGATCTGCCGGAGTCCATGATAGCAGAGATGTGAGGGTGAAACAGATGTGATGAGATGTTTGGAGGACGGCATGAGTCAACCAGACCAGGAACCCGAGGGTGTTTGATGACCAGCTGAGTTTTACCATATTTCAACATGACTGAGGCATGTTGGTAAAAAAAAAATCATTATCATCAAATAAATAAATAAGTATTCATATAGTTGAAATCAGAATTATTAACCCTTTTGAATTATTAGCCCCTCTATATTTTTCCCCAATTTCTGTTTAACGGAAAGAAGATTTTTTTCAACACATTTCTAAACATGATAGTTTTCAGCTTAAAGTGACATTTAAAAGCTTAACTAGGCATTAAAATGAATTTAATTCCTCAAATTTCTACACACAATACCCCATAATGAAAATGTGAAAAAAAGAGTTTTTGAAATTGTTGCAAATTTATTAAAAATAAAAAACCTGAAAAATCACTCTCTCCAGAGATGTTCAATAGTCGCCCCAGTCTGAGGTCAAGAGCACTCTGAAGCAGGTTTTCATTCAGGATGTCTCTGTACATTGCGGCATTCATCTTTCCCTCTATCCTGACTAGTCTTCCAGTTTTTGCTGCTGAAAAACATCCCCACAGCATGATGCTGCCGTCTTCTGTCTGACCACTCTATCTTCTGTAAAGTTCTCCTCTCTCCACAGAAGAACGCTGGAGCTCAGACAGAGTGACCAAGAGTGACCTTATTCCCGGATCACTCAGCTTAGATGGCCGGCCAGCTCTAGAAAGAGTCCTGGTGGTTCCAAATATCTTCCTCTTCCACTTACGGATGATGGAGGCCACTGTGCTCATTGGAACTTTCAGAGCAGCAGAAATGTGTTCTGTCTCGGAGGTCTACAAGACAATTCCTTTGTCTTCAAGCTTGGTTTCTGCTTTGACATGCACTATCAACCCTGGGAAGTTACAGTTGCAATTAGAATTATTCAACCCCCTTTGAATTTTGTTTTCTTTATAAATATTTCCCAAATGATGTTTAACAGAACAAGGAAATTTTCACAGTATGTCTAATATTTTTTCTTCTGGAGAAAGTCTTATTTGTTTTATTTTGGCTAGAATAAAAGCAGTTTTTAATTTTTTAAAACCCATTTTAAGGTCAAAATTATTAGCCCCTTTAAGCTATATATTTTTTTTCGATAGTCTACAGAACAAACCATCATTATACAATAACTTGCCTAATTACCCTAACCTGCCTAGTTAACCTAATTAACCTAGTTAAGCCTTTAAATGTCACTTTAAGCTGTATAGAAGTGTCTTGAAAAATATCTAGTAAAATATTATTTACTGTCATCATGGCAAAGATAAAACAAATCAGTTATTAGAGATGAGTTATTAAAACTATTATGTTTAGAAATGTGTTGAAAAAAAATTCTCTCCGTTAAACAGAAATTGGGGAAAAAAATAAACAGGGGGGCTAATAAATCAGGAGGTTGAATAATTCTGATTGCAACTGTATATAGACAGGTGTATGCCTTTTCAAATCATGCCCAATCAACTGAATTTAGCACAGGTGAACTCTAATTAAGCTGCTGAAACATCTCAAGAATGATCAGTGGAAACAGAATGTACCTGAGCTCAATTTAGAGCTTCACGGCAAAGGCTGCGAATACTGATGTACATGTGATTTTTCAGCTTTTTTATTTTTAATAAATTTGCAACAATTTCAAAAACTCTTTTTTTCACATTGAATACGGGGTATTGTGTGTAGAATTTTGAAGAAATTAATTAATTTAATCCATTTTGGAAATAGGCTGTAACATAAAAATATGTGGAAAAAGTGAAGCGCTATGAATACTTTCCGTATGCACTGTAAAGTCTTGGATTTCATTTGTAATGTCTCTGATCAATAATACATTAATTGTACTGATAGTAAAAAGAAGATTAAAAGGTATAGTAATTTCAACACATTGGGTCCTAATTTATTGTAACGTAATAATGCTAATAATTAATATCTGGATTTAACAGACAGAAATTCTTATTTAATATGATTTATTTGTTCTAATAGAACACAACTAAAATAATCGTTAAATGTGCACGCATGTGTGTGCATGTGTGCAGGAATAAAGTTGTCTCCTTTTTTCATGACACACTATTACACCACAGCAGGAGACATCTGAAAGTGTAACATCCTGCTCAGAGCAGAGTGTGCGACAGCTGAGGAAGACAAGACACTGAGCCGCTCATCCTAATACAGGCTCCCAGCAGCCCTCAGTGCCTCTTTATCTAACAAATTGTCACCCTATCCCCTCTATCAAGAACTAACATTATCTCTCAATATCTTTCTCTCCCACTGTTTGGTCTCTGCTGTAGTTTTTTTAGCCTGGCTTTCATCAGTTGTAGAAGCTAACAGCCAGAGAGACATCTGAAGACTGACATTTGAAAAAAAAAAAAGAGAGAAAAGGAAAGAAAAAAGACCAGACGGAGTAACTCCCCAACTGAACTCCCACAGGAGTGAGTGTGGGTCTGTGTTGTCCCATTGGCTTTAATGTGCTGTATCTTCATGAACACTTTATGCCAGTCAGGTAGATGGAAACAATGATTTCACATTCTTCTAGGCGAATGAATCTTGTGCTAGAGATGAGAGCTGAATGATAGACACACAGACAGATAATCAATGGTCTCCTGTCAGAGTTCACGTTCAGAGATAACAACACTGCCATCTAGTGTCAGGGTTTGACCCAAACATAAAGCGCCTGTCAGGAATCTTTATACATTTTGAGACAGTTTTTTTGAGAATTGACACACAGTATCGCCAGGGATGGGCAGTATTTCTGATACAAGTATTTCAAATACGTATTTCAAATACAAAATATTATTTTGTAATTTGTATTTGATGAGGTTTATGAAAATTGGTTTATATTTTGTATTAAAATACTTTAGTGTCTTGCATTTTTGTATTTTTAAAATACTCTAAAATACTTTGTAAGAAGTCTACATGATGACATCTAAAAATGCAGCCTCAGAGTGATGCTTTCTCAGTTATTTGCCTTGAGATCAGAACAGAAAATTGATAAAGAAGGCGATCAATGCTTGGACCCACATAGCAAATGGACTTGACCCAAATGTGGCCTCATTATGGCACTGCTGGCGTGGTCAGCCGTGTGTCAGCCGAATGTGGGCAATGATGGCACTGCATGCATGACGGCAAACTACATTTGGGCCAGTTGGGGATGGGAGGTGTGTGGCCCAGATCAGTGTAGCGATTGTTCACATTGTTTAGGTAACATTAGGCTGGGTTATGGCTCAGTTTTTGGGGTTTCTGATTAAAGTATAAACTTATAGCTGAGAATTGGTACCAATAATAAACCTGTTTTGGCCCAGTTTAGGGCCAGTTAAGGGTGATAAATGAGATTCAGGCCAGTTATGACCCATGTGTGGCCCTTGTCTTTAATCCAGTTATGGGCCACTTCAGGACCGTCATTCTTTGCGGTACTTGGGCCAAGGGAAAACTTATTGTGTGGCCCGGAGCTGGGCCAGAAAACATTTGCTATGTGGGGAGTATGGATGGAAATTATGCGACACACATAAATAACAGACAAATGGCAACAAAAGTCAACAATCATTGAAAATAGTATACTGCACAATGCTAAGACAGTAATATATTATGGCAGTATAGTGTACAATTCAGCATCAGCATCTTTGCTTAAGAAATGAGATGGAATAAAATATTAGTCCTTAAGAACAGGATGTGGAGCCTTCAGCACACAATCATTCTCAGTCTCAGTGCTGCAGGTGAACATGCAGAGGATGTTTAGAATAATAAAACACCTAAAGACTGTGTACTGGTGTTTACTAAGGGAGCAATCTGGGACTCTTAGTTAGTCTTCAGTTAAACAAGAACTGAAACAATCTTGGAAGAATGAGTAAACTGGACAAACAATAGTAGTTTTGGATGGACTGCTGATGTAGATGCCAAGGAAATATAAGACAAACAACATACAAATAATCCTACAGTGGCGATTCCTACAATACTTCATTGGCCGTTTCAAATGCCATAGCTGATCTGTAGGTGCAGTGTAAAGTTAATGAAGAGATGGCGTGAAAAGAGACACAAATATTCAATAATACTCCAGTCGATACAGACTGGTCAAATACTGCAGACTCCCATTACATGGCAGCAGCAGGATGTACAGTTGAAGTCAGAATTATTAGCCCCCCTGAAGATTTTTTTCAACACATTTCTAAACATAATAGTTTTAATAACTCATTTCTAATAACCGATTTCTTTTATCTTTGCCATGATGACAGTAAATAATATTTTACTAGATATTTTTCAAGACACTTCTATACAGCTTAAAGTGACATTTAAAGGCTTAACTAGGTTAATTAGGTTAAAAATATATAGCTTAAAGGGGCTAATAGTTTTGACCTTAAAAAATTTTTTATAAAAATTCAACCTGCTTTTATTCTAGCTGAAATAAAATAAATAACACTTTCTCCATCAGACATACTGTGAAAATTTCCTTGCTCTGTTAAACATAATTTGGAAAATATTTAAAAAAAGAAAAAAATTAAAGGGGGGCTTATAATTCTGACTTCAACTGTATATGAAGTTTTTTTTTTTTGTTTTTTTTTGCAAAAACGGACAACTCCATTTTTTAGAGATCATGTTTTATGTTGAATATGCATTGAAGAGCACAATTGCAAAATATAATTTATGGAAATTACTAAGTGGAGATTTTACTAGTTTTCAGAAATCATGTTTTTGATTAGGTATTGAAGATTTCAATTGCAAAAAAAAAAATAATAACCTCTTCATATATGACCTTTTTAAAATATAAGACTGTTAGGAGATTTCACTGGCCATGCCATGGATGGAAACACAATGAAGAGATATAGTACTATTCCAACTCATTCTCTTCACTACATGGTTTTTACATAAAGAGATCATCTTCAAGACAAGACTTTCCATATGAAATTTGTTAAAAAATTATGCTAAAATGAAAGAGAAAGTCAGTTTAATGGTGAAGGGATTGATCGAATATGCCTAATGATTGAAGGTTTGGGAAGAAATGTCATACTCTCTTGTAAAAGTATTTTATAATATTTTCAAAATACAGTATTTTATTTTGATACATTTCTGGCTGCTTTATTTTGTAGGTATTTGATATTTTATTTTAGAATACATTTTAATGTATTTTTGTCCATCCCTGAGTATCGCCAAGCAAAATGTTGCAATATTCCCATGTATCAATATCTTATTACAGCCTTAGAATTCACATTACAAAAATACACTAATGATCTACTACTTAAAGGGATAGTTCACTACCTCTATTTACTCACACTCAAGTTAGGAGGCCTAGTTCCAAACCTGTAAGAGTTTATTTTGTCTGTTGAACCCAAAAGAAAGCTATTTTGAAGAAAGCTAAAACCTGTAACCACTGACTTCCATAGCAGGAAAACAGATCAGTAAATTTTTATAGGTTTCCACCTTGCTTCAAATATCGTCTTTTAAGTTTAAAAGAAAAATTAACTAGTGAAGGTTTAAATCAGGTGAAGGGGGAGTAAATAATGATAGATAACAGATTCTTTTTTGGGTGAAGTATCCCTTTAAAGAAAAAAAATGAAATTTGTATCTGATGGACACTTTACTGTCCCACAAGGCCAAGTATGCACTGGTAGGTGACCTGATTATTTTATTTTATTTTATTTTTTTAATTAAAAGTTTCAAGAGGAGTAAGTTTATAAAATCAGACAAATGTATGTATGTATATATCTGATAATATGTTTTCTTCCTGAGAAAGTCTTATTTGTTTTGATTCAGCTAGAATAAAAGCAGTTTTGAATTTAAAAAAAAACATTTCAAGGTCAAAATTATTAGCCCCTTTAAGCTATTTTTTTTTCGATAGTCTACAGAACAAACCATCGTTATACAATAACTTGCCTAATTAACCTGCCTAGTTAGCATAATTAACCTAGTTAAGCCTTTAAATGTCACTTTAAGCTGTATAGAAGTGTTTTGAAAAATATCTAATCAAATATTATTTACTGTCATCATGGCAAAGATAAAATAAATCAGTTATTATAATTGAGTTATTAAAACTATTATGTTTAGAAATGTGTTGAAAGAATCTTCTCTTGGTTACACAGAAATGGGGGAGGGGAATAAACAGGGGGGTTAATAATTCCGGGGGGCTAATAATTTTGACTTCAACAGTGTGTATATATATACAGTATATACATGTGTGCCATTTTAGGGATGGGAGTTCTCTGGGTTTGGGCTATATGGTCTGCACACCAAATATGCTTACTAATTGCTCAATCAGATTATGTGTAAGGGCAAACTGCTGTTGTTTTTGAAGCTTTATTGCCTCTGTAACCCTACCCTACCCTACTCGTTGTATGCAGAAGAGCAGTGTGAACATTTTGCTATACAATTGCTTTTGTGTTAAACAGAAGATGGAAAGGATTTGAAACCATGTGTGTGAATGACAGCATGCTCATTTTTCTTTCCAGTTTAAAAACCCCTGTGACATGGTGAATGGTATGTAATGTAATGTATAGGTTAATCAGTAGAGATCAGTGAAGTGTTTGTTAAGAAAGAGTCCTCGGGCTGAGTTGGACAGGTGATATCTTCCGAAATAAGGCAGGAATGTCTGGGACAGATACCACAATAGCAGACAATGATGTACGGTGTAATGAAGATGAGATGCAGGGGCTGAGAATGAACGAGGGAGGGAAAGACAGATGAGAGTATGCTATCGAATGATAACGCACCTCTTCTTCTGTAAATAGAACATCACACTGGAAGAAAAGGTACATATCTGACAAAGAGACAGAGAGAGTCAAGAAAAAGAAAAATCATCTCCACTGTTAGGGGTTTAAAACCAATGTCTGGTATTCTTATTCCTAACTTCCTGTGCTCATGGGCCACACAGGACATGACAATATATCTGGGCTTAGAAAGAGAGTATTAACACAGAGAGAGTCAATTTATAAGTGTCTGCTTGTTTACATTGGGGTTTATTTATTTATTTTTTTTTCTCAAAATATGTTGACCGTTAAGTTAATAAAATGGCCCCTTTATTTAAAGTTCATTCAACCACAACTTTAATGTTTCAAAATGCTCATCAAAACATTGTAAAATAAACATATATTTTTTCCAATTAAGTCTTTTAAAGAAACACAATTGCTTCCTATGACAAGACTGAACTTAGACTTTTATTCACATACAGTTGAAACCAGAAGTTTACATACACTGAATAAAAAGGCACATAACCATTTAAAAAAAAGTCAGATGTTAATGTGACTAAACTTTTTCTCTTTAAGTTAGGATTATCAAATTTGTTAATGCTTAATAGCAGAATAATAAGAGATTTATTGAGAAATTGTTATAACTTTTCTTGAAAGTCAAGTTTACATACAATAAGATTATTATGCCTTTGAAGAAGCTCAGATAATGGTGTTAAGGTTTTGGAAGTTTCTGATTGGCTAATTGACAACATTTGAGTTAATTGGAGGCACAACTGTAGAATAGTACTTAAGGAAAACCTCAAACACACTGCTTCCTTGTGTGACAACATGGAAAAATCAACAAGTCAGAATCAACAAAAAAGCCACATTACAATTTGCTAAATTACACTGGGAAAAAGAATAATATTTGGAGACATGCCCTGTGGTCTGATGGAACTAAGATTGAACTGTTTGACCAGAATGACCAGTGTTAAATTTGGAGGACAAAGGGGAAAGCTTACACGCCTACCATCTTAACTGTGAAGTATGGGGGTGGCAGCATCATGTTGTGGGGCTGTTTTGCTGCAGGAGGGACTGGTCCACTTCACAGCATAGATGGTATCATGAAGAAAGAACATTATGTAGAAATACTGAAGCAACATCTCAAGACATCAGCCAGGAAATTAAAACTTGGCCACAAATGGGTCTTCCAAACAGACCATGACCCTAGGCATACTGCCAAATTAGTTAAAATGTGCTTTAAGAACAACAGAGTGAATGTTTTGGAGTGGCCATCACAAAGCCCTGAGCTCAATCCTATAGAAAATTTGTGGGCAGAGTTGAAAAAGCTTGTGCGAGCAAGACAGCCTACAAATCTGACTCAGGCCCCGTTTACATTAGTGCGTTTTTGTTTTGAAAGGGCGTTTTAGATCAAAAACGATTCGCGTCCACACTAGCATTTCATCTAGCGTTTCTAAACATATCTCCGTCCACACTACTCCACCAAAAACGTATATCACATGACCATTCACGCACTCTGGGAATGCGCATTCAAGTATAAACAGGAAGCATGTGTCTCGCTCGGCATTTGGTTATTGTTAGTCAACAAGGGCTGGTTGAACGATGCACGCGAGCGATTAGCGAGCGCTTGAACAATAGCTTGCCTCTTGCCAATATATGCAGCTGCTGTAGTAAAAAAGGCAGAGTTTAACTGCACAATGGCGCCTAAAACGGACAATAGTGCAAACAATGCTCCCATTTCTGTGTCCATGTTGTTGTTTACAGTGAAGGCTGGTCTGCCATCTTCCGGTAGCATTATAGTCACGTGATAGGGGCTTGACAAATAAGGGAAGGATACGCAATGACCCAAAAGCCCCAATCAGGTAGCGAATCTCAGCAGCCATGCCTCCGTTTTCAGATGTCTCCGTTTTCCCCCATCCACACTGAGACAGAGCAGCAGCGTTTTAGAATGAAAATGACCACTCCAGCGTTTTCAAAACACTCCGTTTTTGGGGCTCAAAAACTCTGTCGTAGTGTGGACAGATGGAGTAACTGTAGCAAAACTTGTGCGTTTTAAAACAAAAACGCATTAGTGTAAACGGGGCCTCAGTTACACCAATTCTGTCAGGAGGAATGGGCCAAAATTCCTGCAAAATAGTGTGAGAAGCTTGTGGAAGGATACCCAAAACATTTGACCAAAGTTATATAGTTTAAAAGCAAAGCTAAAAAAAATACCAAGGAAGTGTATGTAAATTTTGACTGTCTAGAAATTAATAAAAAATTCTCAGAAAAAAAGTTCTCTCATTATTCCGGCATTTAGCAAAAGTAAGTCATTTAGGTAATTCTACTGGACCTAAAATAGTAAACGTTTAGTTTGATTTACCATCAGACATTTTTTTAAAAAATGGTTATGTTCCTTTTTTAGAGTGTATGTAAACTTCTGGTTTCAACTGTATAAATGTTGGTCAATGTACATTCATTTATATGTGAATAACAGTCTAAATTTAATCTAGATTCAAAGCCATAGCTAAAGTTTTTTTTCCAGAATATAAGCTGCCTTGTATCTACACAGGAATCTATCATCATAGGCAGAATCATAACTGTTTTGAAACTGTTATGATTTTTGTGTATAAGTTGTCCAGTGAAAACTTTCCTTTGATGCTTCGAATTAAAGCTATTTTTGCATATATAACCACTGGAGTGCCTCAGGGTTCAATGTTTGGTCTCCTCCTTTTCCCAATATGGAGTAAACAACCTCACCAAGTCCAATAAAGCACAAAGCTATCAATGCTATAATATGAAGTTCCATCAGTCATTTCATCTGACAACCCCACAAATTAGCTGACTTTTTTGGATTGAAAGGAATGGCACCTTTGTTTTTCATGTGTCAGTCTGTCTAGAGAACAAGCATATCTGCAAAACCTACAAGGTATATTCATCCATGGATTTGTGTGGATAAACAAGTTGAACTTATGGACAGGACCACTGCATGGACATGTTCTGTTTGAACATTCACCTCATGTCTTGGGTGTTAGATGGTCTACACAGATAGAAAAACTGTAACACAATAACAGTACATGATTAATGATGTGTTAATATGTAAACTAAACATTACTTTATTATGAACTAATGATGAGTTAATGCATGCACTAATCATGAACTAACTTTAACTACAACATGAGTCACATGAGTTCATGTGTGAATAACGGCTACCTTAATTACTTGTTAGTACATGATTGTTTGTTAATTAATCTATTAATTAGCACATTAGTTTATGCTTAACTTAACCATCATGAACTCATGAGCTGTTAATGTATGATTATGTCATGACTTTACTTGAAGGGGAACATCATCAAAGACATTTAGCTGACACTTAAATGTTAATTAATATATTAATTAATAACATGTACTAACAAGTAATTAAGGTAGTAGCTATTCATGGACTCTTGTGAATCATGTTGTAGTTAATGTTAGTGTCAGGGTTCTGTCGCATGTTTATTTAATTCTTAGATTTGTGACAGAACTCTGACACTCTCTTGTTTTCCTTTCGTGAGTGCATTGGTTTAAGTTTGCTTGAACCATGTCCTCTTTTTCTGTGTTCTTGTGAGTGCACAGCATCAAGTTATCTTGAGCTGTGTACTTATGTCTGTAATTTGGTGTGTGTGTGTGTGAGGATTAGAATATTGATGCTCCATGTCTGTTTGTTTGGTATTTTGCTTTTATCAGAGGTTCATGTCTTTGTATGCAGTTGTGTTGTCTTGTTTAGTTTGTCTTTTGCATTGAATCTTGTTTATTGTCTGTGCTTTTGTTTTGTGTTTAGCACATGGCTTGTTTCGTCTATTCCCATGTGTTCATTTGTCTATTAAGCCGCGGTCACACTGGACTTTACTCCGCATAGACTTCCAATCATACGCACGCGAATGCGTCAGACCGGAAACGCAGGGTCATGCGTCGAGTTTTGCATTTCGCTGCGGTGCAAAGTTCAAGCTTGGTGAACTCTGACCTGCGAAATCGCATCACTTGACTGCGTGAGACCAATCCAGGATCAAAACATGACCTCTCTGAACAGAAATTTAAAACATGGAGCAATCGCTCGCTTTTTAAATGTCTAATCATCTTGTTTAATCCCGCCCCTTTTCGCAGCGCTGCACGACAGAATTTCGCAAGCTCAAACTCTAGTGTGACTTCTGCTGCGTCCCAATTCGCATACTTATACTACGACCTAAAAGTATGTACTTTTTTTTGTGGACGAAAAATATATACTATTGAGTGAGTAACAGAAAAGTATGCAAGCTTTGGGACATACTACTTCCTCGTTTCACAGATCGTTGTGTTGCTTAGTTAGAGCCCTGTCAATCATCCATCTTTCTGTCGTATTTAATTTCCTACCTTATTGGAGAAGCAGCAGGATAATCTCCCATTCACGATTCTTTTATGCAGAGAAATCTCCTCAGGTCTTTGGATAATTCTGCATTGAGACGGTAATGTCCAAACACGTCTTTATATAAGTTTAGTATTGTTGTTGCAGATGAAATATAACACAGACAACACCATTTAAATATTCTCCAGTGGGCTAGATATTAATTTACAGTCATACAAACATCTGTACCGAAGCCTCTCTGCTTGACGGTTGGTCTCGCGCGTCCATCATGTTTGTAGTTTGTTTACACTTTTCACCCGCGTTTTGTAATTCTAATCGAATTCACGTCCAACGCGCAATGTACTGTGGGCAATATCAGCGGTTAGAGTATGGATGCTTCTACACTTAAATTGTGACCGGAAATAGTAAACCATCCGGGAGTTTTTGGCATACTTTTTTAAACATACTACGATTTGGGACATACTAATTCTACTTTCACATACTATTTAGGACGGATAGTATGCGGATTGGGACGCAGCATTCGGCTTTAGTCAGACCCCGCTTGCTACCTGTTCATTTTGTTAATTTGTTTCACCTGAGCTCCTCGTTTTGGGCTTGTTTGCTCCTCTATTTATTCTCCCAGTTTGCATTTGTCTGTGCTGATTCGTTTCTTCTGTTACGTGTAGTTTGATGCCTGTCTGTTTTTCTGTCCAGTTTGGTTTTATTATGTTTTACTTAAAATGACTGATTACCCTACCATGGGTTTTTTGTTGGCTGTTATCTGGGCTCTGTGTCCAGTTTCTTTGTTCCTAATTAATAAAGTTTATTTTTATTGCTGATCTGCGTCTGGGTTCTGTCCACACGCCTGACAGTTAGTTCATGATTAGCACATGCCTTAACTCATCATTAATTCATAATAATATTTAATTTACATATTAATGCATCATTATTCATGTACTGTTATTGTAAAGTGTTACCAAAGTTTTGTAGAATCTTTTCAAACCAGGTAAATATTGATAATGTGTACAGTACACTTAATGTATTTATTGATCACAAAGCCTTGCAATATGCATCTTGCAATATTTTGATAATCTGAAATACATCATACGATTCTATCACGGATGTACTGTATAAACTTATGACACTACCATAAAGTCAAGGTAATGAAATCAATGTAATCATAATGTTAGAGGAACTGCAGACAGTATAAATTTGTTTTAAACCTACATATGGAACGAAGAGAGACTACATAGCATCATATGCAAGAGTGTTGCTAATCAACCTGCTATGTGTGCATGTAAATTGTGATTTTGGTTATTTATCGTCGCCAAAAAGGATATCTAAAAAAATCAGCAAAAACAAGTAAAGATAAGCACAGGTGTGTGTGTGGGCATGTGTGTTGGGTGATATAGCATGCATTTGTCTACAACATCATTCAGGGCGTCTAGCATATGATTAGATTGGCTGTGAGCATTAAAGTTCACACATGACACAGTAACACGCCGTTGACATTCACCAACCTCTCAAACTGACAAAAGCAGAGCAGTGTGTGAAACTGCAGTCACGCAATGAAAGCATGTGACTGACAGAGACAAAGAAATCAAGAGAGGATTCTCTATAGTACCCTGTTTGCTTTGGGATGTTTGATAGCAGTTTGACCTGAGACAGTTAACTATAAGTTGATACATGTGTAATATATGGAGTGCTTTCTGGGTATGAATAAGCCTTTTACTAATATCTAACTATAAGTTAGTTGTAGTTGTTTAGGTATGGGATAGAAATGAGGGAAGCATTGCCATGAGTTTATATAGCATTACCTAATAGTCAAATGTCAGCTAAGTAGTTTACAAACTGATATTAAGTAGGGTTTTCCTCATCCCAGGCTCATTATGGAAATGCAGCTCTATATACATTTCTGGAGAGCACCAAAAACGTCCCAGGACCTTTTTTTTGTAGCAGTTTTTGCTTTCACGAATCCACCAGAGGCCGCTGCCTATACTTTTTGAGATCTCAAATTTCTTCTCGCATAAATTCACTAGAGGCTGCTGTCGACTGACTGACTGACTGATCAATCCCCCACCCCCTTTCCTAAACCCAACCAATAGTGTTTTAAAAAAAACACTGATTGACCAGCGCTCACTCACTTCCCTAAACCCAACTGACAGTGTTTTGAAAAGCTATCTAGAAAAAGAAAAGTCCCCTAATTTTCTACCACATTTTCAGATTTTACCATGTTCTCACCCTGTTATTTACTTGTTAATTTTATTTCTTGTCTTACCTGCTTTCTGAAAGCCTTCTTGGCTGGATTTGAGCCTTGTCGTCATGGTCAACTCCTCTCTGCATCTCAAGTCCACAGACGTACACTGCAAGCCACTGGACAAACTGGTAACAGCAGGAAAGCCGTTCATACAGAGGTATGAAAAGGAATTCATTTCATTTTGAAGATGTATTGAAGCCATACATAGCTCTGGCTACATAATTCGTGACCTCCAGAAATGTATATAGGGCTACGTTTTCAGAATGAGCCTGTGTTGCAAAATAGTCCAGACAACGGAACCCTGTCCTCTCCCTTTGCATCGCTCACTTATATCGGGTACCGTTTTTGATCCCCGAAATATAAGATGTCATGTTAGTACTATGCTGATGATATGCCTCATAGCTCTGGGAACTCTTCTGTGATCTTCTCAATTGTTTTAAATATATCAAATTCTCAACAGCAAGACATTTTTCTCCATTACCTGAAATCTAAACTAAAACTGGACTTCATGATCTATTTCTCATACTTAGCAGTTTAGATTTTTTGCCATTGAATATGAATCCTTTTTTAACTGCCCATAATTTTTGATTCAGAATTGAATTTTGAATTTGAGTTTTTAAAGACTGATTTGTTTCCCATGGCCTTTGATTCATTTGTATGTTTTTACCTTAATGTGTACAGTTATGTCTATCACTTATGTGTTGTTGAGTTCTCTTCTCTTTAATAATTTTGTGTTGGTATTGTACACTGAAAAAAAAAGATGTCTGCAAAATTGTTGCAAACAATTTATATGTGTTTAATTTAAACAAACAAATTCAATTTAGTAATGTTCAACTTAATTTATTTGATTAAATTTAGTCCAAATAAATAGTTTACAACCACTTACCACATTTTTGGTAAATCCAAGGAATCATCTTTGATTTTTTTTTTTTTTAGATATAGCACTTTGTTACACACTTGTTTTTTCAAATGTTTTCTTATAAATAAACTGACTTGACTTGGACAATTGGAATTTGAAAGTCTCACCTGTGTACCACATCCATCTCAAGTCCCTTAAGGAGTGATGACAGTGGAAGACAAGAGAGGACCAGGTCTGGGGCAACTTATGTTACAGTTTTGATTATCAATCAATCCTTTATTCGTCACGTATATCTCCATGCATTTACATACACTGACATATAGTGAAATTGAACCCCCCAACACTAACACTATTCTAATATCTAGCATATATAAATCATATCAATAAATAAATAATGAGGCTATTTATTATAAATATATTTAGTTTAATAATAATATTAATGATGATGATGATGATGATTATTGTTATTATTATTATTATTATTATTATTATTATTTAGGATATTGTTTATTTATTTAAAAAAAAAATTACAATTTGACACATGCAAACCACAGCAGAAAGTTCTAACCAACAGACCCATATCTTATACAGCAGAGAAACTTAATAAATAACCCACTATAAATTAAAAGCATTAACGTATGCTATGTTTTTTATTTTCACAAGCTTTGGAGACGTAACATAATTTCCGCTTTTAAATATACCTATAGCTTTCGCCATGAGGCTGTGTTCAAAATGATACCAATGTTTTCAAAGTGCACTGCGAAGGGAGCACAGTTGTAAACATGAAGATTGCTAAAACTGATCTGTAAAAATACTTTGAAAGCAAATTACACCTAAGAGAGATTACCTTAATGCTTTTTTATTTTTAATAATTCCAACTTTGAATGTTAGAATGTTCTAAATGAATAGGGCATAGGGTGGATAAGTGGGAATAGAACACAGCCAGGAACTATGCTTCTAACTACAGCTCCAGAGGTGTCGTTTCAAGTGCTCAAGTTTGCGACGCAGTTTGCGAATGTTCGTTGGAGCGATGGATTTGGGGAAACAGCAAATCAACGAACTATGTTTGTAACAACGGAACTTGCGACCTTAGTTGGCTAACGATGGTTTTGGGAAACAGCCCTGAACAGCACTTGATAATTACAGGCAGGTGTGTTTGATATGGGTTGCAACTGAAACCTGCAGGACAGTAGATCTCCAGGAACAGGGTTGAGCACCCCTTCTGTATAGATAAAGTTTCTAAAGCATTTTCAAAGTTTATGTTTACTTCTAAGGACACAAGTCAATGTAAATCAGTCAAAGTTCTAAGACTATGGGTAGAAACATATTTAGCAGAAGTGGTTTGTTTGGGGAAGTGACAGATATGGCTGTGGTTACCATAAAGAGAAATTTGATCATTTGAAAACATAGGCGCAGGTACTCTTGTTCATTAAGCTTGGTTAAACTATTAATATCAGCTGTAGTCATCACCTGTCCTCAGGTAGTTTGACATTTGTGATACATTTAGAGCTAAATTTAGCAATTTCGGTAACACTTCATAATAACTGCACACTAAGAATCATTTAAGCATTAGCAAATAGTTAGTTAATCATTTGTTAAGCACTAACTCTACATTAAAGGGGACCAATTATGCCCCTTTAATAAGTCTCTAAAGTCCCTGGAGCTTAAAATAACCCCACAAATAATTTTTTGTAACTCTTTGAAACCGTCCTGTTTAGGCTTTGGTTCAAATTGTGCCATTTTGGTCACTGTCACTTTAAATTTAAATGAGATTGTACTCCCAGCCCACTTTTCAAATGAGAGTAGAGCTACAAATGCCTATGTGTCAGCATAGTGGCAGATTCAATAACAAGACTAGCGTCACTAATGGGTGGGATCTCTGATGACACGTACAACGGGAGAATGTCAATCAAAGTGTTTCTGCAGATTGTTTTATGACGTGTGATTATAAAAAAATTAAATTAATAAATTTTTACCATTAGAAGTTGGTTATATTCACAGAGTGTTGCCACACAAATGTGTTAAAACCCCTTATAAAAGTGATTTTTGGATAATGGGTCCCCTTTAAAGAGACTAAAAATGTCTATGCATTAGCATAGAAGCAGATTCAAAATGGCTGATTCTCACTCAGGGCTGTCCATGCTAATGAGGGAGAGATCGTTACTAATAGGCAGTGGTGGGAAAAGTACTGAAAAATCATACTTAAGTAAAAGTACCATTACTTGCCTAAAAATGTAGTGTGAGTAGAGTAAAAGTGTCTGTTATAAATATTACTCAAAGTATGAGTAAAAAGTAAGCTTTTTAAAAGTACTCAAGAGTAGTGCGTAGTCAGTAATACGCTGTGAAAAGCTGATGTGTTTACATGTAATTTGTGAATGTGTGTAAACGTAACATTCTGTAGTGCATTTAGTTATTGCCCAGCAGGCAAACAACATCAAAAGACGTTAATATTAGGTTAGATTTAGGTTTTGATGTCAGGTGACCAAAATGCAATGTCTAACCAGCGTCTAAGGACAATATTATTTTGACATCCGATAATGACATCAAATGACATAGATATTTGGGCGATTTTAGGTTGTGTTGGAAAGTGACCAAAATCCAACGTCAAGCCAACATCTTAAACCAACGTCATATTGATGTCAAATACTGACATTTATTCATCAGGTAACCCAAATCCAACGTCTGATAGACGTCATAGTGGTAACGTCCACAAGACGTCAAGTAACATCATTAGATGTTGATATTTGGTTGGTTTTAGGTTGGATGTTGGACATTAACGTTGGCCTGTTGTTGAGTTCTGACGTCAACCTGATTTTCATTTCCAAACTAAATGCAATGTCCCCACGATGTTAGGGTACAACGTCAATTTGACGTCATGTTGATGTCTTGTGCATGCTGGCTGTTTAAGGCCATTTCAGTCATCATACAGTAAATATCCGTCTTCTTCTCATCAGTGACACGCATCTAAACAGTCTCTGGGTCAATGTGTGTAAAGATTTTGAACATCTTCTTGGACATTTTTAATGCTTCCAAGCAGTTTGCTGCATTTATAAATCGCCCACGTCTTGAGGTAGTTCAGTTCAATGCGATTTACCTTGTATCTGTGATTTAATTGGACAGGAATCACAGGACTGATTTTTCTAATCCCCATAAACAAGAACAAATAAAGTAGTTACTGCAGGTTGAAGGAAAGTAGTGGAGTAAAAGTACAGATACTGCACTAAAAATGTACTCAAAGGAAAGTAAAAGTACACACTTTTAAAACTACTTAATGAATTACAATTTCTGAGAAAAAACTACTCAATCACAGTCATTTGAGTATTTGTAATTAGTTACTTTACACCACTGCTAATAGGTGGGACTTTCCCCCGTTGATGAAATGTGCAGCGGGAGAATGTCAATCAAAGAGTTTCTGCAGACTGTTTTTATGAAGTATGATTATAATAAATAGAAATAATTAATTTTTACAAGTAGAGGCTGGCTTTATTCACACAATGTTGCCACACAACTGTGTTTAAACCCCTTATAAAAGTGATTTTTGCATAATATACTTTAAAAGACGTAAGCAGTTTATAAATACAGCTGCAAATACTGTATTATTGACTTGTAATTTTATTTTCATATTATTTTTGCTCCTATAGAATTGAATTATTTACAAACCAGTTAGTTAAGAGTAGTTTGCCATTTTTAAGCTCATTTGGAATTAGTAAGTGATTAATAAACTATTCAAATTAGCATCATATATTTTAAAATTTATCAGTAATAATAGTTATTCTAATATGTTAATAACTGCTTTATTAACATAATTTATCTAATCTAAAGTGGGGTCTATTTATGCTTTTAAAATCTATTTTCTATTAAATGAATACTATTTGCGCTCTCTACATGTAAATACAGGGAGTAGTTGTGATTAGAGGGTTCAGAAATTCAGTGGCGCCCCCAGAAAATTTTCTTAGGGGTGACCAGAAGAGGCCACACCAAATCTTTGGGTGGCACAAAAAAAAAAAAAAGCAATGAATTCAGTGTAATGTTATATTGTTGTTTCTGGTAAATGAAATAATGTGGTTTTAATTCATTTAATTAATTACTCTTGAAATATTGCAATTTATTCCTTGAAATAATTCAGCAAGTATATGTGCAAACCAAATAAAGTTTAGTTTAAGAACATATATATAAATAAATTTTCTGTTATTTTTTACATACTATTATTGTACAGCACACAGTATATGCCATGTCTAAAATGAATGAAGATTAATGAATTAATAAAACAAACAAATGAACAAACTGAACAAAGGCAATTACTATATACAGTTGAAGTCAGAATTATTAACTCCCCTTTTAATTTGAATTTCTTTTTTAAATATCTGATGTCTTTTTTAAATATTAAATGTCTGATAATATTTTGTCTTTCTGAAAAAGTCTTATTTGTTATTTTGGCCAGAACAAAATAAGTTTTTAATTTTTTAAGAACCATTTTAGGGTCAAAATTATTAGCCCCTTCAAGCTAATTTTTTTTTTCGACTGTCTACAGAACAAACCATCATTACACAATAACTTGCCTAATTACCTCAACCTGCCTAGTTAACCTAATTAATCTTGTTAAGCCTTTAAATGTCTCTTTAAGCTGTATAGAAATGTCTTGAAAAATATCTAGTAAAATATTATTTACTGTCATCATGGCAAAGATAAAATAAATCAGTTATTAGAGATGAGTTATTAAATTATTAAACTATTATGTTTAGAAATGTGTTGAAAAACAGAAATTGGGGAAAAAATAAAAGGGGGGGGGGGGCGAATAAATCAGGGGGGCTAATTATTCTGACTTCAACTGTACATACACACTCATTATACACACCCTAGTAATATCATTTATCGATATTCCTTTTTGAGCCACAATATTATTAATGCAGCTTCTTCTATTGATGTACCTTAAGGTAAATATTAAATTGCCATTGCTGTCTATTGAAGGTATGTGCGTGCTTTCAACGATGATCAGGGAGGTGGAGGTGCAGTGAATCAGCTACATCAGTGGCACCAGTCAATCCACAATAGTTTAGTGGCTGCTATTTAATTATTTATTTGTTGAAATATTGTGAATTTACGCAAGTACATTAAAATTAATAATATCAACAGCAAAATCATATTAGGGTGGCCAAAGGGGTGGCCAGAGTTTTTACAGAAATGCAGAAATTACTTCAAAACGTCCAAGCAATGGTATCTTTAAGGGGTATGAATTCCTGCAGAATGTCCGGTGTATAAAAAGCATGTGTGAGACTTAACAAATATGATGTCGAAACGTGTCCTAACACCCCAATCTCCCTCTCTACAATTAAACTGTAAATAAATCCATTCAGCAGAACCTTGTTGTCAAATTGATATTGTTTTCCCTTACTAACTTTTTATCTTTGTGGGCTTGGATACACATAATTGCTTAAATTGTGCACATGTCTAATGTTGGAAAGCAGTTGGTTTAAATGGCCTGCATGAGTCACTCTTAAAGTCTGCATGATCCGGAAGTTGCAGAGTTTTTATTTCAGTATGTTGATGTACTAACACTGAAGTGGAATATTGAGTAGAGGGCAAGGCTTTTTTTGCACATAATTCCCTCATAGCAAACTAAAGGTAAGAGAGGGATTTAATATAGCCTACAGTTGCTATGGAACCCCTTAGGTTGACATCAACAGAAGGACTACCACTCCAAACGTGGACGCAAATGGTCAGACTTTCACTGAAGGTTATTACAGCAAACTATTTTTTAGTGGATTAATTTACACAGATTAATTATTCAAATTTAAGAAGATGAATGTGAGCTAGAAAAATAAACATTGCACTTTTTTCCAAACTTAAAAATAGAAAAAATAATCACTTCAAATCAGAGGATCTTTTAAAAATAAGGGATTTCAGGATCAGGTATTTGCTCTAAAATTACAATTTTGTTTTGAGTTATCGATTTCTGTTAGTCTACTTGCTAGCATGCAAGCAACAGAGAAAAGGATGAATGTTGTTTCAATAAAATCCAACCCAGGCTCATTCTAAAAACGTACCGCTATATACATTTCTGGATACGTCCCAGGAGCTACTTTTTTTGCAGTATTTGTTTGCGCGAATCCTCTAGAGACAGCTGTGTATGTTATTTGAGATCTCAAATTTGCGCCTGCTGTTCTCATGTAAAACCACCAGAGGTTGCTGTCGACTGACTGTCTGACTGACTGACTGACAGATCGACTGACCCACCCACCTCCTTCCCTAAACCCAACCAATAGTATTTTCAAAAGCACAGATTGACCCACCCACCCACCCACTTCCCTAAACCCAACCAACAATTTTAAAAAGCAATCCAGAAAAAGAAAAGCCTTCGCCTGATTTTTACCACGTTTTCAGATTTTACCACGTTCTCACCCTGTTATTTACTTGTTTATTTTATTTCAAGTATTCTGTTTTTGTCTTACCTGCTTTCTGAAATCATTCTTCACCGGACTCGAACCCCATCGTCGTGGTCAACTCCTCTCTGCATCTCAAGTCCACTGACGTACATGGCAAGCTAACTGGAAAACTAGTAACGGCGGAAAGCTGTCCATACGGAGGTAAGCAGTCAGCTGGTAAATGTGAAAAGGAACGGCGTCATACCACCCGTATCATTTGTTTTAGAGATGAAATGCAGCCATACATAGTTCTGGCTACATAATTTGCGATCTCCATATAGGGCTACGTTTTCAGAATGAACCTATGTTGATAAAATCATTTGACTCTACATTCTTCACAGTAATACATCATAAATCATAAAACATTTTAAGTGTCAGACCGAACCTGCACTAGTTGCTTGATTTGTTGTTCGTATAGCTTTCAGAAAAAAATGATGTTTGATATACTGAACTCTTATCGTTCCACACATGTATTCTACACAATTTATTTTTAATTTGTTAATGTTTTCACAGTCAACAATGGCATTTAGCACTGGTGGCACTAAGTAAAAATGTTAGATTTTTAAATTGGTATTAGAAAAGCAGAATCTGAACTGATAAATTCAAACAAAGCCCAACCCTACGCCCAACCCCTGTGTCTGGTCTAGTTCCTGTGCATTTTCATCTATCTTATTTTTAAGGTCAGAGCAGTTGTGGCCATTTATATAACTCATCCAAAGCAATCTTAAAAATAAGCCTTTGCCTCAATAAACCTCTGATTTGCTTCTTATTAATGATTAAAGTAGTTTAGGTAAAGGAAATTGTTAGGATTAAGTTTAGGATTAAGGAATCTCAAATACAGTGATGTGGTATAAGGCATTAATATGTTATCATTCTCTACCCCCATGGGTTTGAGGTTGGTTAGATTTTAGAAATCTCTTAAAAATGCAAATAGTAAATAAATGCATTATTGAAGTTATGATTACCAAACTGCATTTATTTGATTAACAATACAGTACAATTTAGTTAAATGTTGTTACAGTTTAATTAGAGCTGGGCAAAGATTACTACTGTGTATATTTATTTTATATATATAAATATACAAATGCATGCATATATTTAAGAAAATTGATATTTATATTTAGATATAACATATATATAAATATATATATATATATATATATATATATATATATATATATATATATATATATATATATATATATATATATATATATTTATATATATGATACAAATTATTTATTTATATTTATAATATAAAATTAAATATTTTAGTAACAAAATGGTTTTGTATAGTTTTGTTTTTATGTATGTGTGTGTATCACATACCACATATAAAATACACACACACATATATCATGCCAAAACAAACTTTTATTTGGATTCCATTGATCACTATTAATCTTTGTCCAGCACTAATTTTAATATTTGTATTACATTTTAATACATATTTGTTACTTTATCATTTAGATACAATTATAATATGCTGATTTGGTGCTCATGTATCATTTCTTATGATCAGTTTTGAATAAAAAAAAATATTTTTGGACATATACAGTTGAAGTCAGAATTATTAGCCCCCCTGAATTATTAGCCCCCCTGTTTTTTTTCCCCTAATATCAGCTTAACGGAGAGAAGATTTTTTTCAACACATTTGTAAACATAATAGTTTATAATAACTCATTTCTAATAACTGATTTATTTTATCTTTGCCATGATGACAGTAAATATTATTTGACTCGATATTTTTCAAGACACTTCTATGCAGTTTAAAGTGACATTTAAAGACTTAACAGGGTAAATAGGTTAACTAAGCAGGTTAGCATAATTAGGCAAGTCATTGTACAACGATGGTTTGTTCTGCAGACTATCAGAAAAAATATATAGAAAGAATCGAAAAGATCGAAAGAATAAATATTATCAGACATACTGTGAAAATTTCCTTGCTTTGTTAAACATAATTTGGGAAATATTTAAAAAAGCAAAAAAAAAAAAACACAAAGGGGGCTAATAATTGTGACTTCCACTGTACACTCTCAGAAATCAAGGTACGCGAGGTGTCACTGGGGTGGCACCTTTTCAAAAGGTACAAATTTGTACCTTAAAGGTCCATATTAATACCACAAGGCTACATATTAGTACCTAAAAAGTACAAAAGTGTTCCACTTAAAATCTTTAGGTACTACTATATACTTTTGAGGTACCAATATGGACCCTTTTAGTACAAATGTGTACCTTTTGAAAAGGAACCACCCCAGTGACAGCTCGCTTACCTTTATTTCTGAGAGTGTACATATATCAAAATAATGCCTTTAATGCCACATTTTTTAATTGCATGCATCTGGACTGAATTAAAAAAGGAATTTATTTTAAATTATAATAATTTAAAAAAATGCCACTGTGCTCAAACCTTTAAACAGTAGTGTACATGCAATATTTTGCAGTGTAAGAAGCACTGAATCATTGCCGCACTCCAGCTCAATTTTCTTCTATACCCGCCTGGATATAAATATTCTCTCTTTCTCTCTCAGGAGGGCTGTCTAGCTTTCTGGGAGGTTCTGTCAGACATTGATAAACTTTTTTTTCTTTGTCTGATCTAAACCAGAACTACTGTATAACATTATTGCTGCTGCTTTTCAATGTCAACAGAAGCAAATCTGAGCTGATGTTTAACGGCTGTTATAAAGGTTTGTTATAAACAGTCCTCTTGTCAGTCAATCTATAAATCCCACTGCATTATACAAAAACAATACCATTACTTAAATCATATTTGTCTTTTTTGTCCTGATTATAGGAATAATATCAAAATTCCTCCAGAAAATGTTTATAATTTTACATATTATCTGGCTCCCGAGGGCAACATCAAACAACAACTTTCAGCTATTCACCTGATTTTTATTTTTTTGCTTAGATTTTTTTGGCTTCCTTCTCTTTTTCCTCCATGTCACATCACATTTGGCGGTGCTCTTAGGGAAAAGGGCATTGTGGCTGTGGATGAGTCAAAGCTCCAGGCTGTCAGGCAGACCTGCGGTAAAGGTTAGCCAGGCAGGGAGGCCCGTGGCTGGGCCGTCACACAGCGCTCGGCAGTCGCCCCCCTGAGAACCTGCCGTCAGTCCTGCATTCATCACTAAAAAACTCACCTGTTTATGCACTTACAATCCTGTCTTGGAATTGCTAGGAGCACAAAAACATGCTTTCGTTTATAGAAAAATCTCACACGCACATACTGTATGTTGTTCCGAAATCTTCTTGTTATTACTATTTTCATATAGAACACTTTTTTGAAGACCTTAATACACTGCAGTTTTTAAATCATTGCTCACTGAAGTTCTTCTGTTTCTGTTCTGTTCTTTTAAATGCTATTTTACATTAATCTGGTTTTTATTAATCTTTATGGTTCACAGTTTCACAATATTCCTATAATATTCTGTAGACTTTGCAACTACGTCCCAGATAACAAAACATTCTATTAAAAGTTGTGTAAATGTTGGTATGTATTGGTAATAAAATAAGCTTTTTTAATTAGTCTTGTAACTTTGATAGATAATTAGGACATTTTATATGTTGTGAATGTTTATATATAATATAATAATGTTTTGAATAGCATTATGAGAACGTTAATAATACATGATACTGAAACACTAAAAATACAGTACATTATAAGACAATAAAAATAAGACAAAAAAAATGATAATATATAGTCTAAAAAACTGATGTTTTCAGCACTTTTAGAACCTTCCAAAATAACGTTTTCATAACTTTAGGGAAACATTCTTCAGGAGAATTCATTCATCCAGGAGAACATTCACATAATATAGAAGGAATGTTCTAGTTACATTTTCAATGACATTTGTGAACATTAATATAATATGACACTAAAACATGAAAATGAATTGAATAACATTATTATAACCAAAAATAATGTTTAAACAGTGTTTAAAAACAGGCCATTTTGAACGTCCTAAGAACATTTCTAAAATAGCAATACATAAGGAAGTGAAAAGGGGAACATTTTTGGAAAATAAAAATGTTAGATGTCAACTTCCAGTCATTGGAGATTGTCCAGTCTCAATAGATTGTCTGCTTAAAATCTACTAATTCTGATGGTCCTCAACACATTCTGCTAAATATATGTAACGTTTAGGGTACAGGTCAATTTATTCTACCTCTTAACCTATCACTCTTCTCAGCAGGCACACAACATCATATCAAGACGTTGATATTAGGTTAGATATAGATTATGACGTCAGGTGACCAAAATTCAATGTCTACCCAGCGACTAAGGACAATGTTATTTTGACGTCCAATAAAGATGTCAAATTATGTTGATATTTGGTTATTTTTAAGTTGTGTTGGAAAGTGACCAAACTCCAACGTCTGATAAATGTCAAAGTGATAACGTCCACACAACGTCAAAGTGTAACATGATTAGACATTGATATTTGGTTGATTTTAGTTTGGACATCAGATATTGGCGTCAGCCTGATGTTGACTTCTGACATCAACCCGATTTTCATTTCCAAACAAAATCCAAATACAACATCAATATGATGTCATGTTGACGTCCAGTGCCTGTAGGGTTAGCTTATTCTACCAATACTCTAATAAAAATGTGTTGACATGTAGTTGCAAAATTCTCTACTGGCCTTATTCTTCGCGTATGAGCAGGCGCAGCCCTTTGAATCTTTTTAAGATAAGACTTCCAGTTTCAATAACTTCCATTATTTTTTTGATGTTAAATAGTTCATTACGCTGCTTGATGTTGCAAACTGATATTTTCTTATTATATTGGGTCACACTTTATTTTGATGGTCCGTTTGTTGAATTTAAGTTACATTGCAACTAATTATCATTAGATTATAAGTAGACTGTTAGGTTGGGGTTAGGGTTGGGGTTAGTGTAAGTTGACATGTAATTGCAAAGTTTCTTATAGTCAGTTAAATGTCTGTTGAAGGACTGTTAAATGTCAGTGTCAACAGATATTAAGTAGACAGTCTACTAATACTCAAATGGACCATCAAAATAAAGTGTTAACTTATATTATTCTGCTTTGTCTGTACTGTCATGAACACACTTGTTTGTAGAGCAAGTAGTTTGACCATTTTTTGCCGTTTATTATTCCTAGTAATTTCTTCTATAGTTGACTGAATCAGAAGTTCTAAAACAATCGCAAAAACGAGCGCACTTCCACATTAAAGAATAAGGTCAATATAGTCAACAGAATGTCTAAAACTAAATATGGATCAACCATGACACAAACTAGAACTATTGTTATGTTGGCTTCCAAAGCCTATATTCAATGGAAAATCTAAATGCATGATTTAATAAATAAATAAATAATAAAATTCACCAAAGATTAAAAGTCAAAAACAACTAAAAACAGTAGTCTGTTTCTCAAAGCAGTGACATGGAAAACATCAATTCATGAGAATTTATGGTTTTAACAAATCATGTAAATGGTGTAAATAACGTGCTTGTGTCATTATTTCAGACATATAACTGATGGATTCGGATTTCTGCCTTCCAATCCATCCCAGCATAGATCAACATATATCCTTTTTCTCATAACTTTAATATGATTATTTGAATAATGAATAAAGTTAACACATTGCTTATTATAAGTGCTTATTATATATCAGTGTGAATTTGAATTTGAATTTATTGAATGGGATAGCCCCTTGAGATGAATCATCTCATTTTCGAGGGGGTCCCTAAGAAGTTCATAAGTCAAACAAAGTACAACACATCATGACAGACAAACAACTAACAGAACAAACAGATAAGCAGCATACTTCACCTGAAACACTTTCCACAATCTAAAGCATAAACAAAACATATCAAAAGTACAAACAATTTAACATACACATAATAAACATTTGAATTTAAATTTAAATTGGAGCCAATATTAATAACATTCACAAATTGTTTCCAAAAAAGAAAATAAATTAGCCCTGAAAAGACTAAATGATTTCATTGATCTAAAAAAGAAAGGGAGATTGTTCCAATCAAAAGGAGCTTTGTATCGAAAGGACCTGCGGCCACTTTCTGTAGCAATTCTAGGAACAAAAAAATAATTCTGTTGCATATGACGAAGTGAATATGATGAAGTAAATGGAACAAAAAACTGCTTTAAATAAGAGGGGAAACTAAAATAAACACATTTAAAAAGAAACAAATACCAATGATACTGTCTGCGGAACTTAGGTTGAAGCAAACCAAGACTTTCATATAAAATGCAATGATGGGTTCTATATGGACATCTTAAAACAAACCTGCATAGAGAGTTGAAAACAGTATTTAAAGTTTTTAAATTAATATCAGAAGTATTGTGATAAATAATATCGGCATAATCAATAATAGGAAAAATTAATTGAGAGATCAATTTTTTTCTTACTTTAAATGAAAAACAATTAATAGAACGATAAAGAGAACCTAAGCACCGATATGACTTTTTAATTATAAAATCAATATGGGGTTTAAAGGACAGTTCAGCATCAAGCCAAAGGCCTAGATATTTAAATTCATCAACTATAGACAGCTGTGACCCATCATCAAATCTGATATTTATGTCTGCCGAATGAACCCGCTGAGATTTTTTAAGAAACACCATACTACAAGACTTCTTTTTATTTAGCATAAGTTTATTTTTGTTGAACCATTCTTGAATTAAAGTAAAGTCTAACTGCAAAGAAGATTGAATATATGAAATATCAGAGTGGGAAAAATAAATAACAGTATCGTCTGCATAAAGTTGAATCTGGCATCTTGAACAGAATTTAGGCAAATCGTTAATAAATAAACAAAAGAGCAGAGGGCCCAATGATGATCAGTGTGTTTGCCTGTCTCTTTGTAACTCTATTTTCAGGAGCCACCAAATTAGGTCAGAAGTCATGGAGACTGGAACTAAAGAGCTTGATGATTGAAAAAGACTGTACAACTGTTTTCCTATTTGTATTGCTATGTGGTAATACTGTCTAAAGTGATTTTGATATTATTCATTCATTCATTCATTTTCTTGTCGGCTTAGTCCCATTATTAATCTGGGGTCGCCACAGCGGAATGAACCGCCAACTTATCCAGCACCATGTTACACACCATTTTACCTTCCAGCCGCAACCCATCTCTGGGAAACATCCACACACTCATTCACACTCATACACTACGGACAATTTTAGCTTACCCAATTCACCTATACCACATGTCTTTGGACTGTGGGGGAAACCGAAGCACCCTAAGGAAACCCACACGAACGCTGGGAGAACATGCAAACTCCACACAGAAACGCCAAAGCGAGGTTCGAACCAGCGACCCAGCAACCTTCTTGCTGTGAGGCGACAGCACTACCTACTGCGCCACTGCGTCGCCTTTGATAGTATTATTATGTGTTAATTCTGTGTAAAGTGATTCTACTTTTCATTCAAGATAGACTTTGTGTAGTAAGGTTATAACTGCCTGAATGTAGATGATAGCGGTTTTTAACCAGTTTTGCTAAAGACAGCTGAGAATACACTCAGCCTTGGGTACGAAACAGATTGTACTTTAAGTGTGTGTTCTATTTGACTGTGGATCCATTTCACAGGTCTGGAGTCAGCTCTAAACAGTCTAGTGGATGTCCTGATGTTTATATGCTTGAGATATTGTTTAGAATTGTACATAAATTGTCAAGTTGTTTCCATGTTTTGGCCTACACAAATGTCATCTCAGCAGAGCTTAATCAGCAATTATTGCCGTTTCGTGATTCTTTGCTTTAAACCAAAAAATGAAGGCATGAAGATGTCTATACTGCAGATTATTCAGACTGGAACAGCTGTGTGACTAACATGTATTATCTTATAAATTCCACTTTGTAGTCAGATGGACTGATAAAACATAACACGGTTACTCTGGGGAGTTGTGTAAAACCAGCCAATCAGATAGGTTGAACTTTTTACACTGAAAAAATGTATAATATGCGTGTATATTTCAATAGACGGTGAAAGCGATGAAATATTACATGTTTATGTGTTCATAGTCTAATGTTGTGCAATTGTTCTTAAACATCGCTTTTAATGGATGGATGGATGGATGGATGGATGGATGGATGCATGGATGGATGCATGGATGGACGGATGGACTTGTCAAATCGAGTTAGAGTAGCAACCTAACAATATAATAGATGACAGCACAAACACACACAGTCTTTCTCCAACTCAACAAATATACGGATGGCAATCATGCTCAACTAAACGGATAAACACACTGACCCTAAAAGAGGAAGGAAATGAACCAGAAACAGGATGTTTGAGCTCTATGTCAGAGAAAATCTCCAATCATAGAGCAGAATAAATGTGCTGCACCGTAACTACATCAGTTTACTCTGTTTTCATCACAAAAAGCCATTCCCAGGCCTGCGGGCTGCACGAGAGAGGGCCACAGAGTTCATCTGCCTACTATACTCTAAAAGCCTCTGTTTATGAAACATGATGTCATCATCCAGGAGAACGAGACATATTTCCTCGGGGAGTCAGAGAAAGATTACTGTGGGAGTATAAAGGAGGAGAATGTGGTGGGAAATCTAGTACTCAAGTGGGAGGATGTTCTTGCATAAACTACCGGTACACCTTCTTTAAAAATTGCACTACAGGCTACTTGATTTATTTGAAGGATTCATTACGTTTGTGTAATTAATTCCACTAAATTGTTAGTTGAACTGTTTTAAAACCAGCAATGAGAGCTATGTGGAGAAATGTCACTGTGCTTCTCAGTGGCAAATGTTTTAAATATGTTTTATCAGAAATGCCAAAGGGGTGACACAGTGGTGCAGTAGGTAGTGCTGTTGCCTCACAGCAAGAAGGTCGCTGGTTCGAGCCTCGGCCGGGTCAGTTGGCGTTTCTGTGTGGAGTTTGCATGTTCTCCCCACGTTCGCGTGGGTTTCCTCCGGGTGCTCCGGTTTCCTCCACAGTCCAAAGACATGTGGTACAAGTGAATTGGGTAGGCTAAATTGTCTGTAGTGTATGAGTGTGAATTAGTGTGTATGGATGTTTCCCAGAGATGGGTTGCAGCTGGAATAGCATCCACTGCGTAAAAACGTCCTGGATAAGTTGGCGGTTCATTCCACAGTGGCAACCCCAGATTAATGAAGGGACTAAGCTAACAAGAAAATGAATGATGAATGTATATAAATGAACATATTTTAGTTCATGTAGAGTTTAATATCCTGAAATTTGTCTCTCTCTCTCTATACCCACATATATATGCAAAGAAGGGGAGTATGGGCACCTATATTTCCCAGAGCTCCTTTCTGTTCCTATTCTCCATGCAGAGAATGACTCGTTGAGTGAGATGACCTAAATACAGACACAGCTCTACACCGCACACAAGCCTGCCGGGCTTCGGAGAGGGAGGGAGGAAAACACTGAGAGTAAAGCAGAATAAAGTTTGAGACGTTAATCTTTTTTTCCTCTTTGGGCAGGAGAACAGTTACGTAAAAGCCATCTATAATTCCCTTCATGCGGATCAAAGGAATACAAGAACCCAATCTGCATACATGCGGCTACACACCCGCAGGCACAGACACACATATGTGTGTGTGTGTGGGAGAGGAGTCCATTTCTTCCTTTCTTTAAGCAATCTGTAAACCACCATTATGTAGTGATTTTTATGTGCTACTAGTGCTGTCAAACAGTAATCTGATCAAAAAGTTTAATGAAAACAACTGAAACCAAACCACTTGCTTTTCATTCTTGATGTAACCCTAAAACTGGGTAGAGGAGCATTGCACACTTCAGTCATTAGGTTTATTTCAGCATTATGCAACCAGATCTAGTACTATTGCAAGGTTAACCCCAAACTGCTGTTCGATATGTGTTTAAAAGTTGAGATGTAACTGGAAAGCATGTTTTTTTTAAAGCTGAGCTAGTGTTTCATTTTTAGAATGACATGACATTAATGGATTGTCTCTTGATAAAAATAAATTTTAAAAACAAATAAATATACAACAAATGCCTAATTTAGAGTAAACTGAATCCATTAGTTATGTAAAATAATGCAAACTGCTTAAACACGATAGGGAATATTCGATTATGTTACTAAATGTTGTTTAACTTATTGTTAAACCTCTAAAACCATAACAGAGGTTATTACCATTATGAGGTTTCCACCATTTTGTGCTTTAGCTCAAGATGCTAACCTGAAAATGCCAATGGCATGTTTAAAGAGCCTCTATTATGGGTTTTTAAAATTGACCTTTCATTTAGTGTGTAACAGCAGTAAGTAAATGAAAGCATCCAGCTGAGGTTTAAATCTGAAAGTGCACAGTGTTTAAAACAATTGATTCTTTAATGAAATAGTCAACTCAGAGTCGTATAATGAATTGAGTTGGGTTCGGATCTTTTGCGTGAATGAGTCGACGTTGATACAGTACATCACCAAATATGTAGTGTCAGATCTGGTAAAATGTGAACGTGCTTTCCCTTCAGACACTAGTGGAGAGCGGGGGATCACGGGACTGATCATGATGTGAATAGATGACGATCACTGACAGATGGAGATTCGGCTGCGGGGAATAAACGGTAAAAGTTCATTTTCACAACAACACCACAGTATAGCCTAGTGCTGTGTTTGTTCCTGTCATTTTCCTAATGATTGATACTATATCCTACGCTGAAACGCAGGATTCGCTGGCCGTTGCTATTGAAGCAAGAAGCAGCAGAGACTATTATGTATGGGACTTTGTCAAACTTTGACAGGGACTTTGTCAGTAACTGTTACAGTTCATATGGATCAGTTTCTTCTTCCTCTGGATCGTAACATGTAAGTGTCATTAAAATGATTGTCTCGTTTTGTGTAGTTTGTGAAATGTGTGTTGTAACTTGTAATTGCCCCACGTGGCTTGTAATCACTTACCTATTATAGTACTTGTATTGTATCTCTCAGGTTAAATCTTTATAGGCTGTTCACACACTGAAAAAATCCTTCAGAGATGATTCCTTGGATTTACTCAATTTTTTTACGTTAAGTGGCTTTAAACAATTTATTTGGGCTGAATTTAAACAAACAAATTAAGTAGAATTTTATTAAATTTAATTTGTTTGTTTAAATTCAACACAAATAAATTGTTTGCAACAGTTTTGCAGAAATAATTTTTTTCAGTGCATATTGTGTGCAAAATCACATAAAAAATGTGACGTGTGCTTCTTCCTTTAATGATTTAAATGTGTTTCTGAACTCGCAATGCTCTGCTGTTTGTTGCTCTGGCCATCATTACCTGTTCCTCACATGCAGCGCATTTCAAAATAGTTCAACTTTTGCCACTGTGTGGATTAATACTGAATGTGTCGTTGTTATTACTTGGGCTTAGGGTTAAGAATAGAGTAATATGCTGGTGTTTAACTCCATTGGGCTCTCACATACTCTCTAATACTTCATATAGTCGTGGTGGGCATTTCTCTCTGTCTTGCGCTGAACGCAGTCGACCAATCACAACAGACTGGGTCATCGGTCTAATCAGCGCAGATAAGCTTAACACCAAGGAGGGGTTTGGGACAAATGAATTGCTGAACAAATCATATGAAGTTGTTGGGATAATTAGGTAAAAATAAATGCATATTATAAGACAATGAAAGTTTTGACCTTGGATGTATATCAGCCTGTTGTTGGAGACCCCCAAAACCAAAATATGACCTTTTAGAATGCAAAATAGGGGCTCTTTAAAACAAACTTTTATGTATTTTCATCATAATGCTTCTTTTTTTTTTTAAGTGAATGAGAACTTCACTTAAAATATCACAGTAACAGAGTTGAAAAATAACGAATCTACTGGTGTATTCTAGATAGTTTGCCTAAATGAGTGCGAGAAGAATAATGCCTTTTCCATCAGAGGAAATGACATCACTTGGTGCAAGTCTGATGACTTTTTATAACCGAAATAACAGAGTTGGCCAGAACAGGACATAAAAAAAAATAAAAAATTAATAACTGAAATTACAGATAATACAGAAAATATATGCTTCGTTTAAACAATCATGAATTTGACACTGGGCATATTACTCTGTCACGTTCTTGAAGGTCTTTCACTGAGGGTGGCAGTTCCTTTACATGACAGGTCAAATACACTCCATCATGCTTCCCTGAAGGATGACATTTTTATGGAGGATGTGACAATATGTATGGTCACATGATGATAGTAATATATCTCATTATTATAATCCATAAGAAGCAACACCTACCATTCATAATGCAGCCATTGGAACTTAAAGTTGGAACTGCAGCCGTTGGTCCAAATTCTGCTATTTAATCACTGCTTTTTTATTATATGAATAAATGCTGTTATTTGTATAGGAATTTCCAAGACTTCTCTTATAGGAGACTGGAATTAATTGATATTGAATGATTCATGTACTTTGCAGGGAAAATGTGTACCGTTAGTTCATAGTTCATTTTCTTTTCGCTTAGTCCCTTTATTAATCTGGGGTCCCCACAGCGGAATGAACCGCCAACTTATCCAGCACATGTTTTAAACAGCGGGGAAAAAAAAAAACTTGTTCCGTTACTTTGTTTCAGTGAACTATAAACAAACCATGTGTGCTTGTGAACAGAACACAAATATGGCCTAATATGGTTTGTGATCTGTCAGTAACTCAGCCCTCCTTTATTCTTATAGAGTTTCTTTACACCAAATTTATGCTAAAAGCTTCTTTTTCTGTTTGAGCATAATTACGCTCACTGGGTGTCAGGATCTGTGTTACAACTGCAGGGGCGGTTTTTGTGTATAGCAGAGTATGACAATTGCCATACCTGATCATTCAGAGCTCATTAAAGAAAATCCCAACATTTTTAGAACAGACAGTAAACATTGCTGGGTAGAGGTTCCTAATGGGGACAATTCATAATAGAAGAGTCTGTCATGATGAGCACCTGCTGTAATAACTTCTCTGATTGGATCCTTATTTAGGATTGTTTTCAGCACACATTTAACCTGTGTTTTGGTCATTAAAATGTTGATTATCATTAATGCAAAGGTAATTATTAATCATTTTCAGTTATACGGTTTCATGTTAGGCTATTGCATCAATTATTATATTCTGATTATGAATTGCAAATAAAAGGTTCACTGTGAATTTTATGAATCATGCACTTTAATTAAAACATGAGTTTATCTTTCAGGAATTTTATTGCATGTACTGTATAAGCATACTGCAAATTTGCCATAAACCCCATGTTTTTGTGAAACTGCCACTGTGCGAATGCAATCATTTGCTCTTTTCCTGAGGGAAGGATAAGGCCCAATCCCATTTCTATCCCTTTTCCCAATGCTTTTGTTGTGTGCATTCATGGAAAGGGGTAGGGGTGTCTCTGTTCTCTTTTGGTTGGAGGGCCAGATAAGCCTTCAAATGAAGAGGTTTCAGAAGCCCACCTCAAATGAAAGCTTATGCTGAGTTCAGACTGCATGATTTTAGCCCCGATTTTGACTCGCCGACAGGTTTTGAGAAATCGCCGACAAATGCCTGAAATCACAGGCAAATCGGTGCTTGTTCAAGCGAGTAACAATCAGTCACACAGTATGAACAATCAAAGACGTGATCTAAGAGAATGGCAGATGAGTCGCCGATGCCCATGAGAAATTTGGCATGCTAAATATCTGGACCTGTCAGCAATTCAAATCAGGCCGTGTGAAATCAGTTTTGATTGAAAATAACATCGGCCATCACCTTAGTGTTGCCAGATTGGGCGGTTTTGAATCCGATTGTGCAGGTAAAAAAAAAAAAATCACATGGTGTATATGTGGGCGGTTTTGTAAAGGCATGCCCAACCAAGACAGTCCAACCCCCTCCCCCCACTTTCGTGAAAATTGGGACAGTATTGTAAACTCATGCAGTGTGAAACCCCGTCTCTGATCCATCTTGCAGTGGGTCACACTTTATTTTGATGGTCCGTTTGTTAAATTGAAGTTACATGCCAACTAATTCTCATTAGATTATAAGTAGACTGTTAGGTTGGGGTTAGGGTTGGGGTTAGTGTAAGTTGAAATGTACTTGCAAAGTTTCTTAAAGTAAGTTAAATGTCTGTTTAGTAGCAGTATTAACAGATATTAAGCAGACAGTCTACTAATACTCAAATGGACCATCAAAATAAAGTGTTACCTTGCAGTGTAAACAAAGCAGCGACAAAACGCTAGCCCAGCCCCAGATAGTCATACAGTGTGAAAACATCTGTGACACGACTACTATGAAAATAGTGCAGTCTGAACTCGGCATTTCACTGAAATGTATTTTTGACATAAGGATTTTAATTCAAATTGTGTTCACATTTACTGTCATGTTCTTCAAATAAACATTTTCAATGAATGAGTCAATTGCTATGAACAAATCAATTGGTTTGCTAATGTAACACTGACTACGTGATACTCAAGACCAAATTAAATCCTCATGTCTGATACCCGGAGACTTAAGTCATCAGAAATAAAAGTCCAGTGACAGCTGAGCTAGTTGCTATAGTAAGCTAGCGAAGAGGACAAACTTTCTGTAATAATTTTGTAATCATAATAAAGAACATTACCTTTAGGGCATTCCTAGGAATGGTGCATTTTGTTGCTTTCAGTTCTGTGGAGATTATGATGACAGACAATGACAGATTTTGTAATTATTGTAAAACACTTTTATCAATGAAAATAAATTCGAGCAATTTAGTGATCAGTTGAATGATATCAGCACATTTGTGTTCTTACTGTATGAAATTATGGAAAAGGCCAGGATATGTGTGTAAATAATACTGAACAATATAGAAAAGCAACTTGTTTCTTGATAAAAGAGTGTATCCTAATTCCTGGAGTATCAGATAAGAGTGCATTTTTGACCCACATGACCTTCGGAATTAAATCACTTTGCTGAACAGTTTATGAACAGCACAGCTGAAAGTCCCTTAAATGCAGAGAAAAGACAACAAAAAGGACTTAAACATTGAAAATAAGACCTGTTCTACCATCTCCTGGCAGCAGTGTGGTATTGCAAATAAGTGCAGGGCCATGCTGACATTCACACATCTTTGTCGTTTCTATTAAACATTTTATTATGTAGGGAAAAATTCTGAAATTTCACTGTTTTGGCATATCTCTGGCCAATATCAGAACACAAATGATTAATATTTATTTGGTCAGAGTATTTATAAGTATTCATAAGCTAACGTTGATAATTTTGTCATGTATTATGTATACAATCATCACTTTTAGTAGCACACTGATAACAGGATAGTTCTCCCCAAAATGAAAATTGTCTTCATTTACTTACTTTACTTGTTTAAAACCGAACACTTTCTTTCTTCTGTTAAACACGAAAGAAGATATTGACTGGGTTGAGTACTTCAGAAACTGCCAACACAGAACCATCTCCAGTGTTTACAGAGAATGGTCTGAAAAATATCCAGTGAGCAGCAGTTCTATGGTCAAAATGTCTTCATGACAGGGGTCAGAGGAGAATGGCCATACTGATTTAGGATGACAAAAAAAAAAAAAACGCTAAAATAACCACTCAATACAAGTGTTCTGCAGAGCACCTCTGAATGCACCACACGTAAAACCTTGAAGCAGGTGAGCTACAGCAACACAAGAACTCAGCACCTTTGGGAGTCTCACCATTGACGTTTAGCCAACAAAACTGCAGAAACTGTTTAATGATGTCGTGTCAAAGCCCCATTCACACTACCAGCACCAAGATGCATTAATTTCAATGGAGAGCTATCAATTTCACTACAGCCACGAGAGGTGTGAATGTACAGTGATGCAGAGAAGTTGAGTGTCCTTTAACATTATGCAAATGAAGAGCCACAACTGCTGTGGACATACCGATTGGCACTGACCTCAGAATAATAGCTGCAATGTTCATCTTTGAAATGAACCACATGTATGAATTCCGTTTAAATAGTGTTTTCCCCCACATTTTTATTTTCAGCAGCAAGAAAGCTCATTAATCAGTGAATATGTAATTTAATCAACCTCAAGGTGGGAATAGGCAAGGGACGATAACCGTTTTCAAGGTATACTGCAGTTTGGAAAAGTCAAGGTTTTAAAACCGGTAATTTTCTGTAATACCGTTCCTAAGGTATGTGTAAGATTTTTTTATTTGTTTTTTAGGACAACAGTATCTCCAGCAGAAAAAATAAATTGTAAAGTAATGTGTTTTTGAAACTAATGAAGACAGCAGAAGTCAATAATTCATTTGAATTATTCAGTCTGACATGTGTACTCTTCCAAAATATCATAAATCTTTCAAAAAAATAAAATATATTGTTTTCAAAGTGGGAAAAAAATTGTTTTTTTTTTCTCCCAGACAATTAAAAAGAACATATTTTAGCCCAGTAATCACAATACCATGATTCCGTGAAACTGATATTTTTTTCCCAAGGTTATCATACCTTCAGAATCTTATACCGGCCCATGCCTAGGAGAGAACGCTCACTAGCAACTTCCATCAAGGGCAGCTACAAAAGCACTGGTGTGAATGGGGCTTAAGGAGGCAAAATATTTTGAGCTGTACTAATAAGGTCTAACTGGGTAAAGTAGCTAGTAAATGTGCATGAAATGTACTGTAAATGCATCACATTCTGGAATAAAAGCATATGAACACATGGGGTTACGTGTCATTTTAATTTAGGTCACGACCAATCAATGATTTTGCTGCCTTTTCTCCTTTTTGAGGTAAAGGAGAAATTAGTGGACATTAGCAGCTATGCTCTTAAAATTAATGATATTAAAAACACCACAAAAAATTTAAAGTAAACTTCAAAGTTTAAAGTAAACAGCACTATAAACGAGGTTTGTTAATAAAAATAATGTTAATTTAACCAAGATGCTTTCTTGCAGTGGACAACAACAAAGAGACTAAGAAAAACCAAACATAGCAGACACTAACAGTTCTCATTGAAAAAACATTTATTACAAAGCTCAATAAAGGAAAGAGAACAGATAAAATATTTACATAAAGACGAGACAACATAAAAAACAGCAACATTGAACAATGTTATGTGTAACAATGTTATGACATTATAAAAAAATGCTTAAAATAAAGTTAGTTTGCTAGTTTGTCATTTTTTAAAGCCAAACAAAACAGGCTTTCTGCATTACAGTATAAACTTTTTCCTTAAGATTAGATTCATTAAAAACCATATGTAACAGCACATTAATTATCATCGTCAGAGTCTGAATCGAGTGCGTAGGTCACAGGTTTAGTGGTGCGGGCAGCTCGGCTCCTGGGGGCTGCAGAGGCCACTACCTTCTCAGTCTCTTCCAACTGAAAGCTTTCGTCATCCTCCCAGCTTTTTGCTTTCTGAAATCAGAAATTAAATCAGGATCTGATTACAAACTTTTTTTTTTTTTTTGCTTATAAGCCTGATCGTTAATACTGACCATAAATTGCATTAGCTAATCTTTCTAAATCACAGTTTAACATAATGAATGCTACATCTAATCGCTTTAAGTTTTACAGTGGTCCCATAACGTGGTTCACCTTTCGCAGACTTTTTAGTGCAATTTGACATGCTTTGTTTTTACAGCGCATTGTGTTCTGCGTCCTGATTGGCTGTAGACCATTGTTAATCAATCTCCTCAGGGTATATGCAGGAATCCTTAAGGAAATTTCAATACCTTTTTAAGACTTTTAAAAAGACCTCAGAATATTAAGACCTCGTTGCCACTTCAAGTTCTAATCAGTATCAAATCTTTAACTTAATAAACAGTTGCTAATAAACAGTTAAATGAATGAATGGAGCACAACCTTGCAACAGAACTCAGATAAGCTCGGAAGAAACAAACCATAAAAGGATAAATTGTGCGGTTGTAATCAGCAACAGGTTTCAGCCACTGTTTAAACTCGTCTTTTTCCAAACAGGAGTATGCGAACTTGCATTAATATCCCATTTTTCTGTCTGTTTTGCCCTATGACAGGGATATTTAATCAGATTGTCATGGGGGTCAGTTCATGAAAAGCATCCCAAATGAGGGGCCGGAGAGATATGACTTGCTATATGAGTGATGACACAACAGCATATAAGAGCCCGTATGCTGTATTTTTTCTTCTTAAGACACCCACGTTGTTTTTGTCTACATTAAAATGTTAATATATTGTATTTATATTTATCTATTGTATATATATATATATATATATATATATATATATATATATATATATATATATATATATATATATATATATATATATATATATATATATATATATATATATATATATAAATAAATAGTTTACAGAGTTTACAGATATTTAAACCTTTACAGAAAAAGGTATTTTACATAAAATGCTAATCAATTTTCTTTTTTGCATTTCAAATGGCATGATTACAGTAGACTTGAGCTGAATAGGAGTTTTAACAGCTGTAAAGTAAAAAGGTCACGTACCTTTCCAGCAGTGCTCTTGCCCTTGAGGCGGGACATGAGATTGCCGCTGTCAGAGTCGGAGCTGTCTGATTCGTCACTGCTCAGTACAGTCTTCCTCTTCTTGGCTTGTTTCTTCACTACTGCAGGGCCTGCGCCGTCCGAGTCGCTGGACAATGGCTTGACAGCAGTTGGCTTTTTGACGACTTTGGATTTCTTAGGGCTTGCCTTAGAGAGCACGTCAAGGATCGAAGGCTGTTTTGAATCTAGAAAGAAGAACCATTGGTGATTTAGTAAGAAAATAGTCCATTCATTAAGCACATAACCTCAATGAACAATAAACATTTTGCAAAACAGTAACATTCTAGTACCAGTTGCTTTCTTCTTTGAAACGGCACTTGTTTTCTTGGCAGGAGGTTTTTTGGCAGCTCCTTCTGCAGATTTCTTCACAGGTTTAGGAGCCGGCTCTTGACTGGCTTCAGAATGAGCTACATTAACAAGCAAAGTGAAGTTGTAAATCAGCTGCTAGGTGATCACATTACGCTAAAGTAAGACAATTATCTGTGATTGGCAGAGAGCAAAGCTGCATAATTCTGGATAAAAGGAAAATCAAAACTTTAAAATAGTGACCATGATGCATGAACGCACGTACAAAAGAAAAACACAACTAAAAGTCATATAAGCATTTCGCTAGAGGTTCTGACAAAATTTTAAATGTTGCATTCCATTTATAAATAAGACTATGGTTTAATGAGCCAATCACGAACTTAGTGTTCAGCATAAGAAAAAATCTAATAAAAATGTGCCTTTACTAAATCATGAGTTAAAATCATAAGCCTCAACTCATTCATGTTGCTAGACCCTGTTAAAAGAACCAGATAACAACCAACATTCCCATAATAAACAAATGAATATACTTTAAATATGAATGAATATAAATATGCTACTCACATCTGCCCACACTAATAACTACATGCAAGTGATCAATTTATGAGCAAGTTTTTAAGTCTTAAAAAGTGGACATGGTAACAATCCAAAAGGGCAAAATGATCAAAATCAAAATGCAGAGATGCAGCCTTGCAACTGTCAAATGCAAAAGTGTAATAATACAATGACAGTGTGCAGCAATGAACCATTGTTGACCTGAGCTTAAACAAAGCACATCTTCTCGTGACAAACAGCCACATGCCAAAAAGCAAGGACAAGCTCTACTTTGTCCTCTTTTATTGCTTATGAGGTTGTTTGCATGTTGTGTCTTCAGAAACTTCAAGTGTGTCTTAAGAAACTTCGTAGCCTAATTGTAATTGTCAAACTCACTATACTGAAACTTCAACTTTTAATGATCACCTGCGCAGCTCTAGCTGTGGGTGGTGTGGTACTTACAGCTAGACTTGCTGCTGGCTTCTGGTTTCTCTGCTTTTGCTTTCGCAACTTTCGTTGGGGCTTTTTTCCTGAAAGAAGCAAGGAGAGTATTAGAAGTCATTATGGAGAGCACGGTGAAATCTGTGAAGTGAAAAGGAAGTTGTGTCTCACACAACAGGTGGAGGAGGAGAGTCCACATCACTGTCAGGTGCACCACTGGGTTCTGGATTGAAGGACTCGTCGTCCTCAATAACAGCACGCTTCGGTTTACTGCTCTTCGTAAAGTCATCAAATTCATCCTCACTGCTCGACAGACTGTACTTCTTTTCAACAGCAGCTACAAGAACACAAAATGTATTAGCGTGGAGTTCTAAAATTCATTGTGTTGCTTTACCATAATTTAATGTTCAACAAATTGACATTAAATACATTAAAGCTGCAACCCATATGTTTTTACGTTTAATTGAAATGTGCAGTGTAGCAATGATGATTAAATCTAATAACTGGCAATTAGATGGTCACATTAAACTATGCAAATTAATTAATAGCAAATTAATGTTATAGATATTCTGAAATTTAGTCTTAAGGCCCGCACACACTAGGATGCTTTTTGCTCACGTTTTCTGTCGACGTTTAACGCCTCGTGACTAATTAAAGGGCACCAATGTGATCGTGCACACCAACGCCCAAAACGCCAGGCGTAAAAGCGTCATTTTTTAAGAAATGCCTCATGCTCGTTTTTTTTAGCCTCAAAAAAATTCTCCACCAATCAGATTGGCACTTTTGTTCACGTGCACGGAGCTGCTAAAGTTACAGTAAACAACACTTGGAGGCGCTCAAGCACAAAACTGTCAATGCGAGCGCACATTGAAGAAGATGCCCAGAGGCGATATGAACGTGGAGCTGCTTATTGCACTGGTGAACAAGAATAATTTCTTCATCGCTAGAGCTAAAGCTGCTACTTGAACCATCCATAACAACAAGCGTGTCAACTTTCGGCCGTCTTCTTGTGTTACAAGCGGGTGTCAGAAGCCTAAAGTTGTGTAGCGCCATCTAACGTCAAGGAGTGATTTTGCATACTCTTCTGCTTGACGCCAGTGAAAATCGCTTGGGTTTGAATCCGGAAAAACGTCTCAAAAAAACACTTACGATAAACGCAAACTAAAAGCGCCCCGGTGTGTACGAGCCTTTAACCACACTGGCATCGCATGACTGAACTGAAGCCTGATTTATACTACTGCATCAATCAATCATCTTTGCCTTGGGTTTTCACTGGAAAGATGCTACTATAGAAATAGCTCAAACTTGCATGCATTCAAGAAAGAGGAAGGAACTGCTGAACATTCAACAATTTTAATCATAAATGTAAACAAAACAAGTCTCCATCATGAATTGTCAAGGAGCTTTGTGTTCACTTTTGTTTTGAAGTTGTTTTTTCCCCCCTATCTAAACTAAACCAAAATCTGCAATTTGGTACAGTTGCAGACTTTGGTCGTGCAAACATGTTGAAGGCTTTCATTGACATATATAATAATGCATTACAGTTTAAACACATGTAATAATAATAATCCTAATAACAATAATATTCCTGTATGAGGTATAAGTATGAGTATTATGATCCTCACCCTTGCGTTCTCTCTTTTCTCTTGGTGCAGTTTCCTCAGACATCAACTCTATGTCAGAATCAGACTCTCCCTCATCAGAAGACCAGGGGTTCTTCTTCTGAACTGGTTTAAAAGTGAGGGTGGTCTGCTTTCCTGACTTTGAGCCTGAAAGAGACAAAACAAAAGCCCTGATCAGAGTTTGATGACACCACGCACTCACCTAAGAAGTCTTTTAAAACTGCACTTTACAGACCTACAATGGTCTTTAATACTGTTAACCAACAGTAAATGCTTCTGTAATGTAAAATTTCCCTTTATCTACATTAACTGTAATACTCAAGCATGGCAGGGCTGAGTGAAATGTGTTATCAAAAGTTAAAAAGTTAACAGAGATCTGAACAGAGACCAACTCTAAAAGCCACAAACATTAACAGTGCTACCTTTGTCTTTGGTTGGCTCTTTCTTGATCTTCTTTGTGAGTCTTGCAGCCAGTCCTACCCCAATGCCATCAGCTGCTGCATCTGCCTCATCATCAAACTCCATCTTCATCACCACACCAGCCTCTTTCTAAAAACACAAAAATATTCCCTCAGGTTCTGCTCATTTATGTACAATCAATCATTGTCTTTTTGAACACGGCTGTATAAAAGTGACCCAACATATCCCAACTAAATTGCTGGGAGGTCAGCAAGAAAGATAAAAAATAAATAAATAAATAAATAAAAAGTAAATTGGTACATTCAGTCAGTACAAAGCTTAAATCAAAAACTCCTGAACTTTATAGTTAAAAAGATTAGGAACTATTGGACCCACAAGAAACTAGTTGACCCATGCAAACAGAGAACGTGAGAATGCACTATAGTTAAATTCTTTGTTTTCAGTTTAGTGAGAACAGCAGAAGTTCAATCAATCATCACAAAATCATTTTAACAAATCATCACAAAATGATAAAAAAATAAATGAAATAGAAAATGGTTGGTATTTGGTAGACATGATTAGTTTAAGATTTAAAATTAAACACATAAAAAGTATAGGGCTGGGTTTTTTTTTTTTTTAAGAGAATTACACATACAATGTATATAAAACTGGCTAAACATTATTAGTACAATGTTAAATTGATATGTCTCTATGACGATAAGCTATAAATGCTATGGTCACAAAATGTTCTCTCTGACAAATAAGCATTTAGCTTATATAGTGGCCGGTGAATGTATAAGGCACACCTGTCCAACTGCTCGTTAATGGAAATTTCTAATCAGCCAATCACATGACAGAAACTCAATGCGTTTAGGCATGTAGACATAAGGTGCATCCCAAATCGCATACTTATGCACTATTCTACACCATTTTGTAGTATAAACAGTGCGTTCACACTGAAAACTCTAAAAAGTGCACTTCAACTACCCGGATGATGCACTCATTCAGCCGGTAAAATGAATGTTGGATAACTTTATTTGTTTTGGATTGTGAAAGCAAAATTCTCCTTCGAGAGTGATTATAGCGCCTCCCGATGGTGAATGCAGTTATACTCATGGCAGGTATTATTTGATAGTTTGGTCATTTATTTCACTGATTTGGCAACAGTCAAACGTCATCTAGGAAATGGTTTAAATTTCTGCTTAGTAAAATAACATTAGTGCTCCATTTGGGACATCACAAGATGCATGTACTATGCTGTTGAGTGTGTAAGTGCATAAGTACATTAGTGCGCCATTTGGGATGCAGGTATAGTCAAGACAATCTGCCGCAGTTCAAACAGAGCATCAGAATGAGGAAGAAAGGGGATTTTTTTTTTTTTTTATTGACTTTGAACGTGGCATGGTTGTTGGTGCCAGACGGACTGGTCTAAGTATTTCAGAAACTGCTGATCCACTGGGATTTTTACACAACCATTTCTAGGGTTTACAGAGAATGGTCCGAAAAAAAATTCACACAGGCTCACCAAAATTGGACAATAGAAGATTGGAAAAACATTGCCTGGTCTGACGAGTCTCAACTTCTGCTGTGATGTTCGGATGGTAGGGTCAGAATTTGGCATCAACAACATGAAAGAATGGATCCATCCTGCCTTGTATCTACAGTTCAGGCTGGTGGTGGTGTAATGTTGTGGGGGATATTTTATTGGCACACTTTGGGCCCATTAGTACCAACTGAGCATCGTGTCAACGCCACAGCCTACCCAAGTATTGTTGCTGACCAGGTTCATCCCTTTATAACCACAGTGTACCCATTCACTGATGGCTACTTTCAGCAGGATAATGTGCCATGTCAAAGCGTGAATCATCTCAGATTAGTTTCTTGAACATGACAATGAGTTGACTGTACTCAAATGGCCTCCACAGTCACCATACCTCAATCCAATAGAACACCTTTGGGATGTGGTGGAAGGGGAGATTCGCAACATGGATGTGCAGCCGACAAATCTGCAGCAACTGCGTGATGTTATCATGTCAACGAACTAACATCTCTGAGGAATATTTCCAGTACCTTGTTGAATCTATGCCATGAAGGATTAAGGCTGAAGGCAAAAGGGGTTCCAACCTAGTACTAGTACGGTGTACCTAAAAGTGGCCAGTGGGTGTAGTTTTGCACTTATTGCACAATGTTGTGCTTTAAAATATGTGTATCGTTAAAAAATAATACATTGTAACTGACATCTCATGATACATCACTGGATGATTTTCTTTTGATATATCGTCTGTCTCAGTTTGAGAGCGAGATTTATCGATATATTGGACCAAATGCAGTGATTATATCATATTGTGAGTTAACCTGTGATTTCCATTCCTTTAAGTATGATAAGATGCTTCCTAATCTGCTACTTTCTTAGTCACTATTTATTTTGTTTAGAGGAGTATATTTACATAATTATCTAAATGTTACTCACCAACAATGGCAGCATCTGAATGTAAAATCTCGACTAATGGTAGTACTTAACTTTAGAAGTTTTACCAATACTACTAGAGGACCACTTAAGGTGCCACACACATCATCTTATTCCACACACACATACATACCTTCGATCCTTTGCCTCGCTCTTTTTTTACAGCCTGGACCTTCATGGTGCTGGTGATGCGAGGGATAACTCTGCGGCCCTGCGGTGTAGGCATGGTCTCGTTCTTTACCTTGACCACTTTGGGTTTGCCCACTTTACCTTTCACCACGGGCATTGCAGTCTGTGCCTCCTTCTCTTTCTGTTCCACACGCTATAAATGAATACAGAGAAACTTTGGTGAGGTCATAAGTAGACCCACACAGAATCTGCGCGCGCAGAATACTGCAGATTTTAGCCCATCATTGATTGTTTATTTGAGTAAATGTGTGTAACTTTATATTTATTCTGTTTTTAAATTTATTTTAGTATAATTATTGACTAATATGAAAATATTCATATGATTTATTTACAATCGTTCTGTCTTTTAGCAGATATATTGAGCCTTGCTTTGTCTCACTCACACACACACACCATTTTTAACAAATTCTTATCCACCTAAAGCAAAAGCAAATGAATATGATCAATGTCATCTTTACCTCCAGCTCCTCAGTAAAAGCTGCCAGATCTTCTTTCCACAGATCAGCAGGGGCCTTCATCTTGAGTGTGTTCAACTCAGTCATCTGAAAACATGCGTTCATTTTAACTCAACCTCTATGCTGAAGCACCAGCTTCCCCGACCCACCAGCTTTTTTTATTTCAATGTTGGACATATTTCAATTATTAGTTGAATTTACAGAAAAGCTATTCTATTAATATACATCACATCAGGATATGAGATCGTTTATATCATGACACTGTCATATTGCCCAGCCCTTATGCACACATAACTTTTTGTCTTTTTGTCATTATATTCTAAAATGCATATAAAATGTAGATGGAAACAAAGTCACCTTAGCATCTCTCTGCTTGCACAACTCATCTTTCTTTTCTTTGGTTAGGTACCACATGGGCATGCTGAGCAGATAGTTATAATCAGGGCCAGACGTGTCCTCTTTCTCCTTCTCATCATCATCCTCAGCATCCTCTTCTACATCCTGCCAAACACAGTGAAAATGATAGGTATGCAGGTAACAGACAAATGGAGAAAACAAAAACATTTAATTTGACTGCAGTGATGTACCTTCTCCTGAGCATCTTTCCATGCTTTAACAGGGTCCGAGTCATAGCCCATCTGCTGAAGCATGCGGATCAGCTCTTTCTTTGGTTTGTTTTCTAGAAATAATAAAGATGAAGAGCTTCTTAACAGTGACCTAAAGTAATATTCTGACTCAACTCAATTACTTTGTCTAGATAACCCCTATGTTTTATTAAAGGTGCAGTATGCAAGATTTTTACTTCTCTAAAGCAAAAAAAGACCATATGTTTGCAGGTATTTTAGAGACATGCTAAGTGAACATACAATAGCATTGTTTTTCAGAAAAACAAGTCAGTTGTTCTGCTTTGAAAATGGATCATTGTCATAGCAATTTAAGCTGTTGTTCAGCCACAGAAGTCACAGAAAAAGAAACCATTTCTAAAATGGAAATTTCAGGTGTCGTTGTCTGCAATGATCAGGACAAAAACCTATTTAACCCTTTAACATGCAATAAAAGGAATATTTTTCATGTCATCACGCATTATTAGGACATTGCGTATGCTCAATAGTCAGTCATGTTCCCTCATGTTGGTTGGTGATGGCAATCAGTGTTTGCATGGAGTCGCTGTCAGAGCCGGGTGAAAAAACCCTGTCCAGCGTTTTGAATTTAGACTGCAATACCTAGTTCAACCAATTGGTGTCAATTCCACGCTGCACCTTTAAAGGGCACCTAGGTTAGGTTAATAGGTTACCCCTATTACTAGATTTAATACAAGTCTTTTGTGTCCCCAGATGTGTCTGTAGTTTCAGCTCAAAACACCCATCAGATTATTTATTATAGCTTTCTGAAGTTTCTGTTTTATAGCTTTTAACAGCTTGTTGCAGTTTTCTTGTACTGGGCCTTTAAGGCAAGTCCTCTTCGCCCACTGTTCCCAGGTGCCTGTCAGCGTGCTTCAATCTCCACCCTCGGCTGCCTCAGGAAGAAGATCTCACGTAACATTTGTGAGAAATACTACAGTAAGAACTTTAACAATGAGTATTTGATGCATTTGTTGTGGGGTTGCAACGATGAGTCACACACAATGTCTTTACAAAGTTCACGCGCACACGCACACACAGCATGCGCGTTTAGCGTTTTGCACGCAAATGTGACAGGATACAGGTTAATATCCACTGCTGTATGGATATCTGTTATGTTAAATGTACAAAATAAACCCGATTTAATGTCCACAAACCGGGATTGAAGCATCTTCTTTTATAATTGTTCTAATATGCGGCTGTGGTGATGAAGTAAATTGCTGTAATTCATTAACATGAACTGTTTTAAAACATTTTAAACTTGTAAAACTCACTATTGGTCAAATTTGATGATGATTGATGATCCTAGCAAACTGAACAGATCTTTTATTCCCGGTTGCTTTGCGCACATCCTGTCTTGTTGATATGATTATACGCGTTACTACAGAGACATGTTAATATGCAGCTGTCAATCAATTCGGTGGGCGGGGAGACCGCACTCCTATGTCAAGTTGCGGTCGGTCTCAAAACCACTCCAATTGGTCCACAGTTTTGTTGTTAAATTGAAAAACAGGACTGGGTGTGTTTATATCACCCCAATATGACGGTCTATACACTATACTTACACATATGTCTGTCCAAACAGTTTGAAAAGCAGATTTTTCACCATAGGTGCCCTTTAAAGGGTCACGAAACACCAAAACACATTTGAGCTGTTGACAGTCATATCTGTGTCCCACGTTGCTATAAACACTATTAGGACACATTTATTGCACTAAAAAGTGAAAATTGGTTGTTTTTGCGTTATTTTGAGCAAATTCGTTCTTCCGGTTTGAAACTAATTTTTGAAGCTGCGCCATGGCCATGAGATACTTAGGTGTAAATCCAGCCTGGAGAGTGGCTGTCTGTCTTTTCGAGAACATTGTGACGTATCTGAGTGTGCGGCAATAATTCATGACAAGATGTGCTTTAAACCAATCAGCGCGCTCTATTGTGTATGACGCGCAACTTCATTAATATGCATGATAGCTCCGGAGACTGTTTACACTGTTCAGACGGCAGAGAGACGCCAAGTTGTGTTGCCAAAACAAGTGAAAGAACAAGAATTTGGAGACAAGAGTCGTCAATGTTACTTTTATTATTGTGCTGCAACAAAGGTTTTGTTTTCATTTTCCCTCTATGAGAGAGCAGTTGGACTCGCGTGTGGATTACAGTGCACGCGACAGAAATGCGTTTGTAAGAAACATTTTTTACCCGAGAGATTTTCGCATCTGGAAATGATGAAATCCGGATTTGCCGCTCGTCTCCTTTTAATTAAAAAAGACACAGCTCCAGTTTGATTGTCTGTCTACAGATTTGGTAAGTATGTTTGCAGTGCAGCGCCCTTTGTTTAACCCAGATTGCAAAGTTAGTTCGTATGGTCAGTATTGCTCTTTCAGTTTTTAAAGACATACCATAGTCAAAATGATTTAGTTACTAAGTTTACAGTATGTTAATATCACTGCAATATTATAGTATTATAGAATGAAAGATCCGCTGTAAATGCTGCTCTCCGAGTGTAAACACAAAACTATTCCCGTCGTGCAGGATTTTCGCCGCATTTTGTGACAGGATAGTCTATACACACACTGCTTTCTGACGCTACCTACAGAGTACATAAGTTACAGAGAAATGCGGAGGATTTTTTTTCTCTCATTCGCCGTGCGGTATCAAATCAGCATCTGTGTGTTTGTTTTGCCTGTGAAACTCAGCGCGTGCCCAAATGGAAACGCCCTTTTTTGCAAAACCTACCCTCTTTCCCTCCCCCGACACCCCCACACTCCCAGAGCTGGACACGCCCAACTTTCCTGACTTTTTTCAAACTAGAGGTGTGAAAACACCCTGCTGAGACAGGGGGTTTCGTGGCCCTTTAACACTTTACACTGTATTAGACATGGTAGATTTTACTGTACTGCTGTCATAAATGCTGAGGTAATATTGGAGATGAAAACTGAGCACTCAAATAGCCCATCTTACCAATGACCAGTGTGCCCTGGATCTTCTCCAGAATGAATCGGGCCTGATTGGAGAGTTTGGCACTTTCGGCTCCCAGCATTCCTACAAGCCAGTCTTTCCTGAGGATGTAGTATTTCATTCTGAGCTCAAAGAACTCCTTTAAGATGTCCTGAACAGACTCATACTTCTTCAGACTGCCCACATGATCAAACAACACCTGCATGAGATATGGACAGATTATTATTATTATTTTTTAGAATTGGACCAACAAGTGTGTATAATATATATATATATATATATATATATATATATATATATATATATATATATATATATTATATATATATATATAAATAAACAAATAGTAATTAATAATGAGAGTGAAAAACAGGTTTACCATGGAGTTACAGGTGAGCAGGTTCTGGAGTTTGAAGACTTTGTGCAGTCCAGCTGCCTCTGCCTCTCTCAGGCGCTCCTCTGTCATCTTAACAACAAAACGCACTGTGGTGTCTGTATGATACTCCTTGTAGTCTGTGATCAGAGCAGGAACCTTCTCTGTGCCGTTCAGCATCACCTCCAACACATTCTCCTTATAGGTCTGATTTGTTTCAAGGGGGAAAGAGGTCATCAATTTTAACCATATCAATATTTATGTTATAATACAATATCAGCAGCATTGGCTATATTTATGGTTGACTAATGATAATCAAATGATAATCATGCGTTGTAAAAATTATTTATTTTTTTTTTACAAACAACAACACTGATAGGGTCATGATAAAAAATTTCAATTTGATCAATGATAAACATTCTAAAATTCCTCTTTTAGACAGTTCCCTTAAAATATTTCCTGAATAAAAACATCTAACAATTAAAATATACATTCACTTAAAATACTCTTTATAGTCATAATATTCAATATATCGCCTTCAATAAGTATGTGCAAGTTTTGATCCACCAATTGTGCAACTTGTATGTACACCCTGGTCATGTCTAATTTCGAATTGGTAATCATTTCCTTTCATTTAGAAAAGCTGCTTTATCTTCCTGTTCATTACCATTGAATCCCATATGGCCATGAATCTAACCAAAAATAATATATCTTTTCTTCAGAGTCCACTTTTTCTTTTAAGCAAAAAATCATAGGATGATGAGTTTTAAAAGACTCGAAGGCTTGTACGCAAGACGTATATATATATAAAAAAAAAATCATTAAACATAAAAGACCATGTTAAAATGTATAGCTACCAAGATTTCATCTCACACCCCAAAAATATTATGTTTGCATCTACCTCCTTGTATCCCCTTAAAAACATCTCACTAAAGTTTTTTGGGTGATTATGATGATTAAATATCTTCCAAAACACCCTGAATACATAATTTCTACTGTTTGTGAGCCATAATAATTATATAGCTATGGAGTGTTAATAATACACAAAACACGACTTTATTTGTTGTAAGGAAGCATGAAAAAATGATTATGACAGATAAGTCACGGTACAATAAAAACAGACCTGTGTCCAGGTTTTGACGGGCAGCTCTGTGATCTCGATGGTGGTGGAGTCAATGATGGCCACCTCTCCATTATTCACATACTGATTCTTTGCCAGCTCATCAATGGTGCCCTTGAAGCCCTTATAGCTGGGCAGCTGTATATATTCACAGTGTGATGTTAATAAAGGCTGGTTTGGATCAATATCATTAATATGAAAAGCTCTATACATGTGACAAATATCATACAGGTTTAACTTTACCATGGGGAGCGGCTCTTCTCCGTTAAGCATGCGGTGAATATTGTTGATGATCTCTCGCACGTCATAGTTGGGGATACGGCTGGCCCATCCTGTGCCAATGCCTTCACCTCCATTAGCCAGCACCAGAGGGATGATGGGCATATACCACTCCGGTTCCACTCGCAAATTGTCATCGTAGTTGTACTTCAGCAGGTTGTCGTCCACCCCAGGGAACAGGAGACGAGCAAGTGTACTGAATAAAATAATTAGCTTTTTATTTAGTTGCATTTCATTTAAAAATACAAAGAGCTATGCTTAATAATGCATTTAATAACTTAGATTAAATTGTCTGTGCACCTGAGCATAGTAAAGATGTATCTGGGGCTGGCAGAGTCTTTGCCTCCATGGAGACGTGTGCCAAACTGACCCAGAGGCTGGAGCAGGTTCAAATTATTACTGCCCACGAAATTCTGAGCAAGACCCACAATGGTCATCATCAGAGAGACCTGAGAAAGAAAATATTTCAGATGTTGAATGTTCCCAGGTTTACTGGTCTTTAAGGGTGTAATGGTAAACAATTCAAGGTTTGGTTCAAATTTGTTGTTTATATAATCCCAAGGTAAATAAATAAAACTAAACTGCATGAATAAAGTAATTCACTAAAAAAAATTAATATATAGTATAAGTGAAAGTTAAAATAAAACTCAAATTGGAAGCATGTACCAATATAGATATTTTAATAATAAAAAGCAGCTTTTACAATCTTTGCTGCAAGGATCAAATGAATTCAGCTATATAGCCAAAGAAGAATAAAAAAAAAAAGAACATTTAGGATGTCAGCACATTTTTTTTTTTTATTTTACCTGTAATTAAAACTGATCAAATAAATAAGTGTATTTAACCAATTAACCACATGGGAGAAGACTTGAGCAGATAATAAGTGTTGCTTAAAGGACCACGAAACCCCCGTTTCAGCAAGGTGTTTTCACACCTCTAGTATGGAAAAAGTCAGGAAAGTGGGTGTGTCCAGCTCTGTTTAAGTGGGAGTGTTGGGGGAGGGAAAGAGGGAAGGTGCATAAAAAATAATAAAAAATAATTGCGAAAAATGGGAGTGTGAAAATCAGTGCGTGCCCAAACGGACAGGCAAAACAAACGCAGGGGAGAAAGACAGCGACTGTGTTTACATGGACATCAGTAATTGAATTATTTGTCAAATTATTAAATGATGGACTATAGGAGTTTTAATGGAATGTTTGATACCGCACGGCGAATGGGAGAAAAAAAAAAAAAATCTCAGTATTTCTCTGCAACTTAGATGCACTTGGTAAGTAGCATCAGAAAGCAGTGTGTGTATAGACTATCCTGTCACAATATGCGTCAAAAATCCTACACGATGGTAATAGTTTGATTGCAGTGTTTACATGTTTGCACTCGGAGAGCAGCATTTACAGCGGATCTTTCAGTCCATAATATTGTAGCTATATTAACGTACTGTAAACTTTGTAACTTAGAAATAATTTTGACTAAGGCATGTCTTTAAACACAGAAGGAGCACTGCTGACGATACAAACCAACTTTGCCATCTGAATTAACAAAGACCACTGATCGCACACACTTACCAAATCTGTAGAGACAGGACAGAAAACACCAACTGGAACCGCGTCTTTTTTTTTTTTTAAGGAGACGAGCGGCAAATCTGGATTTCACCATTTCCAGATGGGAAAAGCTCTTAGGTAAACAATGTTCCATGCAAACGTATTTCTGCGGCGCGTCACGTGCACTGTAACCCACTTGTGATTCCAGCTGCGCTCTCATAGCGGGAAATGAAAACAAAACCTTCGTTGCAGCACATTTATTAACACAACACTAATGACTCGTGTCTCCAAACAATTCTTCTTCTTCCACTTCTTTTGGCAACACAATGTGGCGTCTCTCTGCCGTCTGAACACTGTAACAGGTAAAATCTTTCTTCGAAGCTATCATGCATATTAATGAAGTTGCACCGCATACACAACAGAGCGCGCTGATTGGTTTGAACCAAGTCTTATGAATTAGTGCTGCACACTCAGAGACGTCACGATGCACTTGCAGGTACAGAAATCCAGTCTACACGCTGGAATACACACAAGTATCTAATCGCCGTGACGCAGCTTCAAAAATCCGTTTCAAACCGGAAGAACGAATTTGCTTGAAATAACGCAAAAACCACCAATTTTCAGTTTTTATGTGAAACGTGTGTCCTAATAGCGTTTATAGCAGCGTGGGACACATATATGACTGTCAAAAGCTCAAAGTGTTTCGTGACCCTTTAATATATCAGTGTCTGAACTCTGACTTTAATTATATACACATTATGCACAGGAAACAAGGATTGCATTCGAGACATGCACCAAACCAAATGTCCTGTACCGGAAAGTTGATATGAACATGTAACTGTTACACCACTAAATAGTCATGACATCAGATTGACAAATCATTAATTATTTTGGATGGAGCAGACTTGCTCAAAATCAGAAAGCAATTTGAAGTCTCGTGAAATGCCACGTTTGAGCTTGGGTAAACCATGGTTTATTGCTGCACGCCATAATTTTATTCTGGTGTCATGTCATGGCTGTGTATAAAATAAAAATGATAAAAAGGAGCTTCCCGTTTTGTTGTTTCCCTGGCTTGTCACATGCAAGTGATGATTCCGTACTGTTGTGCTGTTAGTTACCATTTGTAACTGAACTGTTGTGCCTTGTACCACTATGAGAGGGTCCTAAAAAGTTTTACTATACACTACTTGGTACTTTTGACAGTGGAAATGGTGTATCCGTACTGTACCAAACCTTACCACTCAGTAGAAAAACATAAAAGTAGAAGCCCTCACCTCTCCATGGTGATAAGCGGACATCTCAGCCACTGATCCAGCCAACTGAGCCACTTTCACCTCTCTCTTATCATTCCTCTTAAAACAACAGAAGACAACTTTCCTCTGGCCTGGTTTAAGTCCTAGGAGAGAAAATAAATAAATAATGCACACATGCATTACTTTACTACATTGTAGTGCAATAATACAAATAGCCTTAGCCCTAAAGGGGAAAAAAAAAGTCAATCTTGCAGTCGGTTACAACTTCTGCTTCATGCAGACTTTGTCTTCTATACAATTAGTTTACATGTTGCTAGCATTTTTCTAACAAGCTTTTATTTGTGCAAGCTGCCTACTCATTACAACTACATTGAAGTAATGTGAAATTCTGGGGAAATTTGGGTTTCTCACCATCCACCATGCAGGGGATTGACCTCTCGTTGTCAGAGTTGGAGAACAGCACAAGCTCTTTATTGATAAAGTCATGGTAGGAGAGGGACTTGGTTTCCTGTCCGTACAGATACTCCTGCACAATTAAGAAACAAGATAATGTTGCCTGGTGGCACACATTGGCCAATTCTATACAATAAAAGCCTATCAACATATTGAATGTCAGATGATCTGTGGCACCTCAGGCAGGTTGTGTTCTCTACGCTGACGTCTGTTGATCATAAAGCTGGTCAGCCATTCCTTTCTCTCCTCTATCATCTTCTTACTAAAGGCCTACAAACAGACAGAATGTGCAAAAAAAATTAAACTAAACAGTGTTTTTTGTCATGTTTACTTTTTTTTTTTTTTTTTAACTACATGACTGTCAAATCTCCACTGGTGACTATACAAGGACAGGCTAATACATAAGGCTTAACAGGGTTTCTGCAGATATCAATGTCAAATTTAAAAACTTTAAGACCATTAAGCATTAAATTTAAGACCTATATCACAATATCAAAAACACGCACACACGAAGAGAAAATGCAAAAATTGCAAAGTTAGTGGTAAAACAATTGTATTCAAATTGAACAGTACTAAAGACAGGTTAGATGCATTATTGAACTACAGAAAAAACAAACATCTTATGGCTGATTTATACTTTCGCCTGGCGCCACATCGCACACCTCACAAAACGGACGAGGCTTTTGTACTTGACGCATTCCCATTGAGATATTCTTTTAAATGACAGGGGGCGGTCAAAAGAAACAGACAGTAAAATCAGACGGATAAATAGAGAAGTAGAAAGTTTCTGGAACTAGGTCGTATCATTAATATCATTGAAGATTTTTAAACTAATTGTTTTTTATTATATCGATTATAAAGATTTTTATAACCATTCAAGATTTTTTTTTAAATCAATTTGATGCATCACTTGCTTTTGTTCATATCTCGGACAGTTCTACCTATTAAAAGTTAAATATTAATGGCAATAGAACATGGTTTGCTCTACAATTATATATTTTTATTATGGCAAGAATAAAAGCAAAAACAATTGACATTACTGTCTGGCTAGTTTCTGTCCTCTACTTATAAGCTACAAAGGCAATAATTCCTGACCATTATCACCAATAAAGCCTAGAAATTGGGCATCAGTTTATTGTAAACTGATAGGTTCAAATATTCCTTTCTAGTTATCAAAGAAATAATTTGTTACTTAATTTTAGTTTGTAACTATTAAATTGTTTTAATTTCAAAATTGTAATATATACATCAGTGTAAAACCTATGAATGGTGGAAAAACATTCTGTAATACTAAAACCACCTGGGTCTTCACTTTTGCGTGGCCTCTATTTTTTTTTTTTTTGCAAACTTATTCCTCAGGTTTTTCCAAACTTTTTCAAAAACGTTCCTCCTTTCCCACGGCTGTTGCAATTTCTAGCCAAGAATTATTAGTCATCTGGTTCTCCCTATGATCACGCATGGATGGATCATAAAGATGTTTCAGACAAAATCTCTGCCAAGTGTTTCATATTCAACTCAAACCAAACGCGGAATTCAACGCAAAATCAAATTTCGGTTGGTGGAGCTCACAAAATTTGAGACTCGGGTGAACAGCTCACGCGGGTGTGCTGTTCACCCGAGTCTCAAATTTTGTGAGCTCCGGCAACCGAAATCATGTCGCGCGCACCCAAAACGAGCCTCCGCAAACACAGTGATGACGTCACATTCGCACATTGGCTATTGCACGTTGGTCTCATATTTAGTTTTAATACCACAAATTACATTTGGACTAGTTAAAAAAAAATTAAAAACTACAACACCGCGAAAACCAAGCAACAACAACAAAAAAGAATTTAAATGAAGCATTAAATGAACATCGAAAAAATAAGCCCTGTAAAAAAATATTTAAGACCTAGAACAGCGAATTTAAGACTTATGGCCTAAAATTAAAATTTTTAAATTTTAGACTTTAAAACCCAGCGGAAACCCTGCCTAAGTGATCCATATATTTACATAATAGAACTTTTGCAAAATATAATTTTATGAAAAATATATATCAGATTTTGAAATAGTAGGAGCAGTATTACTTCTGCTAAATTATATCATGAGATTTTAAAAATAGCTTATCCAACCCGGATGCATGATCATTTGGGCAACATTTTAAATGTAACACTGAAAAGATGGTTACCAGGGTGATAGCCTCATCATCAGCCGGCCCGGAGTACTTAAAAGGGATTCGATGTCTTGTCATATCCGAAAAATACTCTTTGGCCTCCTTTGATGTGCTGGTACCCAAACCTGAAGAGAAGTAAATAGAAGGTTACAAATAACCATGCACATTTGAAATAAACTTAAGGTTGTGTGTAAACACCAATTGTGCTGTACCCTATCAGTGACCCATTTGCTTTCAACATCACTCGCACACAGATAAAGACAGAGTAAAACCATTGCTTACATTTGCCAGTGGACTACCACAGGTGTTTGAGACAAACCTTTGTAGTATTTGATTTTCCAGGATTTGATGCTACTCTGCTTCTCCTTCCACTCAGTGAACTCTGGGATACTGTAGAAAGAAATCTCCTGCTTCTTATTGGATGCCTAGATTAAGCAACAGCACAGAGTTAAATGAAGTGGTTCCACAACAAGGATTTTATTGTATTGTTTACATCAAGGGCTGTTGGCTTCATGATTACCTTGATGATAGGGGTGATGAACTCTTCTAGAAAGTTATGGCGCAGCAGTGATGGCCAGTTATGATGGATGAAGTTGATCAGCAGACCTTTAATGTGAGATCCATCTTGATCCTGTGGAAGTCACCCATCATTATATACACAGAAAACAACCACTGTTCCATATTTCACAATAGATGCACCATGGCAGAGTCTGACCTGATCTGTCATGATCATGAGCTTGCCATAGCGCAGACTCTTGAGTGACTCAGGGTCACTGTAGTTCTTTTTGTACTGCAGACCCAGGATCTTAATGATGTTGTTGATCTCAGCATTTTCCATGATCTACAAAAAATAAAAATAAATGTTAATTCCCATTTAAATTGTTCCAAATCCATCTGACATTTTTTGCATGGAGCACTACAGATGTAGCACTGTCTGTTTTCTGTCTTCTGATTTGAGGCATGGTCTACATTTACCTCAAATTACTGAAATTTTACAGAAAAAATCAAATCATGTCAAGTGAAAAACAAAGTCAAACAACATTTAAAACAATATATTAATAACAATACCTAAAAAAAAAAAAAAATTGTGAGTCTCTTGTGACCTTGTCAGATTTCATTGAGACCCTTCCCTTTTATTGCCATTGTGTTTTACACAAGACCATGGTACAATGCTTAGATTTATTTATAGGTCTGAGTGTACGCAGTAGATCCTGTGCAGTCTTCACACAATCGCACACCATTAAGCCTGATTTATTCTTTTGCCTGGCGCCACGTCGCTGAGCACGCACGCACCTCGCGGAATGGATACTTGATGCGTTCGCCGTTTAGATATTCTTTATAACGACAGGGGTGGTCAAAAGAAACTGACTGTAAAATCAGACAGATAAACAGAGAAGTAGAACATTTCCGGAACTACGTCATATTATTAATGTCATTCAAGATTTTTAAACTATTTTTATAAATTATTTTAATTATAAAGATTTTAATAACCAGTCAAGATGGTTTTAAATCAAATTGAGTCATCATTTGCTTTTGTTCATACCTGAAACAGTTTTACCTATTATAGTTTATTAAAATATCATGGGTTGCTCTACAATTATGTTTTTATTATGGCAAAAAAAAAAAAAAAAACTGACAGGTTTAAATATTCTTTTCCAGTTATCAAATAAATAATTTGTTACTTTGTTTTAGTTTTGTAACTATTAAATTGTTTTAAATTCAAAATTATGATATATACAGTGTAAAACCTATGAATGGTGGAAAAACATATTCTGTATTAAAATCACATGGGTCTTCATTTTTGCCATGGCCTCTTTTTGGTTAAACTTATTCCTCAAGTTTTTCTAAACTTTAACCAAAGCTTTCTTCCTTTCCCGCGACTGTTGCAATTTCTAGCCAATAATTATTGGTCATCTGGTTATCCCTTTGATCATGGATCATAAAGATGTCTGTACAGTCGTACCTGTTTCAGACAAAATCTCTTCAAAGTGTGAACGGTTCACTCGAATCTCAAAAAAAAAAAAAAAAAAAAAAAAAAAAAAAAAAAAAAAAAAGCTAAAATTATGTCCCAAGCACCCAAAGCAAACCTCCGCAAGCGCCACGATGACGTAACATTCGCCGTGCACACTCAAGCGAACTAGCTGACGCGTCAAGTATAAACCAGGCTTTAGCCATACCCTGATGCACACCTCTCAAAAAATTAAGTACACAACATGTAGGCTTAAGATTGGTCAGCTTGGCATCGGGGACTAGTGTAGGCATGGCTAAGAGAGCCATGAGCGAAATGAGTCTGATGGCATAAGTGTTTTACAAGCAGTGCCATCTAAAAGGGCATATAATCACGCTCCGAAATGTCGTTCCAAACTGAAGTCCACTTCCAAGGGGACAATTTTTTAATTTTGAAAAATACAACTGATGGGCACTTCGAGCCTACATGGTCCTTTGAGCAGGGAAGTTGTTTGGGGTCACACATACCACTCAATTCAAAAGGGTTCATCCTTATGCTCCAATTCCTTCAAAGGGATTAGGGCATATGGATAAACTCTTCTGAATGTAAGAGTGTAGAGTCCTGTGAAGAAGCTCCAGATGAAGACTTGTATTTTGTTTAGATTATGATTAAAGTTGTTGAATGTTAGGCAGTTCCCTCTAATTTTTTCCTTGAATGAGTGCAAGTTTAAGTCATCTACCATAGCATTGCATGTATTTCCTGTGAATACACAAAACAAAGAAACTGGACAGTAAAACATAGAAACTCCACTGCCTACAAGTGTTATTGCAGAGTAACACACAGAAAACAGAAGTATAAATGCTCACAACAGCAGTGACTGCATGCAAGAGATGCACCATGGGATACAGCAAACTTTCAACACAGAAGTATAAATCCAGCTTTACAAATGAAAAGGATGTGAATATAGCAAATGTAATTGATCACAAATCATGTGGTTAGGAAATAAGAACACTGTTTTGTTGCACAATGTCTCACACACACCAACTCTGTTACCAAGAATGAAAATTCATGAAAGAAAAAACAAACAAAGCTAACAGACAACTTTTTAGGGTGTGCAACAAGACAAAAAAAAAAGACCCAATTAAGCAATTAATATTTAAAGTCATTGACCTGTTTGTGTGACGCTTCTCGAACGTTGAGCATTTTACCACGCAGAGGGAAGACACCATAGCGATCACGTCCCACCACACCCAGACCAGACACAGCCAGAGTTTTGGCCGAGTCTCCTTCGGTCAGGATTAGAGTGCAGCTATTGGAGTTCTTTCCACCTAAAACAAACAAAGCACCCTGCAATGAACATCCAGGCTGAAGGTGTCGTAACCATTAATTACTACAACAAACCACTTGTTACCTGCATCGTTGGCATCATCCAGCTTGGGTACTCCTTTAATCTTCGTGTGTTTGACAGCTGAGCATTTCTTATTGAGCTGAGCCTGGGCTTTAAACTTTACCCAGTTCATAATGCTTTCCACAATTCCACATCCATTAGCCTACAGACACAGACGGATTAGGAGTTTATTAGAGCTTTAAAAGTTCAGTTGCACTAACCGTTGCCAAAATCCAATGGCAGTCATACAGGAATCATAATTAAAAGATTGGTGTCAGAGCAAAAATGTTCTATACATGTTTAAGCTAGTATTACAAATTCATTGAGCTGATCAAATGAAAGCCTTTTTGATTTCAAGAAGTCATGACTTTACTGTTGACAAATTGACTGCAACTTAAGCACATCTTTAACCACTATTAGCAAAACCCTAATTTAGCAATGCAAAGTTTAGTAATTAAATTGCAATTAATTGACCCTTCGCTATGCCACACCTAAAAACCACCACACACCAATCGTGGCTTAGCAACCGTAGCTACGCGCAGGAAGCCTGTCAAGCTTTCGAGAGAGGGAAACAAGCCAAAGCTGTGTGCATATGGATTGTGCAAATCTCATACCCAGCATCCTAAAAGTTTGGACGGGGTGGGAATTTTTTTTCCCTTTCCAAAACCTAAAACCCAAGGGGAGAAATGCCAGTGTGGATCAAGTTGTGAGGGGCGCTAAAAGAGCAGGGTTAAGTTGGTTTTGTTTTTCGATATTCCTGACACATTCAGTGATAGGTGGCAATAACTTACACACCTCTTACCGTAAAAAGATCTAAACTGTGTTTCCTACAAAAAGCAGGTGTTTCCTACAAAGCAGGTTATGTTTCCCAGCAGTCTTTTTCTTCTTTTTTGCTCGATATTGAGCACTGCTCTGTTCAAGTCCTCGCAATAGTAGTCATGCTAATAGCAATCATATTTGTATCCGTTTCAAGCTACGAATATTTGAAACTACATATAAACAGAAAACCAAGATGTGATCACAATCTGAGCACTTGCGATGAATATACTTCACCCGCAGCTGTTTTTCAGTCATTTATAACCCTTATGTCCATGTCAGAGCTACAATTTACTGTTATCTTTTAGAGATTTAGTCATTGGTGAAGACGTTATAGCGAGTGTCTGCTTTTATATTTGGTGACGGATTAATATTTGCTTGTAGGGAAAATTTATTTGTTCACTTCTGCCATTTATACTTTGATTTCCATTTTAATTTATTTCCTCCACTTAACTGCAAATTAGAATAGAAACTATAAAAAGCACACAAACATGCTGACAGTTATAGGTACTGTGCATTGTTATGGGTCAATGATGCTAATATTTGACCAGTCCATCAATTTCCCCTTTCTGGCTGTTCTTTCTATGAATGAATTATGTAGAAGCACTGTCCATGCGCATTTCCTCATCGTTAGTAACAATAAAAATAATAATAATAATTCCTTACATTTATATAGCGCTTTTCTGGACACTCAAAGCGCTTTACACATTGGGGAAATCTCATCCACCTGGATGATGCGACGGCAGCCATATTGTGCCAGACCGCACACCAGCAAATTGGTGGAGAAGAACGGTGGAGAAGTGATGAAGCCAGTTATTGTATGGGGATGGTTAGGAGGCCTTGATGGACAGAGGTCAGTGGGCAAATTAGGCCAGGATGCCGGGGTTAAACCCCTACTCTTTTTCGAAGGACAAAATTTTTTAACGACCACAAAGTCAGGACCTCGGTTTAACGTCTCATTCAAAAGATGATGTTCACTGAGCAGTAGAGAGTCCCCGTCACTATACTGGGGCATTAGGACCCACACAGACCACAGGTTGGGTGCCCCCTGCTGGTCTCACTAACACCACTTCCAGCAGCAACCTGGATTCCCCATGTGGTCTCCCATCCAGGTAACTGAACGGGCACAGCCATGCTTAACTTCAGTGGGGACCATGTGAGAGTTGCAGAGAGCTAGCATAATTTCATTACACGCTATATTTTATTGCACAACAAGTAGTCTATCATTTTTTTTGGCTAAAAAATAAAAATCACAGTTTAGTTTGTAATTATTAGATTATTTTTAAATTTAACCTATCCTCCGGTGTATGAACTAAGCTGTCGTGGCGGCTAGACTTTAGCTTCAAATTTAATAAAATTTTCCAATCGGTTGCACATGAATATAACCCTGTAATAAATACTACAGTCCTTTTTTGTCAGGCTTTCTCGGATCTCACCTGTTTGCCAAAAATGCCTAATTATATCCCTGGCAATGTCTGACACCGGCGCATACATATTGTAATAGACGTGCCAGGCACGAAAGCTTGACAGGTGTAGTAACAGTAACTGAGGTCAGGGCTTAGCGAAGGGTCAATTGTTAATGCAAAATAATATAGCCTGAATGCATTAAGTGAGAAACAAAACAAAACAGTATTGAGGTTTTCAGGTTGTTAAACAGAAAAATAATAGGCTATTAACAGTTTGATGGTAATATTTGTTTTGTTTAAACACCACTCCACCGTCCATGGCCATTTTCATGGCGAGAAAAAGTATACTGAAGTTAAAGATTACATTAAACTTTTACACTTTTTTCTAAAACTATAAAATAGTTGCTAAACATGTATTCTTCAAAAGAATGAAGTGAATAAAAAGCCTTCCTCACTGAATTGAAGCCAACACAATCTAATAAAACATGCTTGATAGTTAAAATGGTTTTACAAATAGAGCATGTGGGAGGAACTTGTCCAAGTAAAACCATGTCATCCTGGAGTGACCGATTCTACAGCAGATCTGATCCTACCGGTTGGAGAATTTATTGAAATCTTTTCTAACATTAAGGCTAATTTCATGAAGTTTGCTTTGCATGTAGATCCCATTCTCCTTGTTTGATGGTAATAATGCATTAATAAAAACTCAAGTAGTAAATAATTAACATGGACTAAACATTAATATACTTCTAACATATTTATTTTAACTGTAAATTCTGACCCATTATTTCTTACAGAAATAAATAAAAAAAAAAAACAGTTCTTACCTGCTTAACAAACTTGTCACTCAGAGAGCAGGCAGAACCAAAATTCTTCTGCTGTAAGGTCATATTCTCCTTGGTCTGAGAGTCAAAGCTGGGGTTCTCAATCAGACAGTTCACAAACAACCACATATGGTTCTTGACCTGCACACAACGTTAAACCAGCACATGACCATTAATTTACAATGCCATGAGAAGGCAATACTATTTTGGATGCAGTTTGCAGAACATCTGAATGTACCTGGAAAGGTTTGACGGCTACTCCAGCCTTGTTCTTCTTTTTCACTACTTCAATCAGTTTGGACACAATCTGATCTGCAACATAGTCTGTGTGTCTGCCACCCTGAAACACACACCATTTTAATGACCAAATGAAGCTGAATGACGATTTATGTAGGGCTTCCTTTGAACTGAATGAAACATCGACTTGGTTTGTCACAAAGAACATTTACTGTATGCATGTACTTTAACAAATATTTATATATTTATTAAATTGATATTATACCATTTACATTATCTTATGCAGAATCTACAAGTTTGCTTTCACTTCATAATGGCATTTCTTGTCAGAAGATTGACAGCTTAGGCAAAATACCCTAAAATCCCTACCTTCCAACCACTGCTAGCAAATAAGAGCATTAAAATAAAACCTCACACACTTTAATATTTTGTAGGAAATGCTTCACACAGACATAAAAAAAAAAATAAAAAAAAAAAATCAATAGACTCTGATTTAGAATATATGACGCATCTATCAGATTGAAGATTTTATTAAAAACACCAATTTTAAACAGTTTTGAAAAGGCTTAGATAACGATTTTTTGACAATAACAAAAAAAATAAAGTAACAAAGAGCTTTAAGTGCTTAAACCGGTAAACTGAGTGTCCAATCATTTTTTTCTTCCGTCAAATAAAAATATTAGGTTACCTCAAATCAATCACTCCACAGGAAATATGAATTTAATTAATGCTCCGCTCTTATTATTATTTCACAAAACCTCTGACAACTTTTTTAATAAAAGGCATTAGATCAAAGATTATGTTCCATTTCCGATAACTTGAAACAGCGACCAGTCTCTCCTTTATCATTAAAAGTTCCTTGAAAACACAAACCCTGCTGTCACCTCAAGGATTATTTTCCAGCTGTTGCGGCAGGCCTGGTAAACACAGATCTACCAACTACCTATGGCGTCATTTCAATGACAAATATCATGAGCGCAGTATTACAAGTGGAGATCGCATTCATGTAATACGAGCATGCGAATCACTTTGCTTGCGTGCCGGTTTCCTCTGTTCGTGCACAAAACTACTTACACACCCTCAAATATACGCGGTTCAAGCGCAGATTTTCTAGCAAGATAAAGTCATTGTATGCAGAACCATAGACCTTTATCTATAAAGTATAATTATGGAAACGGTGTTCATCATAACTGAAAGCTACATCGTGTTTGCTAGCCTCACGCACCTGTCAATCAGTCCGTCAGCATGTAACCTTAAAGGGTTAAATAAATAACACAGAGCACTACTACCATTACAGAAAAGTTTGCACTGTTATAATTCACTTACCTTTTAATATGTTTTGGTGCGATTATAGCCTACTATTTAAAAAAAAAACAAGACTGAATGTTTTTGAATGAGAAGCTGTAATGTAGCCGTGGTGGGATGTATTTTTGGTGTGGCTCCCCGCCATGGAAGAACGAATGTAGCGGAAACCATGCCCTGCAGTGCTTTCATTTATTTAAAAAATGAAAAAGACGTGACTGATGTAACTGTTTACCGCTCGAGCACACAGCGAGCAACGGCAAAACGTGAGGAGTGCAGGGCACATAAGCAGCTCGTAAAACACTTACAGACGTTAGTAAACCATTAAACAGATGCCCCTCTTAACGCAAAAAGCGCGTTCGCTGGGATAGGCCTCTTATGCAGCCAAACTTTGAAAATATCAAAAATTATATTTTTAATTGTTTAACTAATACCATTAATCGGTAACAAACGCACTCTTTCAGGTAACGGTTAATCGATTATTTTGAGCATCCCTAATTAATCTGCATGCGCAGGCTCTAAAATGTTTTTTTTTCCCTTGCGGCCGCACGCCGGAGATCTGGCACGGTGCCAGAATACTTTAAGCCCTGCTGAAGACATTACCTTAGTTGTGGCGATGCTGTTAACAAAGCTGACTTGCTGGAACCCTTTTTCACTGAGGGTAAGACACACTTCCCAGCGCTCATTCACCATCTCGTGAACTACTGTCAGGGGAGAACCAGTTTCATCTACCTTTTCCTTCACATACAAGTCCACATAGGAGCGGAAATTATTAATCTGAAAGATAGGGAATTTAAACATGCATTAAAAATGTAATGTAATGCATTTTTTTATTCATTGCCATGTCAGCATCCAAGGCTATTTTCATGGCAAGAACATTTCAATAATAAATATACAATTAAAAACAACAAACAAATAAATACATAAATTAAATAAGATTTTTAGTGTTAATACACGACAAGAATTCTAAATTTTTTCCTGCTGTCAAACATGTCCTTAAGAGAGTTCATTTCATAAAAAAGTCTCCTGGAATCATTAAAAGCAGGACAGTCCAGTAAAATGTGTTTTACAGTAAGGGAAGTTGTGCAGTACAAACATTGAGTGGGGTCTTCATCTTTAAGTAAAAAAGGCGTGGGTTAATCTTGTATATCCAACACGACATCTGGTAAAAATCACTTGATCAAATCTAGTCTTAAAATTCTGTTTGAGATTTTAGGTTGGATTTCATGCAATTTATTATTTTCCAATGCATCCCACTCCTTTTGCCACTTATTTAAAAAAACATGCATTAAAAAAATACAGAAATACAATGAACATGGGTTTAAGGGTAAAAGAAATAAATATAACTTACTGGCAGCCTCTTTCCATTGAGAAAGACACGGACACCTTTAGATGATCCAGCAATGTCATATGCTCGTCGAGTCAGTAGCGCAACAGTGTCGTTATCTAAAGCTTGCATCTTAAACTTGGCCAGGTCTGGCTGGAATGTGATGCAGGTGTAGTCGTCACCATCGAAGGGTTTAATCTTAGATTCACCTGCTCGACCCATGTTGTCAAACCATGTCTATGGACAAGAGATTAAAACATTCTAGTAAATGGCTGCCAATAGCAAAATCACATCTGACTGTCATACAGATAAAGTGTCACAAATCACTGATTTCTACATGAATGGATTTCTCACTGAACTCTACACTGTCAGAACAAAACAAAGCTACACAGTGTTTGAAGGGGCCATAATGCCATTCAAAACAAGCAGAAACTTATCAATAGCAAAGTCTGCATTAATTCATTGGGTGAAAGGAAATCATTGCAACTTATGAATCCTAACATGGAGTTTACACAAACACACAAAATAATGATCTCAATGATGTGTGTATGTTACAAATTTGGTCTGACTTGCGCTTTGTGCATTGTTGCTTTTATCAAGCAGTAAAGAATATGTAAGGAAAACTTTACAAGTAGATGGTTGTGCCAAATTCACAAGAAATGTGCCAAGAATTCTGCAGGAAATTAAGCATGTCAACCACAACATAAATGCTTGGAAAATGAAGCTTAATGTCTAAATTTGCAGCAATATTTCTCTACATAAGTTATCAATTAAAAAAAAACGCATCACTTACTGCCTGTAGAATGTTTATTTAATTTGCTCATATTTATTTTAAGCAAGATGCAGCTTGTTTTTATTTTATCCTGTAATTATATTTCAAATGATATAAAAGGCCAAGCACTGTTACAAGCTAAAGGAGCACTTTTCCAACTCTGATCCTCGGCGCATGTGGCAGGCCAGGCCAGGCCATCAGCAACTACAAACACAGCCAGTCCACACCCACACCCACAAATGTCTCCTTCCTGAACGAGCTAAAAGACTTTTATGCCCGCTTTGAAAGAGACAATAAAGAACCCTACACCAGGATCACTTCCTCAACCGACCACTCACCTATCACACTCACCTCCTCAGAAGTCTACACCGCACTGAGTTGGATCAATGCGTGTAAGGCTGCTGGACCAGACGGTATTCCTGGGCGCGTCCTCAAAGCATCTGCAGAACAGCTCACTGGGGTATTCACAGACATTTTCAACCTGTCCCTTAACCTAGCAGCTGTGCCAACATGCTTTAAAACCACCTCTATTGTGCCAGTGCCGAAACACTCCAGCCCAACATGCCTGAATGACTACCGCCCTGTAGCACTAACACCCATCATCATGAAGTGCTTCGAGCGGTTGGTCCTGGCACATCTGAAAGACTCTCTGCCATCCACACACTGGACCCACATCAGTTTGCCTACCGTGGCAACAGGAGCACAGAAGACGCAGTCTCCACAGCACTGCACTCTGTACTCACACACCTGGACAATAAAAACACTTATGCATAAATGCCGTTTGTTGACTTAAGCTCAGCATTTAACACGGTTATACCCTCTAAGTCAGGGGTGCTCAACCCCATTCCTGGAGATCGACCTTCCTGCAGTTTTCAGTTGCAGCCCATATCAAACACACCTGCCTGTAATTATCAAGTGCTCCTTAGGTTCTAATTAATTGGTTCAGGTGTGTTTGATCAGGGTTGGAGTTGAAATCTGCAGTAAGGTTGATCGCCAGGAACAGGGTTAGTCACCCATACTCTAAGTTAATGATCAAACTTCTGCAACTGGGTTATAGACTTTCTGACTAACAGACCTCAGAATGTTAGATCAGGCCACATCTGCTCCACCACAGTCACACTCAACACTGGTGTACCACAGGGCTGTGTGCTGAGCCCCTTCCTCTACTCTCTTTTTACCATCGACTGTAGGCCTGTGAACAGATCTAACACCATCATCAAATTTGCAGATGACAGCACAGTGATTGGTCTAATCAGCAACAGTGATGAGACTGCCTACAGGGAGGAGATACAGCATCTGGCCACTTGGTGCACCGACAATAATCCACATCAATGGGATGGCCGTTGAGCCGGTCTCATCCTTCAAGTTTCTGGGGACCCACATCTCAAAGGACCTTTCCTGGACCACCAACACCTCCAGCCTGGTTTAGAAGGATCACCAGCGCCTATTTTTCTTAAGGCAACTTAAGAAGAACCAGCTGTTATCAGCCATCTTGGTGAACTTCTACCGCTGCACAATAGAAAGCATCCTGACCAACTGCGTCAGTCTGGTATGGAAGCTGCTCTGCTACTGAGCGTAAGGCACTGCAACGGGTGGTGAAAACTGCCCAACGCATCACAGGGACAATACTGCCAGCTATAGAGGACATCCAGAAAAAAAAAAAAAAAAAAAAAAACACTGTCTGCGCAGAGCACACAGTATTCTTAAGGATTCCTCTCACCCTGCTCACAGACATTTTTCTCTCCTGCCTTCTGGCAGGCACTTCAGGCTCCCCCGGACAAAAACCAGTAGACTAATGCTGCGTTCACACCAGACGCGGAACGCGCGGATAAATCGCGCTATTCACGCGTGAACATTTAAGTTTACTCACTTTATTCGCGCGCCCAACTCCGCTTCAGAACAGACGCGGATTCGGGTGATGGGCGGGGCTTCTGTCTGCCCGGTGACTGTAGCTTTGTTGCTAAATGGCTAACATGAATTTTATTGATAAAATAACTGTTTATGCGCTTTATGAAGGCTGTAAAACTGCGTCGATACGTTTGGAGCAGTGTCTGAGTCCACTAGATACTTTCAGAGGTGCACCAAGCTCTGTGAGCCATTAAACTCCTCCAGAAACTTAATCTGGATGACGGAGGCTTCCAGCGGTTCTTCTGACTGAGCCAAGCCCAGTTTGATGAACTGTTGTCGGTGTCGGATTTTCCCCAAGACATTAACAACAGGTGCTACATCACAATCACGCCCTCACAAGAGCAAGCTCCTGATTGGTTAACGCGGCACGAATGTCCGCATAAGTTCAGATTTTTTAACTCGAGCGATTTGATTCATGCCGCGCCATTCGCGCCGCAGGATACCTATTTGCGCGTTTGCATTGACTTAACATGTAAATCACTCGCGCTTGACGCTTCTTCCACGTCTGGTGTGAACGCAGCATAAGGAACAGCTTTTTCCCTAGAGCGGTCTCCCTTTTGAACTCTGCCACCCACTGACTCTTTTGCCCCCTAATACACCCCCCACTCTCCTCATAACTCATACACCTCATAATCACTGCACTATTTAACATTTGCACATTTGAAGATTGCACATATTCATTTATTTGAACTGTACATACCCACTGCACATGTACTTTTGTAGTTATGTTTATCTAGCTGCACACTTCTGATTATTAATAGCAACCTGTAGATATATTCATCTATTGTAAATCTCTGTTCATAGCTAATACAACCTGTATATAATGTTCATAGTACATCCATTTGTAAATATCACCATAGTTTTTCTATAACTGCACTTTATAACTTATACCTGTATCCTGCACTTGCTGCTATTGCACTCCTGGTTAGACCTAAACTGCATTTCGTTGCCCTGTACTTGTATATGTGTAATGACAATAAAGTTGAATCTAATTTAATCTAATATTCTTAGTGTAATTTCTGGTGAAAAAAAAAAATCCATTGTTTAAATTCAGAATACAGTGCTTCCCACATATAGACTACTCGGGTGGACCGCCCAAATATATTTGGCGGTGACACATAAATAATACTATTATTATCATCCTTTTACACTTTTTTTAACCAGTAGAAAATCTTCTCTCGCTCTGAATGTTTCCTGCTAGTTCTGTGTGTGCGAGAATGTCACTCACACAGTCACGTGCTCTGCAGACCCAAATGATCTCCAAAATGTGTCCGACCGAAATTTCTGAATCTCCTAAATGTTCATGTTTCAGGTTACTTTCACTTTCTAAAGTTGCCGTTTTGCATTACCATTTCGCAGCTAACTACGTGCACACAGCCGCGAGAGAAACATTAAATGATTAATCATTTAATAAACGACTCAGACAAACTTTACTATATACTCAGAGAGAACAAAATATACTGGCTGCAAAATATGTTAGAAATGGCTAAATCAACTAATTTGCCTTATTTAAATAATCTACATTTTTAATTCTAGTAATTATTACAATTTTAGCTATATTGTCTATTTTTATTCCTTTTTTTCTGTTATTTATTTTTCATTTGCTATATTTTACAATATTTTATTAATTTAACGATATTAATATATTACATAATATATACATACTTTAAACACATTATTTTTTTGTTTGTCGCATGTATGAGCATTTATGTGCTGTGGGTAAAAGGTGTTTCAATCCGGCTATACCACCACAAGTAGATTTCAAACCTGTGGGAGGCACTGGAATATAGTGCAGTAGCTGTAAATTGAGTTGAATGCAATAAAGTTTGTGTGTATCTGTGATTGGTTTTTATACACTTTTTACTCCTGTACTGCATTTCAGTCACAAAACCGTCAAAGAAAATGAAAAAGCTAATCCATCAATCATAGTGGTAGAAAAATTGATAGCTGCTGTCCTCAAACACAGTACTTAACACTCACCTGTTTGAAACAGCGTTTTGACTCTCTGCAAGCAGTCTCCACAGTAAACTTTAGGCTGAAAATGTTACAAAGCTTGGCACCATATCCATTTCGCCCACCTGATAACACACAATTACACATTAACTTCAAGACACCCCCCATATGAAGTGCTCTGTTATGAATCAATTCACTTTCAGCACAACCTTACCTGTGACCTTCTTCTCATCATCGTCATAGTTACTGGAGGTCAGGAGTTGGCCAAAAATCAAAGCAGGAACATACACTTTTTCCACTTTGTGTTCAACCACAGGAATACCCTTCCCATTGTTCCACACACTGATGGTGTTATTCTCTCTGCAGACACACAAATGAGCACCGCTTACGCATACTCTCAACCTACACCACTGACCAGAGAGAGAATAAACAGTACTTACGGGTCAATGTTGACCTTGATGCAGTTCATAGTCTTGTCCCTTTGTTTGTTATCAGCAGCATTCACTATGAACAGGACAATGAATATTACGTTCAAGCAGCAATGTGTGATTCTTCAACTTTTACCATATTTAATGTGTGCTTGATATGTAAATGAAAGCTAAATACCTAAATTATATCAACTTGTTATAAAAACTGATTTGTCAGAGATTTTAATTAAAATCACTTGCACATTCATAATCATGAATGATCAAGATTAACATTACCTTATTTTACAACACATTATGTAGAATTGTAAATAAAGGGACACAAATCTGTCAGGGTTATGTAAGAATATCTTCAAGTTTAGAAGACAAATGTTTGTAAGAACAAAAGGATACCTATCTTTAAAAAAACAATGGCACACAAGCAATACAGATATAAAAATGCATTCAACAAATGCTGTCATAGCCAAACCTTGCACAAAATGTTTTATGTGCATTTGTTTCAACATTACATCTACTAAAAAAAAAAAAAAAAAAAAAAAAAAAAAAAACTTGACATTCGCCATAAACTCACCCAGAATCTCATCAAAAATCTTGTAGAGTCCTGGCACAAATGTGATGTCTCTGCAATTCATCCCTATATCCTCATCAAACACCCACATTTGCTAAAAAAGAAAAATGTCAGGTCACTTTTGAGATGTCGTTTCTATTCGAAAAATAACTCGACTCAATTAGAGGACTATATTATGTTTTTATTCAAATAGATTTGATTGAATGAAAAGCCAAAGAACTGAAAATAACGTAATCATTATGAAGTGTGACTCTTCCATACCTGAGTCACAGGTTCCACTGAGCCTATGTAGGTGTCAGGTCTGAGCAGGATATGCTCCAGCTGGGTCTTCTTCTGATAGATCCGCTCCACAGACAGACGCTTATCATCTTTCTTGGGTTTACTGAGAGCCTTATTCTCAAATAAACTCTAAAAGAATTCACAACGTTACATCAATTTTACGCAAGATCAATAAAATAATCAACACAGAAAAAGCACATTAAATAATTATATGACAATCCTAACGATTTAATCAAATATATATATATATATATATATATATAAAGATGACAAAAGATTCTAATGGGGAATAATAATAAAATATATACAGTTGAAGTCAGAATTATTAGCCCCCTGAATTATTAGCACCCCTGTTTATTCACAACACATTTCTAAACATAATAGTTTTAATAACTCATTTCTAATAACGGATTTATTTTATCTTTGCCATGATGACAGTAAATAATATTTGACTAGATATTTTTCAAGACACTTCTATACAGCTTAAAGTGACATTTAAAGGCTTAACTACGTTAATTAGGTCAACTAGGCAGGTTAGGGTAATTAGACAATTATTGTATAATGATGGTTTGTTCTGTAGACTATCGAGAAAATATATAGCTTAAAGGGGCTAATAATTTTGTCCTTAAAATGGCTTTTAAAAAATTTAAAACTGCTTCTATTCTAGCCGAAATAAAACAAATAAGACTTTCTTCAGAGGAAAAAACATTATCAGACATACTGCGAAAATGTCCTTGCTCTGTTAAACATCATTTCGGAAATATTTAAAAAAGAAAAAACAAAACAAAAGGGGGCTAATAATTCTGACTTCAACTGTATATATGATTTACACTTTTAATGCTTGAAAATACATTTGTCTCTGAAAAAAAAGTCTCTTATCTTCAAATCAAAGTCTCCACGCCCATTATATTTACTGAGTGATGTAGGAGTATTTTTTTAAAATCAGGTCTTTATTTTTAGATCTTGCCATCTCAAATCCCTCTTCTTTTTCTTACTGGAACAACCTTTTTGACGATATTAAAAGGTCGTATGCTTGGGAAGTCTGCCAGAATTTTTCTAACAAATAAAATTTAAGAATAAAAAAAAAAAAAAAATGATTCGCAGATTTTATCCAGTTAAACAATTTTTACAGAAAATTTACATTGACGTCTCTTGCTCTTTCTGTGAGACTGCTGTTGCTCACTTATTTTGGGATTGTCCCTTTGTTAAAACTTTCTGGTCTGATGTGAATACTTTAATTGTCCAATATATTTGCGGTGATTTTTCTTTAAGCTATATACATGTTGTTTTGGGGTTTTACATTAAAGAAAAACAATTCCTTAATTCAAGTTTTTTTTTTAACAAATCTAAATATACTATATGTAAAGCAGTATTTCATATATGAGAATTAAAACTGTACTTAAATACCATTTCAGAGTCTCATAAAATTAAAGCAGTTAAAACTTCTAATTCATTTAATATTCTGCATTCATTTTATTTTCATGTGCCCTCTATTTTTTATATTGTTTTTTTTCTTACTCGTTGTCTTTCTCTTTGCTATACCATTGTTTTACTTCTTTTAAATTGTCGTATTTCTCTTGTTGCAAAAAAAGTTATATCTGCATTGTCTGTACTACACTTCTATCTGTTGTATTTTCATCGTAATTGCCTATTGTTACAATAAAAATGTATGAGTATTTAATGGTAAATACTTAAAGATTTATTTTTTTTTTGATTAAACCGGCAAATACAGCCACACAAAGTGTATAAATTTTATTACAGTGAGGGGCAGTAGTAGGGCAGAAAGCATTTTGTAATTGAATTTGGGTAATTTATTCAAAGACCAAAGACATAAACGACTAAAATAACTCAAATTACCCCTAAAAGTTCCTGTTCGCCATTCAGAAGTAACGTTATTAGCCTCAACGCTAACACACGCCAGAGTACCAACCACAGAAGGCGTTACTCTTTATCTGAGAGGGGGACACCCGTAAAAACGGGGAAACCAATAACTTAGTAAATAAAGCTTTTGATCGACACTTTTTTTAGGTGAAAAAAGGTTGGTGAATTTTCGAATGCTATAACCGTAGTAGGATCTGTAGTTAGTGATGCATAGGGTTTAGGGTGGAAGAATCTCTTTTTGAACCAGTCAAACCATGCAAACAAATACAAAGAAACAACGCAGATAAATGGAAAATAAAACGCTACACTTTTATGTTTAAACATTTGAACTATTTGGGTAAAAGATTAGGAATGGATCACATTTACAATATTCTGCAGTTTAAATAATATGTCATCTAATGTATTCATGTATTCTTTTTAATCTTTTACATAAATATAATAACCTATGCATTGCTATTCGGTGAAAATTATATTGTATAACGTTAATATATGTTACCTTCAGAGGTCCTTCTGTTCCAGCCATTCTCACCGTTTTACCTCTAACACGCAACGGAGCTAATCAAACTTTATCCTAAACAATGCTGTCGTCGAATGCCTACTCGATTACAGACGATTTTCACACTATCTGTAAAAAAATATCTAAAGTTAAACTGCACTAACACACGAGCAACTAACAAAACACCGGATCAGAACCCACACTAGCAGTATTTGAAATTTCAAATCACAAATGTGTCCTCCCGCCGAACCGCTGGCCAATCACTTCCAAGGGTGGGTTGGGTTTTTGCTTCCTTAACCAACGACGTTCCAGATTTTGAATAGTGACCCGCCTCCATTCAGATGTCCAATAAGACCGTAGATAGCAACCGTTCATCCAATGATATTTTTGTTCCGGTCCCACTCGGACAAACGGTCAAAACATTGACGTTATCTAAATACGCAGTCAGATTAGTACTACTGTCTGTGAATGGCAAAACAGAAACATTGAAATAGAGTTTGTGGATGAAATCACGTTTTTAGATCATTATAATGTTATTTCGTAAAATCAAACAGCAAATATATTAGTTACGTTTTGAGTTAAAACCACAGTCTATGGTATAAACACTTTGAAACAACCTCTGCACAGCCTAGTATTAATACAATGCTTTATTGTTTATTTATTGTACTCTATTGTGTAATATTCATTAATAAAATCATGTTTGTGTGTGTATATATATATATATATATATGAATTTATTTTTAAAGATGATCATTCACATCAGTCCTGACTAAGGCAGATTCACCATAGCTACATGTATGTAAGCGAAATGAAAGCAGACACACATGCAGGTTTCCACTGTGATGAGTATAAAATCTGATTGGTTGTTGGAGTGGTAATAACATTGATTCATGATGCACATGTGTCTCTGCCACCCTCCTCTCTCTCCATCTCTCTCTCTCTCTCTTCTCCTCTCAGCCTCCTTCATTTCATCACTGTCCTTGGGTGTGTATAGCAGTGTCTGACATTCTGTCGCTGAGGACTGTGTGTGAGTGTTCACTCTGAGTAGCCCAATGACGCTGTAAATTTTTGCTCATCCAGGAACAGGAGTCCTCCAGCAGCATCCCGTAAGCAGGACAGAGGAGCAGTATGTCAGCCCATCCCAGCAGCTGAGCTTCACTGTGGGATACGCAACTTAAATAGAGGTGAGTCTGTTTATCCAGCTTTCATCCTGCTCCCGTCCTTTTGCCATAATGAAATATTCATGATTTCCAGCCTCTGTTTGTCCTGATTGTCATCTGCAGCTCTTATAGCAGAGGTGAGCTATATTAAAGCTTTCTATAAAGAGTGTAAGTTCTGCTTATTGATCAGGCATTATGTCTTTGACATACAAGGTTAAACATCTCTGCATAGCTAAGGAAATGTTAATGTACCCTTATTTGTTCTTTTAGCTCTGCAGTCAAAGTAAGCTTTTATTTGCTGATATGTGCACACAGGTCAGATTCGTCCCCTCCCATCTCCATATCGATTTGTTTGCTATTGCCATTCCCTGCCTGTCAGCTACTTAGCAGCCCTCCACCCCCCTCCTTAATTCTCATAGATTGAATGATGTGTGTGAGGGGCCATTAGCTTCATATCTTCATCACAGTGAGATTACTTTTGAAAATGGGGCCCATACATTCATTCAAATTGTCTGTAGACAGTCGATTCTTATAAGTATATGTTTGCGTTCAGATTTTTGTCCTGTGTGTGTTTTTTTTTGTTTAGTCACTGGCCCTCGACGGGGCCCTGGTTAATGGAGGAGGGGTTTGAAGTTAACCACAAGGGAGGCATACCTTTTTAACCACCTGTCCTAGCCAAATCCTTTTTCAATTTGCTATTTCATCATGGGAAAATAATCAGGTGAAAACAGTTAATTTGTTAATAATGGTTAAAGATCCCTTAAAAATGTAAATTAATCTAATATACGTTTCATGTAAGATTAACGTAAACAATTAAATATAGTTTTTGGAAGTCAATAAGAAGTCAGCTTACTATTTATTCAGTCATCCTGCAAAAAATATATATATATATTTCAAAACATTTCTTTCAACATTTTGTTTCTTTTTTGGCCGAGTACATTAGGGTTTTATTCTACATTTTATGCTGTTTGATGATGATGTTAAGAGTAAACTGCTGTTTAGGGTGATTATCGGTATAACATAAAGGCAAATATGAAGTTAAAATAAATTTCCAACAACCATGGCTACATTTTTATATTAAAATAAAACTGTAACTGTATCAGATAGATAGATAGATAGATAGACAGACAGACAGACAGACAGACAGACAGACAGACAGACAGACAGACAGACAGACAGACAGACAGACAGACAGACAGACAGACAGACAGACAGACAGACAGACAGACAGACAGACAGACAGACAGACAGATAGATAGATAGATAGATAGATAGATAGATAGATAGATAGATAGATAGATAGATAGATAGATAGAATGTTATGGAAGGGTCACTGACTGTTCTGAAGGTGCTGGGCAGCAGATGGCAAAGGGGCCTGTTGCCTGAACACTGTGTACGTGGCAGCCAAAGCCAAAACCTGGCCAACTGGTCAGTTATTTAAATGTGTGTATTTTTGTGTATTCCAACTAAGAGAGTGTGTGCTTATGTGTTTTAAAATTGTAGTTAAAAAGACAATGTGGTCAATACAATGTACTCTAAAGCTGTTTGGTTAACAACATTCTTCAAAATATCTTCTTTTTTGGTATAAAATTTTATAGTCAGATTCGTAATTACATGTGAAACATTATTGTCTTATACTGTATAAGTGATTTGCAATAATGTAAATTTAAAAGTTAGGTTTTTTTATCTAGTTACAGTTATAGTTATTTTTAATTATTTTCACTCTATAGCTTTTAGTTTGAGAAAGTAGAATAAACAAATCAAGAACCAAATTGTGCATTGCAATGGATAAGAGACATTTGTGCCTTCTCAGTTGAAAAGCACCAAAACAGAAATGTTCCCATGTCCATATGCAGTTACATTTTCTAAGTTTTGCTATTTCAGATTGAAGATGTCCTCCACTCCGCTGGCCGAGGCAGAAGAGGATGTGTTTGGTGAGTGACCTCTCCCGTCTGCTCATACCATCCCCCCCTCCATTAATGTCCAGATCTTCATTTCCACAATCCCAATACACTGAGCACATTACGGGAGAGAGCAGCTACAGTCTGGCCTCTAAAACACCAGGGATGACTATTCCACTGAGCATGTGCAGAGGTTTGTTAGAGTTGCAAATATTTTATTTTATAAAGAATTTGTGAATTTTTAGATGTACAGTGTCATGGTTGAGGAATTAATGAGAGATGTGCACAGTCAAGAGGCTGGCTTCAGGGTATTTTAGTACAGACTTTAAAGGTGCAGTCTTGCTGAATCAGTATCTATGTCAATTTGCTCTGAGATGGGAATACAGGCTTGGAAAAGAAATGGTTTGGCAATGAAGTGGAGTTGAAGTATTTAACTTTCAGAAATGCATTTCCATAGGAGACAAGTCTTAAAAGTGTTACATTCTTACAACTCGTGATTTTTTTATTTAAAGTAAAACATAATTTAAATAAAACTTGTATAAGATTTTGTACTTAGTTTTGTGAGGGAAAGAATTAAATCCCCTGAAGCACTGAAATTTGATTATTTACTTATTTACTTGCTTGCTTAAAGACATTCCAGCTTATATGGCTATATTTATTGTGAGAATCAGTTAATTCATACACAATCTTTCTTGTACACAGGGATGGACTTTTTGGTCTGGTTCTCAAAGGAGTGCCTGGAGATCAGTGGTGGAAAGAGAAAGAGTACTGAAAAGTCATACTTATGTAAAAGTACCATTTCTTGCCTAAAAATGTAGTGCAAGTAGAGTAAAAGTATCTCCTGTAAATATTACTCAAAGTATGAGTAAAAAGTAGCCCTTTCAAAAGTACTCAAGAGTAGTGAGTATTACGCTGTAAAAAGCTGATGCATTTGCATGTAATTTGTTGATGTGTGTAAACGTATTATTCTGTAGTGCATTTAGATATTGTCCAGCAGGGACACAACGTCATAAGATGTAAATATTAAGTTAGATTTAGGTTGTGATGTCAGGTGACCAAAATTCAATGTCTAGCCAGCGTCTAAGGACAACATTATTTTGATGCCCGATAACAACATCAAATGAAGTTGATATTTGGTAGATTTTAGGTTGTGTTAGAAAGTGACCAAAATCCAACGTCGAGCCAACATCTTAGACCAACATCAAATACTGACATTTATTCGTCAGGTATGGCAACCAAAATCCAACGTCTTATATACGCCATAGTGGTAACGTCCACACAACGTCAAGCTGTAACATCATTAGACGTTGATAGTTGGTTGATTTTAGGTTGGACGTTGGACATTGACATCGTCTGTCTGACGTTGGGTTCTGATGTCCACCCGATTTTCCTTTCCAAGCAAAATGCAACGTCCCCACGATGTTGGTTGGACCTGACATCATGTTGACGTTTTGTGCCTGCTGGGTATTTAAGGCCATTTCAGTCATCATACAGTAAACAGCCGTCATCTTCCCATCAGTGACATGCATCTAAACAGACTCTGTGTCAATGCGTGTAAAGATTTTGGACATCTTCTTGGACACTTTTAATGCCTCCAAACAGTTTGCTGCAATTATATATCGCCATGTCCTGAGGTAGTTCATTATGATGCGATTTACCTATGTGCGATTTGATTGGACAGGAATGACAGGACTGAATTTTCTAATCCCAATTGACAAGAAAAAAATCAAGTAGTGACTGCAGGTTGAAGGAAAGTAGTGGAGTAAAAGTACAGATACAGCACTAAAAATGTACTCAAGGGAAAGTAAAAGTACAAATCTTTAAAACTACTTAGTAAAGTACAATTGCTGAGAAAAACTACTCAGTTACAGTAGTTTGAGTATTTGTAATCTGCTGGAGATCTTGATTGTTCCTCACATTGTTTATGGCACAACCATTCTACATGCTGTCATATATATGTACATGGTATGTATTACTTGTTACTAGTCTATTACTAACTTGTAATTTAAAGGGCCACGAAACCCCCTGTCTCAGCAGGGTGTTTTCACACCTCTGTTTTGAAAAAAGTCAGGAAAGTTGGGCGTGTCCAGCTCTGGGAGTGTGGGAGTGTCGGGGGAGGGAAAGAGGATAAGATTTTGCATAGAAGGGAGTTAACATTTGGGCACGCGCTAAGTTTGACAGGAAAAACAAACACACAGAGGCTGATTTGATACGGCGAATAAGAGAAAAAAATCCTCCGCATTTCTCTGTAACTTATGTACTCGGTAGGTAGCGTCAGAAAGCCGTGTGTGTATAGACTATCCTGTCACAAATTGCAGCGAAAATCCTGCACGACGGGAATAGTTTGTGTTTACATGTTTACACTCGGAGAGCAGCATTTAAACAAAGGGCACTGCACTGCAAACACTTACCAAATCTGTAGACAGACAATCAAACTGGAGCTGTGTCTTTTTATTTAAAGTAGACGAGCGGCAAATACGGATTTCACCATTTCCAGATGAGAAAAAGCTCTCGGGTAAAAATGTTCCTTACAAACGCGTTTCTGTCGCGTGTCGCGTGCACTATAATTCACACGTGAGTCCAGCAGCTCTATCATAAATGGAAAATGAAAACAAAACCTTCGTTGCAACACACTAATAACACCTACGAATTTTGTCTTGAAATTCTTGTACTTTCACTTGTTTTGGCAACACAACGTGGCGTCTCTCTGCCGTCTGAACAGTGTAAACTGGTAAACAGTCTCCGGAGCTATCATGCATATTAATTAAGTTTCACGTCATACACAATAGAACGCGCTGATTGGTTTGAAGCACGTCTTTCTCATGAATTAATACTGCACCCTCAGATACGTAAGAACGTCCTCGAAAAGACAGACAGCCACTCTCCGGCTGGATTTACACCTAAGTATCTCATGGCCGTGACGCAGCTTCAAAAATTCGTTTCAAACCGGAAGAACGAATTTGCTCAAAATAACGCAAAAACAACCAATTTTCACTTTTTAGTGCAATATATGTGTCCTAATAGTGTTTATAGCAGCGTGGGACACATATATGACTGTCAACAGCTCAAAAAATGTGTTTTGGTGTTTCGTGACCCTTTAAATGAGTAATAATTTGCATATGTTATCATATATTAGATTTCTATATTTGGATGTTGTGGTCGGTGCACCGAATATGCACAAGAGCAACCCAGTTAGCCACCATCTGAGGTAATATGCGACCACACCGTTGTAAACTCCAATCTTGACTTCAACTCCATATGTTCAAACAAATACTTTATTTTACTATCTTCCTCCAACCCACGAGCATGGAAAAGTTGCTTTTTACAAAACAAATATCTTTATGTAATAAAAGCAATTGCATTATTTTACAATCCTCTTCAATTTACTTAGCCTTCACTTTTGGGCTGTAGTAGGAAAGCGGATGGCCACAGAGTAAACTCACGATAACACAGGGAGAACATGAAAACTCCACACATAAAGGCCTCCTATCCCTGTCAAATTAAGGTAAATCCAGGTGCACACCAATAACATAGCAGGCAGTACACAAACAATGAACAAAGCAAACTGAGTGACTGAATTAAACATAACTGTGACAGAACGCCCCTCCCTGGAAAGTGAATGCCTCGCACCATAACAGAACACCAGAGGAAAGTTGGAGGTTCTGGCAGTTGATGAGATTTTAAGGAAGACCAGGATCCTAGGTTGGGTACCAGTAGGGGAGACCATAGTGGATAGCATGGAGTGAGGAACCATAAAGGGTTTGATAGTGGGTCAAGCAGGTGAAGACAAAGAGTTGCTCAAGGTCTAGTAGACCGAGAGTAAAGCCAATGTGGAGCCTGTGTGCCAGGTAGAATTGGAGTGCCCAAGACCAGAGGTGAATCCAGAGGGAAGAAGGAGTAAACTAAAGCTGAAGAGGTGGCCAAGGTAAAGCCAGAAAACAAGGAAGCCCAGTGGAGTCAGCTGGACATTGTCGCATGGTGGAGCCAACTGGTCAACAAGCTAAACTTGGACCAATTGTCTCCGAGAGTCTAGGTGGAACTAACATGTTCAACATTTCAGGACCGCTGGAGGAAAGGAATCTAGAATCCACAGAATCCAGGCAGTTAGTGAGATAAATATCTCTGAAATGCATTAAATTATGTTTGACAGCAGTGTAATGATTAAATATCATTCTGCTCATGTTTATAAGCTCTGTGTCTGTCACTGCTTTAAGGGGCACTGCAGTGACAAGCACCGTAACACTAACAGTGACACAGGTCACAAATGCATCGACACATGTCTCAGGTATAGGTGACACATGCCAATGAAAACCAGGCGTGCCACCGGAAGTGTCACTACACACAGTTCCATGTTTCGGTGGCAGCTGTACATCAGATGTCATGTCACTTAGACCCTGTTTACACTAATACGTTTTAGTTTTAAAATGGCATTTTAGAATGAAAACGATCCACGTCCACACTAGCGTTTCACCCAGCGTTTCTGAACAACTCTGTGTCTACGTTAAACTGCTGAAAATGCATATAACACTCTGGCATGTACTGCAGCGTGCTTTTTGGCACATCTACCCATATGAGAGCTGTGCACGACGGATCTCACTATATTTGTTAAACGTGATATTTAATTCATATTGTTGTCTCTATCTAACGACATATTCCCAGACTTTGGTCTTTTGAATATATTACTTGTTCTCGGGTAACGTGCTTTGGCTAAGCGCAAAGATAAGTTAGGTTAATATATTAATTAATGTAACCGCGGACACTGATTCTGCACATTTGACTGATTGCTTGCCTTTATTTCCTATATTGTATAAACTTAGGCCCAATCCCAATTCTATTTTTGTACCCCTTCCTCCTTCCCGTTGGCCCTTAAAACCAAGTGTGAAGGGGAAGGGCTTTAAAATTTACCCCTAAGAATTGGGACAGCACTACAGCACCTGCACACGTCATCAGATGTCACCGCAATCTCTTGCTTCATATGAGATCAGACGATCGCGACTGCTGTAGTTATTCCAATTGGGTTATTTTTTGGTATTTATCTTCAGGAAATCACCAAAGACAACGATATTATGTTATCATAATGATATAATGTGGCAATAAGCATTTACACAGTGGCCATATTCATCTATGTAAAAACACCAAAAACAACATTAACATTATAGCAGACACCGTAAAAAGCTCTTTGCCAGCCACTAGACTTTTCTGACAGGGTATTCGAGTGTCACCGAGTGTCAGAATATTGTGGGACTGTTGTAGAGGATTTATGATTATGGATTATAGATCACGAAATTTAGCGGTTTTTATTTTAGTGTTTTTTTTAAAGCATGAGGGTAAAACACGAACGCGGTTATGAATATATTAAAACATATGCTTGTTTGTTGTAAAAATTCATAGTAATGACAAAAAATACTAATTTGTGGATCTCCTTACTTCCGGGTGTAACTATCTGCCGTTGTGGCTGGTGTAATCTGGGAAATTTTCTTACCCCTTGGTTTCGAGTGTGGTCCTGAAAAATCTTCGTTCGAGGGGGTATTCACCCCTTCCCCTTAGCCCTACGCCCTCAAGCTAAAGAGAATTGGGACACCCCTACCCCTAGACGTGAACGCGCAAAACGAGGAGTAAGGGAAGGGCTAAGGGGTAGAATTGGGATTGGGCCTTATTGTACGTTATACTTTTTTATAATGGTTATTATTGATTATTAAAACTGATATTCTGTGAAAGAGACAGGGTAAGTTTGGTATTTTCAATGAAAATGAAAGGAGCCAGTAATGTTATAGGCTCCGTTTTGTTATGCATACAGTGAAGACGACGTCATATAAATATGCAGCTACACGATGCCTCAACATTTTTGTGTCTGTTAAGTTGCTAATATCAAAATGAAAATAGACAGTTGCTTTATGTTTTCATTTTATTGTTAAGAAAGTGAAACAGCATAGCCAGGGTGATGTAAATGATGTTATAAAGTGTTCCCTTTGAAGATTTACCCGACGTGTCCTTGAGAGTTTGTTTCCCATATCAAACATGCTGTAAGTCTGAACTTACAAGGAGAAGATGCAGGACTGAACTGTGTGTAGGCTACTCAATATTGAGGAAAAAGCCCCAATCAGATAGCCGAATGTCTGGAGCCCCGCCTCCATTTTCAGATGTCTCAGTTTTTCTCCATCCACACTGACACGGACCAGCAGCGTTTTAGAATGAAAACGGCCTCTTCGGCATTTTCTAAACGCTCCATTTTCAGCACTCGAAAACTCCGGCATAGTGTGGACTGATGGCGTAACTGTAGCAAAATGTATGCGTTTTAAAACTAAAACGTATTAGTGTAAACGGGGCCTTAATGTAAAAACTGCCTCTCCAATTTAGTCTTAAGTTATGGATGCTCAAACCTTTTTCTGCAGATCTACCTTCCTGCAGATTTTAGCCACAACCTTGATCAAACACAACTAAACCAAGGGTTGGGAGGGTTAGTACTAATTTGGCCCGAGTGTCCAAGCCGCCAGTGGAGCAACATTGATTTCTCCCAGATCTGCCTGTAGTAGTGATGGTCACGTAAAGACAAAAGTGATGCAGGCTATAGAAATTTAGCCAACTTTTAAACTTGTCACAGTTTATTTCACACACACACATAGTAAACGCAACACATGAAGAGTGAGCATGCAAGGGCTGGGTCAAGTGCTTGTTTATAACTGATACAAATACAATTCCTCAGTAGACTTTAGTTTTTGCTTTTCTCTTCATGAAGAACTTCACATGGACATGCAATAATTTCTTTTTTTTTTGTCATAGAATACAAACAGGGTAAATGTGATTTTGATAACATCGATTTACACCTTTCATCTAACATCTATCATTTTAAGCCACATCAAGCAGATGAAGGAAGCAGTATGACATCTCTTTGTATGTAATCTGAATCACCTAATCCATGTTTCAAATGCAGGTTAAACGGCTTGTAAATAAATGTCATGAAATATTACATTTACCTTAAAAGATCCATTCAATCGTGTCCATAAACTCATTGTCTGCAGGAAAACTCTTTCTAATGAGGATACATTTTGCTAAAACTGCAATAAATTACATATTTTTGATGATTTATTCAATGCATAAGTGGTATTATAATAAAAAACAATTTGTCTTATTAGATCCACTTTTTAAATGTTAGTTCTGGGCTACAACCACAAACTGGCATAGAATAATGTTGCTATTGTAACATTTAAAAGAAAAGAAAAATCACACTTATGTGCAATTCTAATGTTTGTACAATGCATTAGATGATGTATAATCTATTTGCAATTTAGATGGCTGTTTTTCTGAACATAACATGACTGCACATGCTAATTATTTTATTCATGGTTTAAGTAAATAATTGTTTATTAGTATTGAGTTATTTGCCAAAATATTCAGATTTTCAACTCTTTGTTAACAACTTTTTGTTAACTTTTTTATCAACAAAAATAGTATAAAACAAAGCATCAGTATGTCATTTAGAGCTAATCATTAACCCTGGGTTAAACCAGAGTTGACAGAGAACGTTTATCTTAACCAGCTTACTTTTCTCTGGGTTTGTCAACCTGAAACTGCAACCCAGAGTTTGTTGAACTAGTTTTGTGGAACAGGCATCTGGTGTTTTTTTTTTTTTTTTTTTTTTTTTTTTTAAGAGAGAGAGAGATAACAACTTTTAAGAAAAATAACGCACGTATTAAGATTTTCATATTTAGGGTGTAAATTGATCAATCACAGTGACACATGACAGCTAGCACAGGGAGGCTGTTGAAATAAGTTCTAAATGCCTGTCTCTTTGTGAATATTCAGTTGAATATTGTGTCTGTTTCATTTCAGTTGATTCATAAAACGTTTCAAAAATTAGGCAAATGGTCCGTGTCATTTTTTAATCTTTGTCAATGGCTTATCACTGAATCTGATATTAACATTAACGTTTGCCTACTGTAAATTAACATAAGTGTAAGCGAGTAATGTTGTATTTAATTAAATGTAATTTGCGCCTTTTTAAATAATACCATTTTAATATCATACGATTGTTTGAATAATGAGAACGTTTCATGTGTTTGCTTCAAGTGGTAAAAAAAATGATTGATGGACCACCTCCTCCTCGTTGAGCCAGGAAGGCATGCCTATTATTCATGAGAGGGAAAGAGACCTAACTACAGAGAACGTGTGATTTACCTTCATTTTTAAGCCAAACTCTTCTTCACATCAGTCTGATGATCCCTCTAAAGCTGAAAAATGCGATGTATCCGTTGGCAAGTTAATTTCTCACCGACACAGCTGGTTTCTTTCAAAATGAAAGTCTAACTAATAAAACCGTCTCTGTCGCCTTCTAGAGGCGGGAAAGTGTATCGTGAATTGTAACGCTAGTTTGCGATACAATATATTAAATACTGTTATTGTTTATATCAAAGATAATTTATTGAACAAAAATATCTGGCTCACTTTCTGTCGTCATTGGATCAATTTCCATTGGATCAATTTAACCTACTTAAAGCTATATCAAAGATATATCGGCTAAAGTGTATTACGAGTGATGTAAAATTAGCAGAATTTGTAGAAGTTAAATTTGTAATTGGTTTACGTGTGCAATGATCGCTGTTGCTGTCTTAATAAAATGATTTTCCACAGACATAGCCTACAGGGATTGGACAATTAAGCTGCAACGCCTGGTTTTGGACCACAATCAGGGGCGTAGCGGACGGGGGGCGGATACGTCCCCCTCACTTTTAGAGATAGAGGATTTAGAAAAAGGTGGTTAATAATTATATGAGCATAAACTTTTGGATCTCATTCATCTAACCACAATAATTTATTAGTATGGTGTAGGGCCTCCTTTTACCCTGCTGAAAAACCAGCCCAGCCAAAACCAGCTATGTCCAGCTTAAACCAGGCTGGTCAAGTTGGTTTTAGCTGGTTTTAGCTGGTCATTGTCCAGCCTGACCAGCTAAGACCAGGCTGGAAATGGCTGGAAACCAGCCTGGAAATGGCCAAAACCCCTCTAAAACCAGGCTGGTCGACCAGCTAAAACCAGCCAACCAGCTTAGGCTGGTTTAAGCTGGATTTTTCATACAGCCAATACAGCATCATTTTTTTCTTGAGAATGACAGATACAAGCCCTGCACAGTGTCCAGAGGGATTTTGAGCCATTTTGATTGCAGAATAGTGGCCAGGTCACTATGTAATGCTGGTGGAGGAAAACGTTTCCTTATTCGATTGTCCAAAACACCTCAAAGTGGCTCAAAAATGTTTAGATTTGATGCAGGCCATGGGAGATGTTCAACTTCATTTTCATGTTCATCAAACCACTCTGTCACCAGTCATGCTGTGTGTATTGATGCATTATCATCCTGATACATGGCCCCGCTTCAGGATGTTCGAGCCACTGGCTGCACATGGTCCTCCAGAATGGTTCAGTAGTCCTTGGCAGTGACGCGCCCATATAGCACAAGTACTGGGCCTAGGGAATGCCATGATATTGCAGCCCAAACCATCACTGATCCACCCCCATACTTCACTCTAGGCATGCAACAGTCTAGGTGGTACGCTTCTTTAAAGCTTCTCCACACCATAACTCTCCTAGATGTGGGAAAGACAAGACTCATCAGAGAACAATGCATATTTCACATTGTCCACAGCCCAAGATTTTTGCTGCTGGCATCGTTGAAATCGACATTTGGCATTGGCACATGTGACCAAAGGTTTGGCTATAGCAGCCCAGCCATGTATATTGACCTGTGGAGCTCTTGACAAACAGTTTTAGTGTAAACAGGAGAGTTGAGGTGCACATTTAATTCTGCAGTGAGATATACTATATATTTATATACACTCACATGTACATAAGTAAGTATACTGATTGACTCAACAATCTGAATGACTCAATAATCTACAGAAATCTGTGTATAAGTTGCCCTTAAAGGTCAAATCACTGCTTTTATTTCCAAAATGGCATAAGCACAAGAAAAATATTGTAAAATATTATACAAATATAAAAATATTGTAATTATCATAGTAATATTCATATTTTCAGAAAGCTTGTAAGACATATTCATTCATTCATTTTCTTTTCGGCTTAGTCCCTTTATTAATCTGGAGTCGCCACAGCAGAATGAACCGGCAACTTATCCAGCACATGTGTGGAAACTGATAGCTTCTCTCTTTCTATTGATGACTGTTCCATTTATCCCTCTAAACAGGTCAAGAGTCTGGGTGTCATCCTCGATAGCACCCTATCTTTTGATTCTCACATCAATAACATCACCCGGTCTGCTTACTTCCACCTACGCAACATTAACCGTCTCCGCCCTTCTCTCACCCCACATGCCACCGCTGTTCTTGTCCATAGCCTTGTCACATCTCGTATAGATTACTGCAACTCTCTTCTCTTTGGTCTCACTCATAAATCCCTCCGTAAGCTTCAGTTGGTCCAGAACTCAGCTGCCCGTATCATCACCAGAACCCCTTCTTCTCATCACATCACCCCTGTTCTGCAGCAGCTTCACTGGTTACCTGTTCAATTTCGAATTGATTTTAAAATTTTGATTTTAACATTCAAAGCCATCCACAATCTCGCCCCTCCATACTTGTCTGCCCTCATCCACATTGCTGCTCCCTCTCGCACCCTGAGATCTTCTTCCTCTCTCCACTTGTCGGTTCCCTCTGCTCGTCTATCATCCATGGGCAATAGAGCCTTCAGCCGCTCTGCTCCCCGGCTTTGGAACTCACTACCACCTGCCATCAGAAACATTGACTCCCTCACATTTTTCAAATCCAAACTCAAAACCCACCTATTTAAGATGGCTTTTACTACTTAATTGTACCTGTACTTTTGTTGTGTTTACTTTTTATGTTATTTTCTTGTTGTTTTATTGCTCTTGTTTTACTGTTCGGTGTCCTTGAGTTGCCAGAAAGGCGCCTTTAAATAAAATGCATTATTATTATTATTATTATTTTACGCAGCGGATGCCCTTCCAGCTGCAACCCATCACTGGGAAACATCCATACACACTCATACACTACGGACAATTTAGCCTACCCTATTCACCTGTACCACATGTCTTTGGACGCATGTCACACGAACACAGGGAGAACATGCAAACTCCACACAGAAACGCCAACTGACCCAGCCAAGGCTCGAACCAGCGACCTTCTTGCTGTGAGGCGACAGCACTACCTACTGCGCCACTGCGTCGCCTGTTAGACATACTACTTTTTATAATAATGTAGTATACAGTATCAAACAAATCCACAAAATATGGTGAATTTTCCACAGTATTGTGGAAGCTTGTTTTTGCCAAGAAATAAAAAAGGAACTGGTGGCTAACTTTTAATCTCATTATTCTGATGTATTTTTTCATAATCTGCTAAATATTTGTCTTGCAATTTTGAGTAATAAACCAAAAACGAATGTTTTTACACAGAATTTGAGTTGAAGTTCTGAACTTATCAGTAAAACTTTAACATCTATTCATCTGTTGCTCACACTGCTCAGTGTCCTGTGCTTTAGTGTTTTCCTGTTTCACTGACCCTCACACACCCCCAGGGTGTACATGAGGAATGACCGTCCATCATTCAAATAAGTAATCTAGGCTGTTGACAGCTTAATAGAGCTTTTGGACTTCTTTACGTTCTCACTGTGTTTTATGGATTTACGGAGAACACTAATGTGCACATGAGTGTGTGCTGAGAGCAGCGCAGCAGACTTTTATCAGGATTTTTATCATTTTTTGTGATATTAGTTTGTGTGTCTCAGGCCATATGTTTGCCAGGAAGTAAACATTGATGTGTTTCATACCTCATTAGATCTGACGGAGGCGGTTCCTGAGACCGAACGGCTTGATAGCAGCCTACAGAAAGCCAAAGCACAACTGTCAATCAAAACCAGGAGACATCGGCCCTCCCGAACCCGCCTAAGGGACAGTGTGAGCTCCATAGATGGAGATGACGGCATTGACAGAATGGTGTGTAGATTTCATGTACCTGATCACACCTAATGAAGTGTTCACCTACAAATCAAAACATGTAATGTGTTATGTTATTTATTCATTCTCATGTCCTTCCAAACCTGTACACTGTTGTCTACCATCATCATTCACAATTTTTTTTGGAGTTAGCACCATTTCTGAATCTTTCAGTGTTAGATGATGTGAGAATTGACTAAAGTAATAAGTATATAAATAAGCCATTTATAATACATTCAAAAATACAATAATTTGTAAAAATGATTTTAAAAAGTCTACGTTTGCCTATTGTTGTTGTTTTTTTTAGAAAAATACTTTTATTACAGAAATTATATACAGTTGAAGTCAGAATTATTAGCCCCCCTGAATTATTAGACCCCCTGTTTATCCCCCCCCCCCCCAATTTCTGTTTAACGGAGAGAATATTTTTTGAACACATTTCTAAACATAATAGTTTTAATAACTCTATCTAATAATCTCTAATAACTGATTTATTTTATCTTTGCCATGATGACAGTAAATAATATTTGACTAGATATTTTTCAAGACACTTCTATACAGTGACATTTAAAGGCTTAACTAGGTTAATTAGGTTAACTAGGCAAGTTAGGGTAATTAGGCAAACTATTGTATAAAGATGGTTTGTTCTGTAGACTATCAAATAATTTATCTTAAAGGGGCTAATAATTTTGTCCTTAAAATGGTGTTTAAAAAATTCAAAACTGCTTTTATTCTAGCCAAAATAAAACAAATAAGACTTTCTCCAGCAGAAAAAAATATTATCAGACATACTGTGAACCATAACCTGTGGTTTAAGTCTACAGCCAGTTATATAGCATATATTATATAATAAGTATAAGTATAAATATATAAGTATAAAAGGTATTTTAAAGGTGCAGTAGGTGATCTGCCTAAATGCTAACCGGTTAGCATAATATGTTTGAAACACAACCCCTGCCATCCAAAGCCACGCCTCCTGAAATCACCAATGCGCAGAGACCCACTAGTTCGTCATTCGCCAGTAAGAAAACTTTATAGTACTTTATAATACTATTTCGACTGAAAAACTGTATGATATCTAGCACGTTTTCAGTTGTGTAGTTAGCAAGAAAAGCTTGTCATAATGTGCAATATTTCATGCAAGGATCGCTGGTCTCACTCTCTCACACACTGTCCTAAAGTGACTGCTGTTTGCTTGGTGGTTGTCCGGCAGGATGCAGGAATTACACGTACTACTAAGCCATACTGACATGCTATTTCAGACCGAATATTCAAAGTAGCATGGTAAACGACTGCGTCACAGGTTGTCATTGTTCAAAAATGAACCAATTTGATGTGAATATAAAACAAACTTCACCTCAGTAAAGCAGGCTAGGTGGAATAGTGCTATTTAATTGTGTTTTGTTCATTATCGTTATCATTATCGTTCATTATCAATAAGTCCCTTATGAAGCTGAAAATAGTCACATCAATCTTTCGCCGGAAGATTTCAGTGGCTGAACAACACTTCTGTGCATATAACCCATTCTTAACAACAAAATCCACATCAGCTTTGCGTAACTAAAATAGTTTTAAACATAAAATTACCTGTCTAAAAGAAAACTTCAGCCATAGTGTCATCCTTCCTCCAGTGTGCAAAAGTAACTCCAATATTGATTCAGCATTTTTAAGTTTTGATTTAGCATTTGTTTTTACCGCTGTCACTCATGTCCATGTGATCGCGGTGCATATCCACGCAAACGGCGGATCTGCATGAACAGAGGTGTGCAGTTGTACAAATTTACATTGGTTGACGGACAGTTTGGGCTACTTGTCAGAATTATGGTAATTATCAGCCCGACAATTTTTAATTGGATGAACATTTTTTAGTCTTATGACTTACCCAGAATATAAAAATACATATAAATACATTTAGATCATTTACTTTAATCATTACTATTGCAATGTGAAGAGACTTTTAACCAGCACAACAAAATATTTAATGCTGTTATATAAAAATACTTTATTAATTATTATTATCCTCTTTATTTGAATTATTGTACTTGTTTAGATTTATTCAAATTGACACAATACTGTATATGTAAGCTAAAAAAAATAAAAAATAAAAAATAAATAAATAAATAGGTACTGTAAATATCAAATCACTTTTATTGTCACATCATCAGCAGCACGTGTGCTATGATGAGTGAAAAGCTTATATGTATTTTCTGTGAAAGACAAAGGGAGTATGATTAAACTGAAAAACATCTGTGATGATTCTTCAAAAATCTTTTGTGTTCTACAGATGCTAAACATTAGGATATTTAAAGAGGACCTATTAAGACTTGGATGTCCCTAAAGTGTGTATGTCAGCTCAAAATACCCAACAAATAATTTTGTATAACTTTTTGAAACTGCCGCTTTTAGACTTTGATCTAAATTCCGCTGTTTTGGTAACTGTTGCTTTAATTTCAAATGAGATTGTGCATTCAGCCCTCTTTTCAAAAGAAGGTGGAGCTGCAAATATCTATCTACGGTGTTCATTTGGGCACTCCATTTTGCGCCATGTTGTTTAAATAGCAAATCCATTTGCCCCACTTTGTGGATTCATGAGTGTGCCGGTCTATAAAGGAGGTGTGTTAAGACGCATTGCTGGCATGTTGCTATTTTGAGAAACTGAAATAGACCCTGCCATTGACCAAGTAAAAGCTGGTCTAAAGTCCAGTGCAGAGCATGTTAGTTATGTGCCTATGCATGTTTAGACACTTAATACACACAGGATGCAATAGACAAATATCTTTACATATGAAAAAAAGAAAAAAGGATTAAAATTATTATTTACTACATAGATTTAAAAAAAAAACACTAGCTCCATGCCTTCATGTCGGGGGGGCTTTTTTCAGTTTTTTCATGACAATTTGCATTTGTATAATGTTATTATTATTAGCAGTGTATGTTATTTATTATATGCATATTTATATTTGTTTTAATAAAACAAGTTTAGATTTGTCCAGCTGTCGGGTTTTGGAGAAGTATGTATCACCATATGTGCTATGAAAATAGGACGTGTAACTAAGTTTTTTGACTACACTTCTTTATTATTGCTAATTTATTCATTTGATGGAAATTAGAACTGAATTTAGAAATAGTTTTGAAACAAATCTTTGAGCTTAACAACCTAAATTAAATATGTAGGCTAATTGATGTCTTCAGTGGAGTGCGTACAACAGTTTCCTTATCCAGGAAAAGTAAAGGAGTAAAGTAAAGAGTAAAAGTAAAGTAAAAAGAAAGTAAAGAGGCTGAATGGAGGAGGATCATTCTTTATCCTTGCGCAGATGGTCTGTTAAACTGATTTCTTGCTAGTGAAGCATTCAGTTTTACAATTCAGTTTTTCCACATACAAAGTCCACCATGTAAATAGCAACTGACTCTTAAAGGGAATGGGAGATTGGTTTAATACACGTTATGCTCAAAACACACCCATAGCTCATTAAGAGAATAAGCACAACCCTGCTAGACCATGAGCTGTGGCACAAACCGTATTTTTCCGTCCTTAAAATAGCAAAAGTGGATTCGGACATGCCCTTAATGCTTTTGCTCCATGTGCTTTAGACTTTGCACCTAGATTGTTAAAATAGATCCCTAATAGTGTACTGCTGCTTTTCACTCAGGGCTGTCTACACTAATGAGGGAGGGATCTCCATTAATGAGCGGGACTTTCCCCTCTGATGACATGTTCAAAGGGATAATGTCAATCAAAAGTGTTTTAAGTGTGATTATAAAAGAATAGAATTATTTAATTTTTACCATTAGAGGCTAGCTATATTTGCACCCTGTTTTCCACATAAATGTGATTAAAAGTGATTTTTGCATAATAGGTCCCCTTTAATCTTTATGTTTATGTTTCTTTAAATGCAAACTGACTCATGATAATTGTGTATATCTGTGGTTTAGAGTTATGGCTCTTCTCCGGTCCACCCATCCTTCCACTGTTCCTCCCCCTCCTCTGACCTGCTCCTGTCCTCTCCTTCCTCACGGAGAGACCGAGCTTTCACCTTTGACCCCTGCACTGTGGTTGGAGAACGGGAGGTACAAGATGAAAAAAGGAGCTACAGACACCTCCTGAATACCTCCTCCCAGGAGACCCTGCCACTCAGCCCATTGAAATCCCCCTCCAGAGCCTGCGTCCATTCAGAGACATCTTCCCCATCCCATCTTTGCCAGACGGACCGCCTCAAGTCTCGTGAGGGAAGCCAACCTCTACTACACTATGGAGAATACTCACAGAGTGAAGGTTTGAACAGCATTTTTTGAAAATCACATTAAATATCATATGATCTTGCATAAGATTACCTGATAAAATTTGTATGCTTACACACTGCACAAACATTTTTGTCTTGTTTCTAGTCCAAAAACCTAAAAAAAAAAATCCTAAATCAAGAAGCATTTTCTAGACCAGTAAAAAACAGTGTCTTGTTTTCAGAAATGATATGTCTAAATTAAGTGAGTTTTCTCTGAAACAAGCAAAATAATCTGCCAATAGTGTAACTAGCTAACTAACAAACTAACTTTAATTCATTCAACAAATAAAGTAGATCTTAAATATAGATAATTAAAAAAAAAGATTTAGCAACATCATAAAATAAACCCCTAACAACTGCTTAGGTTAAATGATATTTTTTATTTACTGTCACTTATTGTTATTATTAGCGGTGGGCCGTTATTGGCGTTAACGTGCTGCGTTAACGTGAGACTCCTATCGCGCGATAAAAAAAATATCGCCGTTAATCTATTCTCAAAGTTGGGTGGGAGCTGGGTCTATTCTACGCAAGCTATGATGGGTTCACGGTTGTTGCTAGATCAGATACGTTTGCGGCTGAAGGTTAACGAGAATTATTTATGTTATTTATGAAATTTCCGATTTATTGTATTTTATTAACGCCTACCCCCACCCAACCCTAAACCCAACCGTCACAGAAGCATAAAAACAGAAGTTGTACCGAGTATTATTTATCTTATCTATTAAATTACTCAATAAATTGTATTTTTTAGCCCCGACCGCCACCCCAACCCTAAACCCAACCGTCACAGTACTGTAAAAATATTAATTATTGTTATACAGTGTCATTAAAAAATGCTGCTATATTAATGTGCATATCGCACTTCCGGCCGGCCGCGTATTCGATCTAGACTTTACCGACTTTCACCTTGATAGTTTAGCGTGGATGTATACCTGACCGGTGAGCCATCTGGGAAAGAAGTGCCCTTCTAAATCAAATCAGCAGGATGCCTGACTCTAACTACAGTTCAGCAGTTTCACTTTAACTCACGAACATTTAATTCATGCCTTCGTGACAAACTGGGGTATTAGACGCAAATAAATGACTAAGGACAGGTGAGAGTGTTATGGAATTTAATAACGCACGCCAAATGAGAAGAAAAAAAACTTCCACATTTCGCGATGTGTGTGTGTGTGTGTGCGTCTGTGTGTCTGTGTCTGTGATTAATTTTGAAATTAATCTAGATTTAAAAAATTAATCTATGCCCACCTATAGTTATTATTCATTCATTCAATCATTTTCTTTTCGGCTTATTCCCTTTTATTAATCTGGGGTCGCCACATCGGAATGAACCGCCAACTTATCCAGCATATATTTACGCAGCAGATGCCCTTCCAGCCGCAAACCCATCACTGGCAAACATCCACACTTATTCACACACACACTCATACACTACGGTCAATTTTAGCTTACCCAATTTACCTGTACCGCATGTCTTTGGACTATGGAGGAAACCGGAGCACCCGGAGAAAACCCACACAAACGCAGGGAGAACATGCAAACTCTACACAGAAACGCCAACTGACCCAACCGAGGCTCGAACCAGCGACCTTCTTGCTGTGAGGCGACAGCACTACCTACTGCGCCACTGCGTCGCCTTATTGTTATAATGATAACAATTAAACAATTTGGAAAGATGAACATTCATTAATTCATTCATTTTCTTTTCAGCTTAGTCCCTTTATTAATCTGTGGTCGCCACAGCGGAATGAACCGCCAACTTATCCAGCACATGTTTTACGCAGCGGATGCCCTTCCAGCTGCAACCCATCTCTGGGAAAAATCCATACGCACTCATTCACACTCATACACTATGGACAATTTAGGCTACCCAATTCACCTGTACTGCATGTCTTTGGACTGTGGGGGAAACCGGGGCACCCGGAGGACACCCATGCGAACACAGGGAGAACATGCAAACTCCACACAGAAACGCCAACTGACCCAGCCGAGGCTCGAACCAGCGACCTTCTTGCTGTGAGGCGACAGCACTACCTACTGGGCCACTGCGTCGCCCGAAAGATGAACATGATTTTTAAAAATTATTTAAATAAAAACACAAATTGACCCAGTGCTGCTGACATTTCTTATTGTTTTTTTTCCTATATAGCCTGTTTCTATAAATAGTGTTTCTCCACTCTACTCCTGGAGGCACTCCCAACATTATGGCCCAATCCCAATTCATTTTTTGTACCCCTACCCCTTCCCCTTGGCCCTTAAAACCGAGTGTGAAGGGGAAGGGCTTTAAAATTTACCCCCTAAAAAATGGGACAGCACTAAAGCACCTGCATACGTCATCATATGTCATTGTGAGCTCTTGCTTCGTATGAGATCAGATGATCGCGACTGCTGTAGTTATTCCAGTTGGGTTATTTATTGGTATTTATCTTCAGGAAATCACTGAAGGCATATATTATGTTATCATAATGATCTAATGTGGCAATAAGATCGTAACTATACTGTGTATTTACACCGTGGCAATATTCATCTATGTAAACACACCATTAACAATATAGCAGACACTGTAAAATGCTCAATGCCACTAGACTTTTCTGACAGGGTATTCGAGTGTCAGAATGTTGTGGGACTGCTTTACAGGAGTTATTATTATGGATTATAGATAGCGAAATTTAGCGTTTTTTATTTTAGCAGGGTTTTTTTTAAGCATGACGGTAAAACACGAACGTCGTTATGAATATATTAAAACATGCGTTTGTTTGTTGTAAAAATTTGTCATACTGACAAAAAATACTAGTTTGTGGATCTCCTTACCTCCGGGTGCAGCTTTACTGCCGTTGTGGCCGGTGTATTCTGGGAAATTTTCTTACCCCTTGGTTTCGAGTGTGGTCCTGAAAAATCTCAGTTCGAAGGGCTATCTACCCCTTCCCCTTAGCCCTACGCCTTCAAGCTAAAGAGAATTAGGACACCCCAACCCCTTCCCGGGAACGCACAAAATGAGGGGTAGGGGTAAGGGAAAGGGCTAAGGGGTAGATTTGGGATTGGGCCCATGTATGTTGAATGGCTCCCTTATCTGACCCGTTAATTTCAGGTTTTGGAGTTTCTTCTAATGTTCTGATAAGTTGATTCAGGTGTGTTTGATTGTTTGTGTTTTATAGATAACACATTTGATTGAAAATGTGTAGTGCTTATGTGTGCCTCCAGGAACAAGGTTTAGAAACCCTGGCTGTACATTATGTCGTCCTTTTAAACTATAATCAGGAAAATTTGAGGGTGATACAATTCAGTTTTACCTGCATATAACGCAAATTTCTATTCAGCCAATCACATGGCAGGAACTGGTTGTTGGTGCCAGATGGGCTGGTCTGAGTATTTCAGAAACTGCTGATCTACTGGGATTTTCATGTACAACCATCTCTATGGTTTACAGACAATGGTCTGAAAAAGAGAAAATATCCAGTGAGTGGCAGTTCTGTGGCCGCAAATGCCTTGTTGATGCCAGAGGTCAGAGGAGAATGGCCAGACTGGTTTGAGCTGATAGGAGGGCAACAGTAACTCAAATAACCACTCGTTACAACTGAGGTATGAAGAAGAGCATCTCTGAACGTACAACACGTCGAACTATGAGGCGGATGTGCTACAGCAGCAGAAGACCACACCGGGTGCCACTCCTGTCAGCTAAGAACAGGAAACTGAGGCTGCAATTTGCACATACTCACCGAAATTGCACAATAGAAGATTGGAAAAACGTTGCCTGGTGAGATGAGTCTCGATTTCTGCTGCGACATTCAAATGGTAGGGTCAAAATTTGGCATCAACAACATCAATGTCATATAGCGCAAATCATATCAGACTGGTTTTTTTGAACATGACAATGAGTAATGAATGTATAATGGATGTGCAGCCAACAAATCTGCAGCAACTGTGTGGTGCTATCATGTCAGTATGGACCAACATCTCTGAGGATATTTTTCAGTACATTGTTGAATCTATGCCACGAATGATTAAGGCAGTTCTAAAGGCAAAAGGGGGTCCAACCCAGTACTAGTAAGGTGTACCTATTAAAGTGAGTGTGGAATGGATTAACTGAACAAAACATAGGATTTCCATATCTACAGTATATTTATGATCCATGTTCAAATTTTTGAACAACCACGCTCAGATTATTGTCTGCATTCTCATTTTTTTTTGTAATTATTATTATTATTATTATTTTTGTTCAGATGACAGTCATGATACAGGCCCAGATGAACCGGATAGTCCAACAGTGCTTCTGGACAAAAAAACAAGGAGACGGTTTCTTGATCTGGGGTTAGTGTCCTAAAGGTCCTTTAACAATTAAATATTTTAGATAATGCCTGGATCATTTGAGATACAGTTCATTTAGTTAAAAGTTTAGTTTTATTTACTCACCTCCTTGTCATTCCAGATGTTCATTTCATAATTTTTTAAAGTCATGAAGAGATCATTGGGAATCTTTTAAGGAATTTTCTCCATATAGTGTAATTTAGTGATGCTCATGATTTGAATTTTAAAAATGCAGTTGAAATGCATCTTCAAATGGCTCTAAATGATCCCAGCCAAAGAATACGGGTCTTATAGAGTGAAACAATCTGTTGTTGCTAGTGATTGTGTTATAGTTCAGTGCAGCCTGAAGTGTATGGGAGGCACTGGCACCAACTCTGACTCTCTACCAGATTTGCATATAATGAGGAAAGACCGACTTGATAAGGGACACCCTTACTTAAATGATACTTAGAGTAACATAAACTGCCCAGATTTGCTTTTTAAACATAGTCTGTTTGTGTGGTTTAGAAACACAAGGACAGTAGCTCCACAGACATTTGCTATATGGAGAAAATTGCTGAATGTTCTCCTCAAAGACAGCTATTTCTTTATAACTGAAAAAGAACGATATTAACATCATGGATAACAAGTGGGTGAGTGAATTATAAGTACATTTGTGTTTCCGAAGTGAACAATTTAGTTTTTTAAATTAAACTGTACAAATCCAGTCATTTTTATTTAAAAGAGTTCTACATGATTTAACCCATACAATTACTTTTTGTGTGTAAATTAATGTTTTTTTGTTTATTGATGTTAAATAATATTTTTGACTTTTGAAACATTTAAGAAAGATGTTTGTGTTTTTAGGTTACCGTTTGTTATGTAGAGTAAAAGTCTGTAATTAATCTCGGTTTTATTGTTCCACAAGGGGTTTGTTTCTCTGTATTTATTTAGTATTTAGTTATCATATTGATGCTGTACTAGTGGCGGAGCTGTTCTAAAGATTAACTGCCTTTTTTTCTATGGGGCAGGGTCACTTTACGTCGCACATATGGAAAGGTCAGAAAAGACAGATCCAACAGACTATCAGCAGGAAATCGGTAAGTGTGTGAATCTGTGCTGTGTTTAATGTCAGTTACCCAAGCACTTGAATTTGAGGCATTTTGTATGTTTATATGCAGGGATTCAGAAAGAACTGAGAACCGGTCCTCCCGTTCATCCGGCCCACCGTTTGTGCCTTTCTCCTGGTTCAGTGAGAGATTAAGAGGCTCTGGCTCCCCCAAGAACATTCAGTCCCCATCGAAGCCTTTCACACAGGTAACCTTACCTCAGCTAGTTTCCACATTTTTTATTAATTCTGCATGAGAAACAATAGAGCACTGCAGTATTATTAAATATTAAATATTTTTGTAGGCCAAAAGGAAGTTGGCATCACCCTGGTTCATTTGACAAAAGCTCAATAGAATTTTCTTTTGACTTTTGGATTATTGCAAAAAACATAACAAATTCTGTGACGAAGAACTACAGTTATTATTTTTATGTTTTGTTAAAGTTGCCATGAAACAGAATTTAGGATTGACGTTTTTCCCCATAGTGTGATGTACATCTAATTGAAACGGTCCTGAAATGAGAAATAAATATAGGGCTATGCATGATTTAATCTTTGAGAACCTGTTGGATTGTTGGATGATGGGTTTTGCTAACAAAATGGAGGAAAAGTGGCGAATGGACAATTGTATGGGAAAAATGAGACACCCTGATAGGCCTACCTAAAAGACATTCCATGTGACCAGACAAAAGACTGTGAGGGCAAATAATTTTTTTTTTTTCAAAATAATGAAGTGGACAGACACATTCTTCGGCGAACTCGCTTGTCCTCCACCGCACACATCATGTTCTTTTCACGTGACTTGAGCTGCTTGGTCAGGGTGCACTTCCACTTCCGGCTGTCTGCTGCGAGGTCCTCCCAGGACTGTGTGTTTATGTCGAGGGCTTTCATGTCTCTCTTTACGACATCTTTAAATCGCCGAATCGGGCACCTTGTGGTTCTCTTCCCGGATGAGAGTTCTAGAGGATGTCCTTTGGGATTTTCCCATCCTCCATGTGGCATACATGGCCAAGCCAGCGCAAGGCGAGTTTGCATGCTGGGAAGTACATGCTTGAGTCAGAACTTTGACATTGGAGACTTTGCCCTGCCAGGTAATGTCCAGGATGCAGGGCAGCGCAGGTGGAATTCGTTCAGTCTCCTCTCTTGTCTTGCATAGGTGGTCCATGTCTCACTCCCATACAGCAGAGTGCTGATGATGCAGGAGTTGTACACTGCCATCTTTGTTGTGGTCGTCAGCATATGGTTTGTCCACACTCAGGTTGTCAGGCGGGCTAGAGTAGAGGCTGCCTTCTCAATCCTCTTGTCGAACTCAGCATCCAGAGAGAGGTTATTGGTGATGGTGGAACCCAAGTACGTGACCTGGCGAAGTGGCAATAACCTGGCTTAGGACGTTTGTTTTCTTCAAAGTGATAGTCAGCCCAAAGTCTTTGCAGGCCATGGAAAAACGACTCATCAGCGACTGTAGTTCTTCTTGTGTGTGTGTGGTGACTGCATCGTCATCAGCAAATAGCATATCATGATAAGCTTAACATCTTTTATGAAAAGTTAAATGTACCCTATACCCTCCACCAACAGTAAGCCTTTATTTAACAAAAGGGTTTTCCTGAAAGTTTGAATTATTACAAGCAAAACAAGACCGTAAAAAAGTGGACTAGTGAGTAGTTGAGTTTACTTCATCAACGTGATTGCATTTAACAAATAACCTCTGTAATTCCTTTTGACACATTTTTTACTTACAAAAATATATCTTCCCTATGGCGCTTGGTTCATCTGATATCATGTACTGTCCAAGTAGGTACATTTTAATTTAAAATTACTTCAGTAGTATGAATGATATTCTAACACAGTACATCCACCTTGTTGTCATTGTCACATGATAGCGTCAGCACAGTGATGTACACTTCAGAATTTCAGGGGAAAACCAGCAAATGTCAAAACTTGGAAAACAAGCCGCTGGTTCCCAATGAGTAAGGCCTGTGGTAAACAAAATACTTTTGGTTTTGTACAGCTGCACACCTCACACATATCACACATTTACGTAGAAAAATATTTGAGGAAAATCTTGAAAGAGCCAATAACCTCTTATGAAAATGGTATTTTAAATGGAACGTTTATAATTGTGTAGGGCATAAAATCCAGAAATAAAATGTTGTTTTAAATCACAGGAAGACCTCAGGGAGTGGGGGAGGGCTGTGGCAATTTAATGGGATGAAAATAATGAAAATATATTACTGCAGCTTGAATTCTTCCCTAGGCTGATCGAAATGAAAGTATGATAAGAGAATATGGCATATTATAGCACTTTAGCACCATTTTCTCTTTCTTGAAGGGCTCTAGCACTGATGAGGACTTTGATTCTTCAGTGGGTTTACTGGAAGACTGCAGACCCTGCAAGACTGAGTCATCACAACCTTATCAGACCCTCCCTGAGCATTCCGATGGGGTGAGATAACACAACATTCAGCTCCATCATAAAAATCACCCACTCACATCTATTTGGTCAGTTTATTTGAGCATCACCATTAATGAAATAGTCTTTCCAAATATACATACAGTCTATCCGGAGAGTATTCATAGCGCTTCACATTTTCCACATTTTTTAGGGCTGTAAAGCCCTATTCCAAAATAGATTAAATTAATTTCCTCATAATTCTACACACAATACCCCATAATGACAATGTGAAAAATGAGTTTTTGAAATTTATAAACCTGAAAAATCACATGTACATAAGTATTCCCAGCCTTTGCTCAATACTTTGTTGATGCACCTTTGGCAGCAATTACAGCCTTTTTGAATATGATGCCACAAGCTTGGCACACCTGCCTTTGGGAATTTTTGCCCATTCCTCTTTGCAGTACCTCTCAAACTCTATCAGATTGGATGGGAAGCGACGGTGTACAGCCATTTTCAGATCTCTCCAGAGATGTTCAATAGGGTTTAGGTCTGGGCTCTGGCTGGGCCACTCAAGGACATTCACCGAGTTGTTGTCACTCTATTGATATTTTGGCGGTGTGCTTTGCGTCATTGTCCTGCTGGAAGATGAACCGTCACCCCACTCTGAAGTCATGAGCACTCTGAAGCAGGTTTTCATTCAGGATGTCTCTGTACATTGCTGCATTCATCTTTCCCTCTATGGGATGGTATTAGCCTGGTGATGAGCGGTGCCTGGTTTTCTCCAAACATAACGCCTGGCATTCACTCCAAAGAGTTCAATTTTAGTCTCATCAGTGTCCTTCAGATGCCTTTTGCCAAATTGCAGGCGGGGAGTGGCTTCCATCTGGCCACTCTACCATACAGGCCTGATTGGTGGATTGCTGCACAGATGGTGGTCCTTCTGTAAGGTTCTCCTCTCTCCACAGAAGAACGCTGGAGCTCAGACAGAGTGACCATTGGGTTATTGATCACCTCACTGACTAAGGCTCTTCTCCCCCGATCACTCAGCTTAGATGGCCGGCCAGCTCTAAGAAGAGTCCTGGTGGTTCCAAACATCTTTTACTTATGGGTGATGGAGGCCACTGTGCTCATTGGAACTTTCAGAGCAGCAGAAATTTTTCTGTAACCTTCCCCAGCCTTGTGCCTTGAGACAATCCTGTCTCGGAGGTCTACAGACAATTCCTTTGTCTTCATGCTTGGTTTGTGCTTTGACATGCACTATCAACCCTGGGACCTTATGTAGACAGGTGTATGCCTTTTTAAATCATGTCCAATCAACTGAATTTAGCACAGGTGAACTCCAATTAAGCTGCTGAAACATCTCAAGAATGATCAGTGGAAACAGAATGTACCTGAGCTCAATTTAGAGCCTCATGGTAAAGACTGTGAATACTTATGTACATGTGATTTTTCAGGTTTTTTATTTTTAATAAATTTGCAACAATTTCAAAAACTCTTTTTTCACATTGTCATTATGGGGTATTGTGTGTAGAATTTTGAGGAAATACATTAATTGAATCTATTTTGGAATAAGGCTGTAACATGAGGGTGGAAAAAGTGAAGTGCTATGAATACTTTCTAGATGCACTATATATAAAATATTTCCAGAGTGCTGCTTAAAGGTCCCATGAAGTGGTTTGAAATATGCATGTTTGACATAATCTCAACCGAAACCCAACAGTTTTGGTTTATCACCGCTCTGCATTAAAGTGCATTAAATGAAAAGCCATTGAGCAGCGTTTTGAAGGGGTCATGTCAGATACTAGAGAGCATTTAATTGGTTATGATTTGATGAGAAACTGAAATATTTAGCTTGAACGTATTTGTATTATCTTTCAATTTCTACATTTATTTGGTGACTAAAATGTTATTTTAATAAATATATCTGTTTAATAAATCTGTTTTGTTTAAATGCACCAAAATACATTGCCTATATTCACTGAGAGAGAAAATGAATGAATGAAAAATGGGGTGTTCTCAATTATGCTGAGCACTGTACATGATATTGTTCTAATCATTTTGCAAGACACTAGTATTCAGCTTAAAGTCCTATTAGGTTCAATAGAAAAAAAACTAAAGGGGACTTTTAATATTGACCATTACCTCTTAAGGCCCAAGGTGTTTTTTTTACATGCATTTTTTATTTCTCTTTGCTATTTGCTTTTGATATGATGTACTTTTAGAGAAAAATGATGTCCATATATGTGGACTCGTGGTCCGAATTTACATAAAACACTTTTTCCCGAATTTTCTTTTATGCATAAATAACATAGAAATTTTTTTGAACTTGCTTTGACTATCAGAGAGTAAAAACAAAAAAATTTTCATTTTGGACAGTTAAAAATAGGGTTTGAGACATTTCATATGCTGCAAAACAGTTGCAGGATGACACTGTATGTCTGTAACAAAATCTAAAACATTCAAAGTATTTTAAATAGCCACTTAAAAGCTAAAAATGTGCTGTACACGTATGTGGACACTCGGGCCCTAGGAGGTTAAAATAGTTTTTAGTTTAGCTCTTATTCTCTAACCAAACATACATGAGAAAATGTGTCACACAAGACAATTTATTAATATTTTAGCAATAATTTTGCAAGAAAATAATATTTATATTTATATAACACATTTATAGTGTTGCAGTATTTGCACTTATAAATTCTTTTAAACTTCATCAAATAATCCAAAAATAGTATCACCGTGTTCACAAATGTTTTACAAACAGTTTTCAGACAGATAATAGCAAAATGACTTAAGATGGCTGGAGAAAATTCAGGAATACAGGAATCATTAGAAAACATGTTGAAACAAGTTTTACATTAGACTATTTTACATTTTCACTGTTATACTGTTTTGCTGCTTGCTGTTATACTGTTAAACCTTTCCCAAAAACATTTAAAAATCATAATTATTACAAACTTGGGGCAGCACGGTGGCGCAGTGGGTAGCACAATTACCTCACAGCAAAAAGGTCGCTGGTTCGAGCCTCGGCTGGGTCAGTTGGCGTTTCTGTGTGGAGTTTGCATGTTCTTCCCCTGTTCTCTTGGGTTTCCTCCAGGTGCTCTCTTTTACCCCACAGTGCAAAGATATGTGGTACAGGTGAATTGGGTAGGCTAAATTGTCCGTAGTGTATGAGTGGGAATGAGTGATGTTTCCCAGTGATGGGTTGCAGCTGGAAGGGCATCCGCTGTGTGAAACATATGCTGGATAAGTTGGCGGTTCATTCCGCTGTGGCGACCCCAGATTAATAAAGGGACTAAGCTAAAAAGAAAATGAATGAATGAATGAATTACAAACTTACCTAATCCCCATAAAAATACACACAGTTAAATGCTAAAAGCAAAATGAATATCAAGGTTGCACAGCTGCTCGCAGGAACATCCTAATGTACTGGTAGAACATTAATATAGATTTTTCATGAAGTGCTGTTTCAGTCCTCTAAATTGCAGAGAGGAACATTTGGAGATCGATGGCACTGGCACATCTTAACAGCATATCCATCTTTCACAGCGAAGTACAATCGTATTATACTAAAGTGAAACAGATTCACACCAGCTTGATCATATTAAAGGTGGTTTATTCTGCATGTTCAATTTGTGCTCAGTCAACTGCTCTGCTATTTGAATATGCTAAATTAAAACATTTGCTTGTCACTATGTTTAAGACACTAAACTATATACGTTGTTTTTGTTTTTTCAGAATGATTTTGACAGCATTCGTGGCACAGATTTCAGTTTTAAAAAGAAGGTGCTATCTGCAGCTGGTAAAGATAGGACAGAGAGACAAAATGGTGT